>CM076581.1:1599073120-1599562161 GCA_034641835.2 Pinus albicaulis
ACATAAGAAACCATGTATCATTTCATTTGCATGAGTATAACCAGAATAATGCTAACATTACAATCATTAGCAGTCAGACTGATGCTCCCCCTGAACCTCTGATCCTGATCTTTAGCTGTCATCCCAATTCTCTTATCATCAATGCATACGTGATTGTGTCTGCTGGAACTCACGTGTATACGCAGCTTTAGTTCACTGAACCGGCGTATGGAAAGTGAATTATAGAAAATTTCACATTCCTCCATCTCGCGTGTATCCTATTTTGGACATAGGTGTATGCCATGAATGGTGATTTAGAATTGAGACACAAATACATGGATGATCATGGTTATGTGGAACATATGGTTAATTATGATTTATGGATGATACATGATTTGTATGATTATATGTGTGTAGTCTTGTACTAAGCATGATGTGGCAGGGGACTTGGTCATTGCCAATAGGGATGCTCAAGTTATAAATGACTACGGAAGTCATTTCTCCAAAACCAAAATGACTGTGGAAGTCATGCACAATATTTTGTAAAATTTGAATAAGTTAATTATGAAATTCATTTGATTTATTTGATCAATGAGATTGTGATGTGTGCAGGTCTTGGAAGAAGACCTTACCAACGAACCATCAGATGGGTATGAGCTTACAATTAGTACCTTAAGGTGAAACGCGGAGTTTCAAAGTAGAATAGATGAGAATCCATGGAAATTAGGGCACGAAGTCCTAAATCCATGAAATATAAAGACGTGGAGTCTTGGATATATGATAAAAGGATTAGGAAGCGGAGTCCTAAATCCATGAAATATAAAGACACGGAGTCTTGAATCTATAAGGAAATGTTTGGGGCGCGGAGTCCTGAATATTTAAAAAGATCAAGGTGCGGAATCTTGGATCCTTAGAGTAGATCAGGGCGTGGAGTCCTCAATCTACTAAGGCATGAAGATGCATACAATAGGGGTGCGGAATCCCTATTATCCGGAAGAAAAGTACCACTCATGGGCAGCTCACATATGAATTTCCTTAATAAAATCTCATTCCTAACAATTTTGGAGTGACTTTCTAAAAATAGAAAGTCATGTCTACTATTTCAAGTATGACTTTCCAAAAATAGTAAATCACCTCCAATCAATGGGTAAACAAGTATAATTGAAGGAAAATCACTTAAATTATGATTAATCAATCGTAATAGTTCGATCTTGACTTAATCCTCAATATTATTAATATTATTATTATCTTTTATGAGACTATGATATTATTATTAAAAGGGAATTATATCTCCTCAATCACTTCACACCTCTCTCCTTCATGACTCTCATGGCTCTATGTAACTCTCTCTATTTTAAATATTACATTACACTCTCTTTTATGCACTCATCAAGGAATGGAATATTCCTCTTACACTCATTAAATATATGTCATAAAATATTCCTCTTACACTCACTTTAATGCATATGTTACACCCTCCTTAAATAAGGCATGCATACCTCTCCTTAATGGCATAAGTTACACTCCTCTAAATGGAATACAATGCATGCATATTAATCCTCCTTTATGACAAGAATTTGTTGCTCCTCCTATATATGAGTCTCATGTATTCTCATTTGGGGAGAGGGGGGAAATGCCAATAGTGGAAGAGACTTGAGGAATATTGTGAGAGGGAGAGATATGGAGAGTATCCAATTACTTCCAAAAAAAATCTGAATTTCTTACTAATCTACTAAGTATCTATTGAGGTTGAACATGAGTGGTATTTAGATGAAGTGAAAACTATCTTCCTCAGTTTTCCTTGCATCTCTCTCTCTATTGTTGTATTTTGGTACTGTTTGTGAGCTTTTACAGCTCGGGGGTTCCAGGGGGAGGAGTTCTATATGTATGGATGTTTAGATCTCAATATTGGAGTTATTATTGGTATAGTTTATGGTACTAATCTTGGTATTGTAGCATTTGAGAAAGGAAAGCCAAATATTTTTGAAGGTAATTTCAATAAATAAATTCCAAAGGACTTGGGTAAGTATTTCACGATTTATGGTTCTGTTTCAAGTAATTAATAAATGCATGTTTTATAAATGGTTTTAGGATAGTTTGCAAAGTGTTTGACAAAATCCGTGAATGAGTAATGTTATCAATTTATTTATGCATGAATAAGTGCTAACTTGCAGCTTACATCAGAAGTAAGAAAATGGACATGTACCCAAAATATACTTGGAGGAATTACAGAATCATCCCTTAAAAGAAAATGCAAAAATAATGGCAACTAAAATATAGTTTGGAAGATCAAATGCTTGAGGTAAGTTGGAGATAAATTTCAGTTATGGCTTATGTTTCATATTCTTATTAATAATTCAATGTTTTGTTATTCAAGTTGTTGTAATAGTACTATTAGAATTTTGACAGAAAACCTTAATGGCTGTAACATTCAGGGCTGCCATCTGTTTGTCAAATTGTAGCAATTGGTTCAAAAAGCTTGTCAAATAATGTCAAACGAATTATCTTGTGGGTGGTAAAATGTTTCAAGAACTCACATGGTGGATTTAGAAAGGTGTGAATTCAATGAGCATATCTTAGTAGCATAACTATGGGTTGTTTTTCCTCATGTAGAGTTGTAGTTGTAAGTTTTCATTCCATATGTTTGACAAAAGTCATAAATGAAACATTAAGGCTATAATATTTTGTTGTTTTCAAGAATCGCATTCCTGGGCATTTTAAATTTGGTTCAGCCCAACATCAGGGGGTATCCGTGCCTAATGGACATGTAACCCCTACTTTCATTCCAAAAAAATACTTTTCAGAACCCAGATCGGAAATATGGGTGATTTTGTAGATTGCTGCTGTGAGTTTTGTGCGCCTGTTGTTGAGTCTTCGATGAAAAATTAAGATTATTTAGTCCCTGTTTTAAGATGCCAACATTAAAGTTTCAATTTCTGAATTTTATGAGATAAATATGTTGAAGAATGACGCACACAGCAGTAGCGCTGGACTTTTCACTTTTTCATGAAACCCACAAAGGAATAATTAAACCCAAAATATCTCTTTTAATTTTCTATCGAACCCAATTCCTTTAATAAAATTAAAAGAACCCCATTAACAATCTTATAAATATCGAACCCCTTTATATGAGCGCTTTAACGCTTTTCACAATGAAATCCATTGTTCCGATGCGATAATAATAATCGCAATCGCAGCCCGATACAATATTACAACATATATATATCGCTTACCAGTTCCTCCGAAGCGATCGATCGGCGATTAATACCAGCCACATTTACATATGTTTATTGATTACCAAATGTTCCGATCTGATCCGATCAGAAATCGAAAATCGCAACTGCACCACCTCCCTTACTCACTCTTCAGAATTCCGATGCGATTCAAATCGGAATCGGAAATCGCAGATTTAATATTGTTCGATTTACACAATGCGAGACCACTTTCGGACCCGATTCAATCCAACATTAGATTGCAATGTAATTCAAATCCACTTTAAAAGGTCTGCGAAGTCTTTTTAGACTATTTCTTTGTATAAAGGCTTTTCTAACTTACCAAATTTGACATCGCCCGATTTACAACCAATTACAGAATTCATACGATTTCCAATACAAACACAGATCAAAACCGCTTAAATCATTTACGCAGACATCAATATTCAAGTTCCATCATTTCTCATTGATTTGGGCAGAATAAAATTGCGCTCATAATATACAGAAACAACAAACAGAACCTCGCTTTTCCTTAATTATTCCAGAATCAAATATTCAATACACACTATCACACTCATCAAATCTGAAATCTCACTCCAACTCAAATCCTCACACACACTAACTCTCGCTCGTAGCGATTTTCACATTACTTAATAATATCTAACAAACTCTCCTAATTTCCCTAAAGATCTTAACAAAATCTCCTATTTTCTCACTCTTGGTTACACCTGTTTTTAACAAATCTTATCACTAATATATTAAATAAAACAGTCACATTTATTTCATTAACAAACTATTTATGAAGTCTATCCTTCTCGGTAAAACCGAATTTGACCAAACAGTCAATGAGTTTCACTGCGGTTAGCCACAACATGTGGACAATCCTCCACATTGCTGGCTAATTCCGATGCTCCTGCATCAGACTCCCGGGGAAGAAAAGATTTGTTCTTTAAACTTTCAGGATTTATTCAGTATCTCTGCAATTCAGCTGCTGTCAACCAACTGGAATCTTCCAGTGGTTGCTCCTTCCACTTGACAAGATACTGGAAATATGTCTGCCCTCAAGTCTTTTTGGATATCCTTTGATCCAAGATATCTTCCACTTCCTTCTTAGATTCTTTTGGTACCTGTTCCTCCCAGTCCACAGTTTGAACTTCATCACCTGTAACTTCAGTTTGCAACTTGGTCTCTGCTTCTTTGAATGGATATAAATCTGCAACATTAAAAATGGGGGATATTCCAATTCCTTCCGGCAACTCAATTTCATATGCATTGGCTAAAAATTTCCTTTTAATTTTACAAGGTCATATTTTCTTCATTTTCAGTTTATTATAATTATTTGTAGGAAATCTCTCTTTCCTCAAATATTCCATGACCAAATCTCCTACTTGAAATTCTTTTTCTCTTATTTTTAGATCTGCTCTCTGCTTGTATCTCTTGCTGCTTTCCTGCAATTTATCTTTAACTTCTTCCTGTAGCTTCTGCATTTGTTCAGCAAAATCTTCAGCACTTGCGCTTCTGGCTTCTTGTTTCCCCAAGTCTCTTAACTCATATACTCCTCTCAGATGCATTCCAAAGACAATCTGAAATGGACTCATTCCAGTGCTTCGGTTTGGTGTGTCATTATAAGAAAATTCAGCTTGAGCTAATGCCAAATCCCACTGTTTGGGATTCTGATGTACCAAACTTCTTAATATATTCCCCAAGCTCATGTTTACTGCTTCAGTTTGTCCATCTGTCTGAGGATGGTATGCTGAACTAAAACTGAGTTTAGTTCCCAGTTTCTTCCAAAGTGTCCTCCAAAAATGCCCTACAAATTTAGTATCCCGATCTGATACAATGCTTACAGGTAAACCATGCAATCTTACAATCTCTGAAAAGAATAAATTTGCTATGTGTGTTGCATCATTAGTCTTCTTACAAGCAATAAAATGAGCCATTTTAGAAAATCTGTCTACAACAACATAAATAGAATCATTTCCTCTCTGAGTTTTTGGTAAACCCAGAACAAAGTCCATACTCACTGCATCCCATGGTCGATCTGGTATGGGCAATGGCTGATATAGACCGGTATTTTGACTCCTTCCTTTGGCATACTGACATACCCTGCATTTCTCAACAAACTTTTTAACATCAGTTTTCATTTTAGGCCAATAATAAAAAGCATTCACCTGAGTGAAAGTTTTATATTGTCCAAAATGACCAGACAATCCTCCACTGTGCTTCTCTTTAATGATGTTATCTCTCATGGAACATTTAGGAATACATAATTTGTTGCTTTTAAATAACAGGCCTCCTTGAATAAAGTAATCCATCCATTGACTTCTGTTATGGCTCACCAGATTCTGCACTGTTGTGTAGATGTCTTTAAAATCCTCATCATCCTGGTACATTTCTATCATTTCATCAAAACCTACAACACCCACTTTAAATTCTTGCAAAAGAAAACTTACCCTGCTTAATGCATCCGCCACTTTATTAGACTTACCACTTTTATGCTTTATTACAAAAGTGAAACTTTGCAGAAATTCCACCCACTTGGCGTGCTTCTGATTTAGCTTTGGCTGATTATTAATAAACTGCAAAGCATGGTTGTCTAAATATAAGATGAACTCCTTCGGCAACAAGTAATGCCTCCACTTTTTCAATGCCTGCACAATAGTGTAAAATTATTTGTCATAGGAAGAATATTTTTTCTTTGCATCATTTAACTTCTCGCTGAAATATGCTATCAGCCTTTGCTCTTGACTTAGCACCGCACCAACTGCTTCTCCACTTGCATTAGTTTCCACCTGAAAGACTTTCTCGAAATTTGGCAATGCTAGAATAGGCTTTTCTGTTATCTTCTTTTTCAGCAAATTAAAACTCCTATCAGCTGCTTCTGTCCATCGAAATGGCTGATTGACCTCCTTGATTGTCTCAAGGATTGGTGCACAAACTTGACTAAATCCCTTTATAAATTTTTGGTAGAAACTAGCAAGTCCATGGAAACTTCTTACCTCGAATACACTCCTGGGAGTAGGCCAGTTTCTGATTGCTTGTACCTTCTCTGGATTCATTTTTAATCCTTCTCTGGAAATCACAAATCCCAAGTATACCAGCTCCTCTTTCATGAAACTACATTTCTTTAAATTAATTAGTATTTTTTCCTTCTGCAGAGTTTTCAAGACTAACTTCAAATGTTCCAAATGCTCTTCTTTACTTTTACTGAAAACCAAAATGTCATCCAGGTAAACAACAACAAATTTACCTGTATACTCCTTCAAGACCTCGTTCATTAATCTCATGAATGTGCTGGGCACATTAGTGAGCCCAAAAGGCATCACTAACCACTCATAGAGTCCATTATTTGTTTTGAACGCTGTCTTCCATTCATCGCCTTCCCGAATTCTGATCTGATGATATCCGCTTTTTAAATCTATCTTTATAAAATACCTGGATCCACTTAAACAGTCCATTAAATCATCCATCCTGGGCAAAGGAAATCTGTACATCACTGTTATCTTGTTGATAGCTCTGGAATCGGTGCACATGCGCCACTCTCCTCCCTTTTTCGGACTAAGCACCGTTGGCACAGCACACGGACTCAGACTTTCTCGAATCAGCCCCTTGTCCATCAGCTCTTGAACCTGTCTTGCAACTTCTGCGTTTTCCTGAGGAGTTAATCTATATGCAGCTTTATTAGGTAAACTTGATCCTGGTATTAAGTCGATATGGTGACTTATGCTTCTAATCGGTGGTAATTCATTCGGAAATTCATCCACAATGATATCCATGTAACTATTTAACACACATTGAATTTCTTCAGGAAAATCATTTAAATTTGTGGAGGTTAAAATTACCTTTGGCCTTCCCACGATAGCGAAATGCATCTCTTCGCTTTTATCCACCTCTTGTAGCAATTCTTTACCACTTATCAGCATAATATTATTTTCAGGCAGCTCTTTATCAGCATCATTCTTTACTGGCAGCAACATATGCTTAACTCCATCCTTTTCTATGGTGTATGTATTTCTTCTTCCATCATGAATCGCCTTTCGGTCAAATTGCCATGGTCTCCCCAATAACACGTGACATACATCCATGGGCATTATGTCACATAAAATCACATCTCTGTATGTGCCAATCTGCATTTCCACATTACACTATTCTGTCACGATGACTTGATGACCCTTCTGAAGCCAAGATACTTTGTAAGGTGCAGGATGCGCTTTCCTTGTTAACCCAAGCTTTTCCACCATCTCTGTAGACACAAGATTGTCAGTACTCCCGCTATCAATTATAACCTTACAGCACTTACCCTTTGATTTGCATGTAGTCCTGAACAAATTATTTCTTTGCGCAGGTTCTCCAATCTCCTTTTCTGATCTCAGCAAAGTTCTTCTAAGCAGCAATGATTCACCTTCCTCCGGTGGTTCTTCCTTTTCTACAAGTCGAGGTGGTTCGGGCTCTGCCTCAGCCACATTTGCACCCCTCTAGCTTGCTGATTTGTTATGAGGAAAGTCCCGCGACATATGTCCCCATTCTCCACAGGTATAACACCTAACATCTCTTCCTTGCCCTCTTCCTCTGGGCGCGAATCTCCCTCTACTAGATTCACCCATCTGTGGTGATCTGCTGCTTGAACTTCCTACTTCAAACTGATGTTGTGTTCCTCTGGATCTGGCAGCTCCTCTACCTTTTGCTGAGCTCTTTCCTCTGTTTCTTTGACTTTGTTTCCGCAGTATTTTCTCCTCTGCTTTCAAACTTGCTTGATAGGCATCCTCAACAGTTTTCAAACTTAACAGGCTAATCTCATCTTGGATCTCATACCTTAGCCCATTAACATATCTGGCTGCTTTCTCCAAATCATCTTCTACATGCCCTGTCCTAATGCTTAACTTGTAAAATTCTTCAGTATATTCTTTAACAGACATTCCCTTTTGCTTCAGATTTTGCATCTTCTTAAAAAGATTCAAATGATAGTCTTTAGGCAAAAACTTGGCTTTCAGTTTGCTTACCATTTTATCCCACTGCTTGATCTTAGATTTCCCCTTTCTCGTTCTTGATGTCTGTAACTCGTCCCACCAAATGGCTGCGTGACCTTTCAATCTAGTGACTGCAAATTTTACCCTTTTACTTTCTTCAATCTCTTCATAATCGAAGTACTGATCTATGGATCTGATCGAATCCATGAGCTCCTCGGCATTCAGACTCCCTTCATACATAGGAATCTCCACTTTGGGTTTGCTTCCAACCTTCACCAGCATCTTCATGAATTTAACATTTTCATTCTCTTCTTCTGCTTCCACATCTTCCTCAGATTCTTCTGAAGAACTTTCAGCTCCCTCATCAGGTGCTCTTCTCTGGGTTGTTTCCATTGTTTCCATTCGTTCAGGCAGTCTTCGCACTTCTTCTATCAGGACTGCATTTGCTTCTGGTCTCCCTCGACCAATTCCTCGACCAACTCCTCTCCTTGGTGGCATCTTTGCTGCAAACACCTGTCTCTTTTTGCTCCGATACCAAAAATTGACGCACGCAGCAGTAGCGCTGGACTTTTCACTTTTTCATGAATCCCACAAAGGAATAATTAAACCCAAAATATCTCTTTTAATTTTCTATCGAACCCAATTCCTTTAATAAAATTAAAAGAACCCCATTAACAATCTTATAAATATCGAACCCCTTTATATGAGCGCTTTAACGCTTTTCACAATGAAATCCATTGTTCCGATGTGATAATAATAATCACAATCGCAGCCCGGTACAATATTACAACATATATATATCGCTTACCAGTTCCTCCGAAGCGATCGATCGGTGATTAATACCAGCCACATTTACATATGTTTATTGATTACCAAATGTTCCGATCCGATCCGATCGGAAATCGAAAATCGCAACTGCACCACCTCCCTTACTCACTCTTCAGAATTCCGATGCGATTCAAATCGGAATCAGAAATCGCAGATTTAATATTGTTCGATTTACACAACGCGAGACCACTTTCGGACCCGATTCAATCCAAAATTAGATTGCAATGTAATTCAACTCCACTTTAAAAGGTCTGCGAAGTCTTTTTAGACTATTTCTTTGTATAAAGGATTTTCTAACTTACCAAATTTGACATCGCCCGATTTACAACCAATTACAGAATTCATACGATTTCCAATACAAACACAGATCAAAACCGCTTAAATAATTTACGCAGACATCAATATTCAAGTTCCATCATTTCTCATTCAATTTGGGCAGAATAAAATTGTGCTCATAATATACAGAAACAACAAACAGAACCTCGCTTTTCCTTAATTATTCCAGAATCAAATATTCAATACACACTGTCACACTCATCAAATCTGAAATCTCACTCCAAACTCAAATCCTCACACACGCTAACTCTCGCTCGTAGCGATTTTCACATTACTTAATAATATCTAACAAACTCTCCTAATTTCCCTAAAGATCTTAACAAAATCTCCTATTTTCTCACTCTTGGTTACACCTGTTTTTAAAAAATCTTATCACGAATATCTTAAATAAAACAGTCACATTTATTTCATTAACAAACTATTTATGAAGTCTATCCTTCTCGGTAAAACCGAATTTGACCAAACAGTCAATGAGTTTCACTACGGTTAGCCACAACATGTGGACAATCCTCCACATTGTTGGCTAATTCCGATGCTCCTGCATCAAAGAATAATCTTAAATTCATTATTGCCAAGTGTTTGAAAAAATGCCTCAATGACTTTTAATTACATGCTTGCAAAGTGTTTGTCAAAAGTATTGAATGGCTGTAGCTTTTGTGCATATAAATTGTTAGTGCAAAATTATTAGTTACTGTCGTTTTTATGTTACTATAAATTATAAATAAACTATTTAATGGGTGTAGCTTCCTATGTCTGCAATTTTTTGGTATGAATGTGAAAATGAATTTAATAATTTTCTGAAGTGTGAATAAGACAATTGTTTCTTGTATTATCTAAAGCCTTAAAAAAAAATAAAAGGGCTTGTTGTTGGAAACTATTCTACAGTGACTAATTCTTTAGGATTTTGTGCAAATGAGTATTAGTGATTATGTGACATCTACTTCTCTATCTTACTGATGGTGGGTAAGGTGGGACCTTACAAGTTTTTACCTTGAAGTGTCTCCCCATTAGGTAAGTTCGCCATTTCTTTAGTGCATGCAGTATTGCTAACATTTCCTTCTCATAAATAGGTTTATGTAAATACTTTCCTTTGATTGGACGACTTTCAAAAGCAATGGGTCTTCCTTCCTGCATTAAAACAGCACCAATTCCATTTCCTGAGGCATCACATTCCACGATAAAGGTTTTTGTGAAGTCTGGCGTAGCTAAGACCGGTGCTAGGCACATTGCCTCTTTAAGATGTTCAAAGGCCTTAGTTGCTTCAGGAGTCCATGAAAATGCATCTTTCTTCAATAATGTTGTTAGAGGTGCTGCTATTCTCCCATAATTCTTAACAAGCTTGCGATAATACCCTGTTAACCCGAGAAATCCTCGCAACTTCTTTATGGTTGTGGGGACTTTCCATTCCTTAATGGCTTTAATTTTGTTAGGGTCTACTTTAACACCCTCGTGAGATACAATATGACCAAGATATTCCACCTCTTGTACTCCAAAGAAACATTTGGATTTTTTTGCATATAATTGTTTCTCCTGCAATAGTTTGAGCACCCTGTCAACATGTTCAACATGATCCTTCCAAGATCTACTGTAGATTAGTATATCATCAAAAAATACTAGCACAAATTTTCTAAGGAAGGGTTTGAAAATGGAATTCATCAACCCTTGAAATGTAGAAGGTGCATTGGTAAGGCCAAAGGCATGACCAAAAATTCATAATGACCCTCATGAGTTCGAAATGCTGTTTTTGAAATATCTTCAGTCTTCATTCTAATTTGATGATATCCTGAACGAAGATCCAACTTGGTAAAATAAATTGCTCCATGTAATTCATCCAATAATTCGTCAATCACAGGAATGAGAAATTTATCTTTAATGGTGAGCTTATTGAGCTCCCTATAATCCGGACACATTCGCCATGATCCATCCTTCTTGTGTACCAATACTACGGGAGCAGAGAAAGAACTTTGACTAGGTTGAATTATACCTGCCTCTAACATTTCTGCAATCATGCGTTCAATTTCGCTCTTTTGGAAGTAAGGATATCTATAAGGCCGGATGTTTGGAGGAACACTTCCTGGAATCAAATGAATAGCATGATCATGATCACGAATAGGTGGGAGTCCTTTGGGAGTTTCAAAGACCTTGGAATGATTGTCCAAGACTTGTTGGAGATTTGCAGAAATAGATGATTTTGATGTTGGAACTTCTAGTGAGCATAATTGTGCAATTACACCTTGTTGTTATTTCTTTAGAAGCTTTTTCATGACATTAGAGCTTATTATCCTTCCCGGATTCCCTTCAATACCCCGTAATTTGACTTCCTTTCCTTCTGAAAAAAATTTCAAGAAAATTTCTTGAAAATTAAAAGCTACCATCCCCAAAGATTGTAACCATTGTACTCCTCGTACAACATCAGCACCTCCCATAGGAATGGAAAGCATTGGACTAGTCAATACATATTCCCCCATGGTTAGCTTGATATTATGGCATTTTCCAGAGCAATTTATAGTTCCTCCATTTGCAACCATCACTTGACATTCTGGTGCTGGGTATAGGAAACAATTTAATTCCTTAGCTACCTTACAATGAATAAAATTATGGGTGCTACCTGAATCAATCAACACTATTACCTTTTTCTTCTTGATTTGTCCTTCTATCTTGAGAGTTTGGGGAGTGGTAATTCCTGCCAGTGCATTACACGATATGGTCGGATTCATTTCTTCCTCTTCTAGGGCTAGTTCCTGGTGTATATCCTCTTCTTGTTAATTTCTTCTTCCTCTTCATAATCTATGTAAAATAGTTTCTTCTCAGCACACTTATGACCTTTAGTGTATTTACTATCACAACTGTAGAAAAGCCCTTTTGCTCTTTTTTCTTCCAATTTTTGTGGTGTCAACCTTGTAGGTTGTGGAAATCTAGAAGTAGCAACAATTCCATCTTTATAGAA
Organism: Pinus albicaulis; assembly: GCA_034641835.2. Lineage (NCBI taxonomy): Eukaryota > Viridiplantae > Streptophyta > Pinopsida > Pinales > Pinaceae > Pinus > Pinus albicaulis. The sequence continues at coordinate 1,599,085,390 of CM076581.1, forward strand.
GTGAGTGGTAGGCTTCCTTGTCGCCATAATTTTACATTCAACTTTTCTTGCCAACCTGAATGCCTTCTCCAATGAATCAGGTTCCAAAACGCGAACTTCATGTTGGATGTTATCCTTTAGAGTGCCTATAAAGAGATCAATCCTGTGTTCCTCTAGAATATCAGTTACCCTTATATTCAATTTTTGGAAGTCCTCAATGTGCTGCCCCACTAAACCCTTTTGTTTGAGATTTATCAATTGGCTAAAGAAGGTGTTGCTCTTTGTATCCTCATAATGTGCTATCATTTCCTCCGTAAAAATTGACCAAGTGACAATTTTTTTACGGGAGCAAAGCCATCGATACCATACAAATGTATTTTGTTCTAAATGTAAAGTTGCAATGCGTACCTTTTGTGTGTTTTGCACGTTATGGAGATCAAAATATTGCTCCATCTGTAGTATCCATGTTACAAGATCCTTTCCATCAAACTTATTCATATCCATTTTTGGAATATGGTGGTTCTTCCCACCAACATTAGAGTTTATGAAATCACGATTAACATTTATTTTGTCCTCATCATGAGGTTCTTCTACTATCTTTTCACCATTAGGAAACATTTCTTGTATCAACTTTGTCAAACCTTCGATGTCTGTTTTTAGATCATTCTTCATGTTTTCCATCTTAGCTTCCATGCCAGCTTCCATGCCATCCATCTTTGCTTCCACACCTTTCTTCAAAACTTCCATTTCATTTTTTGTTGCTCTTTGCGAGAGTGAAATTTGTTGCACTTGCTCTTGTAATTTTGATAGATCATGCTGCAATTCTTCATCTTCATGAGTCATAGTAGAGCCTTCTGAAGGCTTAATGGGTGTTGAATTATTTTTACGGGGCATATTTTAGAACCCAATACTGATATATATTCTACAATATGCCCTTGGAATCAATTAAAATTGATTCTTCAAACAAGACTTATGCAATTCGGAAAACAATACACACTTTTTTATTGCTTTTGAGGAGCTCGATATTGAAATTGGATTATATCTTTGATTACAACACTTCAATATCTTAATTTTTGTACCGATGTATCCCTCTGAATTATCTTTCGAATGCCACAGGTCTGACCTAATTTGGATTCTCCAAGACAAAGTTGTGTCCAATCTCCCACAATCACCTAATTATGGACTGGTTCAGTAGAGCGAAATTGTACGACTTGCCACGTATCACTGTTTTGTCCTTTGTCTCTAAAATTGATAGAAAATAAACTACAGTATGTGTACTTGCAACCACTTTTTATGGCACTCCAATCTGATTCCCAGAGAGAGAGAGTTATTGAACTTTTCCCACGATCACCTCTTTGAGATGCAATTCAGGAGCCTGAAAAATCACTACCTTCCACAGATCATATCTCCAAAAATATTGTGAAGAAAGCTCTAAATTTTTTTGACGAATTTCCTCAGGATTTCAGCTTCGTACCATGTGAATTTTAGATTCTGAACATTCGTAGAAAAAAAGTTATAGCACAAATGCCACGATGACCTGTTTAGGAGCCTGAAAAAAGACCTAAGTTCCACAGATCATATCTCCGAAAATATTGTGCACCAAGCTCTAAAATTTTTAGAAAATATTCCTCAGGATTTCGTCTTCGCACCCTAAACATTTCAGCTTCTGAAACTTCGTATAAAAAAAGTTTTAGCGAAAATTCCTTGATGACCTGTTTGGAGCATCGAAACCCTAGAATCCAAAGCTCTGATACCAAATGTTGTGTAACCAACTCCAAAAATAGAAGAAAAGAGATATCAACGCCTTAGAAATAAACCACTTCGAGGGGGAAACCTCCAATACATTACATAAATGAACAATTCTTGGATGATCCAATTTACAAAACCTCCTTTCTATATATAGGAGTCCATGGGGCCATAATGTAATCCTAGTGGGCCACAATGTAATCCTAGCTGACCTAACAATAATAATTTAAGGGCACAATAATAATAAAATGGGGGTTAAAAGGGTACAATAATAACAATAAGGGGGTTACACTAACAACAATAAGGGACTATACTAGTAATACAAGGACCTAACATATATCATCTGCTCTAGTTGTTGCCCTTTCTGCTTGCTTTAATTGCATATCCCAATCTGTAAACAAAATATCTCTGTGGGATTCTTCAATCTTTGGCATATCAATTTTTCTTCCTTCTTCAGATTCTTGCTAAGAGATAAACCCTAAAATATTTTTGTCAACCTCTTCATATTCCAATCTCTGATCAACCACTTGATTGACAAATGTATCACTTGTTTCACAATATGGCTTGATCATTGAGATTCTTTGATAGAATATTTCTTGTTGTTTTGACAATTGAGTGTTTAACTCAAGAGTCTCTTTCATGAATTATTTTATCTGAGGTTGATTTCTGAGTTTATCTACTTCACTTTTCATTTGTTGAATTTGTGTATCTCTCTCTATGTTGCTTGTCTGGTGCTGTAACTTCATTTGCTCAAAATATTTCTGAAACTGTATCATCTGCGTATCTATTTTCTTATTGAAATTATGTCTTTCGTGTTCAAGTTGTTGCTCTAACAACGAAATTATTTCATATTTATCTTTAAGAAGAAGACTAACCTCTTCTACCTTATCCATTTTAGTTGTTGCATAAGCACCTGCGAATTGTGACAAATTTTTCATATTTTCTGATGGATCAATGGGGGTGTCTTTCCACACAACCTCCACTGATTCGTTCTCTAGATTTGATGTTGATGAATCAAGCTTTATTTTCTTTTTCTGTCTGCTTACCACTGCTTTATGTGATGGACTATAAAATACATCTAAAGGGGGTATCTCTTCAATTCTCAAAACGATTTGTGATGTTGTCTAGGCTAGGATAATTTCAACATCTACTTCTGGATTTGTAACTCGCAAAGTATTTTTAGGAGTATAAAATCTAGAAGTTCCTTAAATTCCCATCTCTATCTGATGTACTTGGAGATTTTTTATGAATTGCTCACATTCTTTATCTAGATAGTTTACTATGTTTGTTTGTATTTGAACCTATGTAGAATCAATTTCCAATTGTTCTTCAGCCAAGGACTCTTTGGTTATTTCTACATTATTTTTCTCTGTATATTTCTCAATATTTTCCTTAGTGTTTTCTTCATGATTCTGTGATTGATGTTCATAGATTTCTAGACCTTGAATTGATTTCTCTGGATATTCTTGATCATAATTTTCTTCTAATCTTACACTAGGAGTAGTCTCTCTTGTTTCCTCAATTTGCAATAGGTCTAATTGAACCCTTGTCAATATTTTATTCCTATAAATATAAAACCGATTGGGGTCAGATGGGGTTAATTTGATTGATGCCAAATGCAAGACCTATGAGAATGTCTCGACCTTTTCAAATAAATAATCAAATTCATCTTTCTCATGAATGAACTGTCTGATTTTAACCATGGCAGTAAAGTTTTCGATGAATTTGTTGGGTTCATACTGTCTACCTGGCACAATAGCTAGATTCAAGCATGCAATATTTTATATCTCTTTAACTGAGTGTCCAAAACCAAATAATGCAAAAGAACCACAATGCACTTGAAAAATTGGTCAGATAGATTTCTTCACATCTTTGAGGGTTTTGACAATACCTTCCCCTATTGTTTCATATGTAATTGCTCTAGCCAATAACTTATCAGGGACGTAATAAGGAATAACATGGGGAGATGCAATAGTCCCAAAAACTATGATATAAGTAAATTTTTCTTCACCAAACCATCCTTCCACCAGCAAGATGTCTATCTTTGCTTCTTCTGAAACCCTGAGGGATTTTTCATCAAAAATAGTTTGATAGATTGGAAACATAATACTTTGACAAATCTTATAAAAATGGGGGTGAGATTGTGATTCCCACAAAATCTTATGATACACATGGATAGGAGTAGGGTCTTTGAGAGTCAAATTTCGACCCATATTAGGAAATCTTGAATAGAAACAAATAACATCCATAACGTATGCACTCATGCAAAAGGAAGGGATAACTTGAGTAGAGACAACTCTATATTTTCTATACTGTCTAATGGCCATAGCCAAATTTTCCGAAAAAATATTACTCCATTTCATAACTGTTCCATTAACAATCGCATCAATCAATGGAATCCAATCCATAGAAAACTTGGTACTATCAGCTTTTCCAAAAATCCTACACATCATCACAGCTACATAACTATGTGGGGCTAATAGAGGTGAAATTGGTTATGTACCAGTTTTCTCCCGTTTGAATTTTCTAGATCCGAACCTACAAATCTGCATGAAATCTACTGTTTCTTCGTTTTCTTTTGTGAACTTCTCAATGAATGCTTTATCATAGAACTTTTGACGTTCCCGCAGATGATACATTCTGTGAAAATTGTCTGAGGTAAATTAACCCATGACTTCCTATCATGAATTCATGAATGTCCTGTCTGAGATATCTATATTGTCAATAATCCACTTCACTATATCTTTGTATGGTAGGATTTTAGGCCTCACAACTATTATGTGCAGGAAAGAACATGCTGCTTAAAAATAGGAAGCTTCCAATCGAATTAAAGATCTAGAAGCAGATCTTGAAAAATCAAGCAAGAAGAATGAAGGTCTTGAAGCTGCAATCATTTGTCTTCAGGAAGATTTAGAAGCATCAAGTAAGAAAAATAAGGAACCTCTACAATCATTTGAAAAGGAAGGGCTTGAAGCAGAAATCATCTCTCTCAAAGAAGATCTGGAAAAATCAAATAAGAAGAATGAAGAGCTGCAACAAACATGTGAAGGAAATGAAGATTGGTTGAAAGAAGAGATTCTAAATCTGAAGGATCAAGTTGAAGATGGAAGAAGAAAAGAAGAAAGCATGACAAAGCAATGTCAAGCCTTGGAGGTTGAGGTAAATATTCTCAAAGGTAAATTAGAAGAAAAGGTTACACTGTTGAGGTTTCATGATAGTACTAACATTTTGGACAATATTCTGAGTAATCAAAGGTCTCCTGCTATCAAACATGGTCTTGGTTTCCATGAAACTGTTAAAGGAGAATCTAGCTCACAAGGAAGTGCCAAAAATTCAAAGGATGACAATGCAAAACCTGAAGTGTTGAAAGAGACAAAAGCTCAACCAACAATCATGAATTCTCAAAGGAATTCATTCAAGAACGTTGAATGTTTTAAATGTCATAATTATGGACATGTTGCAGCAAATTGCAGGAGCAGATCATTTCAGCCTCCAACAAACAGTTCCTACATAGAAAGGTACTCTGGTTTCTTCAAGGGATATTGTTTTTCATGTAACAAGTATGGACACAAAGCAACTGATTGTAAAAGGAGGAAGAATAGAAATACTCATTATGATTCTTATGCTTATTTTTCTGGACACATGAGATGTTATTCTTGTAACAAGTATGGACATATAAGAAAGGAATGCAGGTCGAACAGATATGAGAAATTTCAGCACACAAATAGAAAACAAATTTGGAAGAAGATGGAGGGATGGAATAAGAAACAATCTAGAGAAGAAAAGGATGTTTTTGTGGATGCTCTAGAAGACAGTGATTTTCTTGAAGAAAACACTCAATTCAAGATGAAGGACCGATCAGAAACGTAGGGAATTATGACCCTACTGCAGTCATCCGCTTCTGAAGCTGACTTTTCTTATTGACTGCAGGAATGATGTGGGATACATTATGAGATTTAGTAATGTATCGTCACAGGGGGAGCAATGCATGATGACTCTCATGATTGATTTGTTTATTCTGGTTATGTTTACTGCTGACAGCGCATCTGATGTGAAAAGGACAGGTACAGGAGGTACAAGCTCAGGAAGAAATGAAGGAAGATGAAATTTTTCTATGCTTCACTTTCCATACGCGGGTTACTTTAAATAAAGTCGCGTATACACGCGAGTTCTAGCAGACACAGTCGCGTATGCATTGATGATGAGAGAATTTATCTGACAGCTGAAGATCTGGAGCAGAGGCTCAGGGGGGACATCAGTCTGACTGTTAATAACTGTGTTATTGACTCAGAAACAGCGTATTTTCTCAGTTCTAAATAATGATATGATGCTTAATGTCTTATGTTGAAGATTATGGATGTGTCTTGTTTGCTTGTTGAATGAAGAGTATTTGTTGCTGAAGTGAAGGACTTATAACTCAGAGATAAGGACAGTTCATACAGAAATTGTTGCTGATGATTTGCTGTTGAAGGTGTTTCATATTACACAAGTTAAAAGAAGAGCAATGGTTTAAGGGGAGTAGCAGGTTGAATACTAATGATTGCATTGTTGGCAATATGATTGCTTATTCTTTGGTCTTTGCACACTCATGCTCAAACATGATGACTGGTACATGAGATGCTAGCCCGGTTTCTATTAAGTATCTTATGTGTTCACACATGGATGAGTTGGATGTCGATTGATTCAGAAATAAGAAGAGATCATGCAGAGTTTGTTACTATGGTTGAGATCTTTTGCCTACATATGTTACTTCATGTTTAATCTTGAAGATCATGGTGATTTCGGACCACATGGATGATTGCTTGACACATATCTGAAGATGTTGTTCTGGTATGATAATTTCTCTTGGAAAGAATGTATTGATGCTGCACGGAATATGAAGACTTGGTTACTAATGCGCTTATGATACCACCATTGGATGACGCTTGAAGACACAACTACTCTGATTCTATCTGTAGCCCAGGGAAGCAGTCAAATATCTCAGAAATAAGATGAACATTGTCTTTTCCTCATAGAGAATCAGATCTGCATAAATTTTAGAAGTTGGCTTGGGATACGCGGGTTTCCTGAAACACAGGCGCGTATGTACGTGAGTTCATGCACAGAAAACCGCGTATGCATGATTGCTGACAATTTTTGCTTGAGTCGAAATTTCACTTCAAGATTAACCGCAAGTACGTTTGGTATCTCTGGTGGTGTTCCAGTTCTCATAATTCTGTTTCTAATGTTTTGATGAAGATGCCTTGATTATTTGTTGGTGGAAATTTTCAGGATGCACAAACTAAGGGGGAGCCTTAGTCATTTTGAAAGGTTGCTTGGTTGCACAGCTTCAGGGGGAGCATTAGCTTTGCTGAGTATAATGCATTGTTGGCATTGTGGTGTTTCTAATTTATAATCTCTCTTGAGGTTTTTCCGGTGTTGGTCTTAAAGTCATATTTGTAATTTGATGAAAAGGTCTTATTAAGACCCATGATGTAAAATTGTGGCATTCAAATGCATGTGGCACTGCTCAATTTTGTAAACCTACTTGGTTGGGTAGATGAGTTGAAATGTGTAAACCCACTTGGTTGGGTACTTGAGTCTCATATGTAAATCCACTTGGTTGGATAATTGATTTAAGTATGAGTCTTTGGTGATAGGAAGTTCATAGAGTCATGTACTTCATTGACAAATATGTTTGAAGATTCAACATGAACTCAGGGGGAGCTTGGCCACTTCAACACATATCAGATCTGCAGAATGTTTCTTCCACATGAGGAGAAAAGGGGGAGAGTGTTGGTTTTGATCCGCCCTTTGCCCTTGATGTCAAAGGGGGAGCACATGGTGTTTGAATGAAGAGTAGTTAATGATGTCAAATATTTGGGAGAGTGACATGGTGTCATTGTATCCTTAATGTATCTATCTGTTGTGGTAACCAAACACCATCATGGTTGCCATCAAGTCCAAAGGGGGAGATTGCTGGAAATATGATGCAGAGTGTTGTCCTTGATGGCAACCCACTAAATGAAGATGAAGACATGCGACTGTTGACATGTGTTGTCCTTGATGGCAAACCACCTGATGAAGTTATTCTTGACTTGATGGACTTGGTAAATGATGTAAATCTGATGTTTGTTGACAATATGATGCTGAGTGTTGCCCTTGAAAAGCCACCCATTTGATGGAGATGATGACAACTTACTTGATGAAGTTGTACTTGAGAGAATATGTTCCTGATGAAGAAAATATGATGTTTCTACAGTGTGTACAGAAGGCAATGAAGAAAGGAATTCAGAATGTGCTCAAAATATGATGAAAAGAGTATGTCTCTTTGTATACGCAGATTGGCCTAGGGGAAGTCGCGTATGCACGCGGAAAAGAACGTGCCAAGTCGCGTATGGGCTAAAGCGCTCAAAAAGTGCAAAACCAGGGGTAACCATCATGGTATTGACCCATGGTATTGGGTAATGATCCGCCTAATTGACCCCGTCCAGGTTGTTTTGGGCTCATGGTATTGTTTTGGCCCATGGTATTGAAAAAGGGGCTCATGGTATTGAAAAAGGATAAACATATATAAGGAGAATAATTTCATTGTGCAAATCATGAGTGTGGGTGCAAGATGTCTGAGCTTGAATGAATACTTCTCTCTGAAGTATATCTGAATGGAAAGGGTTACACTTGAATGATAAATCTGAATGTATGATGCACCAATGATGAAGAAGGGGATCTAGATCTGAATTGCTCTTGTATTTGCTAGATCTGATTATGGAAGGCTTAGATCTGTGATGAGGCGAGCATCTAGGCGAACATCTGTCTGAAGCAAAAGGGTAGATCTGAACTGAATATCTGATCTGATGAAGTATGCTACTCTGTAATAATTGAAGATCTATACGCTACTTCGACGCGTAGGAAGCGCGTATATACGCAGCTTCAGCGAAGAGAAAGCGCGTATGCGCAACAAAATATACACTGAGGTATATGCTGGTTTGTGTGGACGGAAGCGCGTATATACGCGACATCAGTAAAGGGAAAGCGCGTATGCAAACTAGGGTTTGCTGAAGCAAGGAGTATGAAATATCTGATCTGTTCTGCTGTGTTTCTGCTATCTGATCTGTGTTGATATGAATCTGTTGATGATGTATGGTTGTGAGTATGGAAAGGGTTCGGTCTGGAAATATGATGAATTGTGGCCTGTAAGTTGTGTTCTATTAAAGTGGTTGGATCCAGTGTGAAAATTGATGAAACGTGGTCCAAGGTGGTGCTGAAGGTTGTAGCCTTCAGTCAGGGGGTTGTAGCTCCCTTCCAGGTGAGGCTGGTAAACGAGATCGGGGGGTCGTAGCTCCCTTCCAGGAGAGGCTGGTAAACGAGTCAGGGGGTTGGAGCTTCCTTCCAGGAGAGGCTGGTAAACGAGCGCAGGTGGGTGCCTGCGTGCTGGTCAAGTCTGCGCCAGCACATATGTTGTAATATGTTTTCTCTATAATAAAATATTGAAGGCTGAGCAACTACAGCGGTGGTTTTCTCCCGACTTGGGTTTCCACCTAAAAATCCTGGTGTTCATGTGTGATGATTTGTGTGATGGTTTATTCTGTTCTTACTGCTCATGTTTACTGTTTATAGAACATCTAATGAATGAATGATGGAATGATATAAGTGAAGAACTCATTGCATAATTAGATCTTTGAGTATACGCTAGTTTCATAAAGGGGATCCGCGTATATACGCTAGTTTACTGAAGGAAAGTAGCGTATGGGTTTTAAGGAATGAAAAAGTAAAAAGATTTTATTATGCAGTAAATACTGATTCACCCCCCCCTCTCAGTATTTTTCCCAACAATTGGTATCAGAGCAGGTCCTTGTGCAGAAGCTTGATCGCTTAAAGGAGATCCGTCGCAATGGGAAGTCAAGAAGGAGTAATGTCTATAAAGCCACCTCTATTCAATGGAAGCAATCTGATATTCTGGAAGGTACGTACAAAAGCATATCTGCAAAGTCTTGGTGCAGATGTATGGGAAATCGTGGAAGAAGGTTATCAATACCCGACAAGTATTCCTACTGATGCAGCTGAAAGAAAGAAGTATGAAATCAATGCCAAAGCAGTGAATGTCTTATTGGGAAGCATGTCTAAATCAGAATTTGCTAAAGTGATGCAGCTACATTCAGCAAAAGATATATGGGACAAAATCATTCTAAGCTATGAAGGAGACACAAAGGTAAAAAGTGCAAACCTCCAATCTCTTAGAATTGAATATGAAAATTTGAAGATGCATAGTGATGAAAGTGTTGCCAGTTTCTTTCTTCGTCTAGATGATATTGTAAATCGGATGAGAAATTTGGGTGAAACCATAACTGATACTACTCTGGTAGAAAAAGTCTTAAGATCCTTGACTTCAAGATTTGACTCTAAAGTTTCAGCTATTGAAGAAAGGCAAGATCTGCAAACTCTCACTATTGTTCAATTACATGGTATTCTGACTGCTTTTGAAATGAGACAAGGAGGTCCTTCTCAAATAAGAGAAGTTGCTTTTAAGGCATCTACAAAAGGAAAGGAAAAGGAAGTTGTCAAAGAATCTAGCTATATATCCGATGAAGAAGAAGCGAATTTCGTGAGAAAGCTCCAACTAGGTACTGGAAGATTCAAAGGTAAGCTTCCCTTCAAATGTTTTGAGTGTGGAAAAGTTGGTCATTATGCTGCTAAATGTCCTTACAGAGAAAAGCATGGTAAAGAGAAACAATTTGAGAAGAGAAAGAGTTATTATGCAAAAGAAGATGATGATGAAGTGTCCAGTGAAGATGAAGAAGACTCTGACCAAGATCTGAAAGTGCTCATGGCTAAGAAGCAAAAGAAGAAGGTTACTCGAGGAAAGGAGATACCTCAGAAATCATGTATAGCAAAAATTGAAGAAGATGAAACAGATTCTGACGAAGATCTACAAGCACTCATGGCAAAGAAGAAAAAGGAGAAGGCCACTTGTAATACTTTTCTTTGTGCAAACAATAGTAAAGATAGTGAAAGTAAAGTTGTGGATCTAGAAGAAGCTCTCAAGATTAAAGAAGAAGAACTACAAAGTTCATACAATAAGCAAGAAACTATCTATAAAGAGATGATCTCACAAATGAAAGATCAAAGAGAAATGCTGAATGGACAGGTGGACAAATATCAAAGGTTTCATACTTATGCATCCAATCGAATTAAAGATCTAGAAGCAGATCTTGAAAAATCAAGCAAGAAGAACGAAGGACTTGAAGCTGCAATCATTTGTCTTCAGGAAGATTTAGAAGCATCAAGTAAGAAAAATAAGGAACCTCTACAATCATTTGAAAAGGAAGGCCTTGAAGAAGAAATCATCTCTCTCAAAGAAGATCTGGAAAAATCAAATAAGAAGAATGAAGAGTTGGAACAAACATGTGAAGAAAACGAAAATTGGTTGAAAGAAGAGATTCTAAATCTGAAGGATCAAGTAGAAGATGGAAGAAAGAAAGAAGAAAGCATGACAAAGCAATGTCAAGCCTTGGAGGTTGAGGTAAACATTCTCAAAGGTAAATTAGAAGAAAAGGTTAAACTTTTGAGGTTTCATGATAGTACTAATATTTTGGACAATATTCTGAGTAATCAAAGGTCTCCTGCTATCAAACATGGTCTTGGTTTCCATGAAATTGTTAAAGGAGAATCTAGCTCACAAGGAAGTGCCAAAAATTCAGAGGATGTCAATGCAAAGCCTGAAGTATTGAAAGAGACAAAAGCTCAACCAACAATCATGAATTCTCAAAGGAATTCATTCAAGAACGTTGAATGTTTTAAATGTCATAATTATGGACATGTTGCAGCAAATTGCAGGAGCAGATCATTTCAGCCTCAAACAAACAGTTCCTATTTAGAAAGGTACTCTGGTTTCTTCAAGGGATATTGTTTTTCATGTAACAAGTATGGACACAAAGCAGCTGATTGTAAAAGGAGGAAGAATAGAAATACTCATTATGATTCTTATGCTTATTTTTCTGGACACATGAGATGTTATTCTTGTAACAAGTATGGACATATAAGAAAGGAATGCAGGTCTAACAGATATGAGAAATTTCAGCACACAAATAGAAAACAAATCTGGAAGAAGATGGAGGGATGGAATAAGAAACAATCTAGAGAAGAAAAGGATGTTTTTGTGGATGCTCTAGAAGACAATGATTTTCTTGAAGAAAACACTCAATTCAAGATGAAGGACCGATCATAAACGTAGGGAATTATGACCCTACTGCAGTCATCCGCTTCTGAAGCTGACTTTTCTTATTGACTGCAGGAATGATGTGGGATACATTATGAGATTTAGTAATGTATCGTCACAGGGGGAGCAATGCATGATGACTCTCATGATTGATTTGTTTATTCTGGTTATGTTTACTTCTGACAGCGCATCTGATGTGAAAAGGACCTGTACAGGAGGTACAAGCTCAGGAAGAAATGAAGGAAGATGAAATTTTTCTATGCTTCACTTTCTATACGCGGGTTACTTTAACTAAAGTCGCGTATACACGCGAGTTCCAGCAGACACAGTCGCGTATGCATTGATGATGAGAGAATTTATCTGACAGCTGAAGATCTGGAGCAGAGGCTCAGGGGGGACATCATTCTGACTGTTAATAACTGTGTTATTGACTCAGAAACAGCTTAATTTCTCAGCTCTAAATGATGATATGATGCTTAATGTCTTACGTTGAAGATTATGGATGTGTCTTGTTTGCTTTTTTAATGAAGAGTATTTGTTGCTGAAGTGAAAGAATTATAACTCAGAGATAAGGACAGTTCATGCAGAAATTGTTGCTGATGATTTGCTGTTGAAGATGTTTCAGATTACACAAGTTAAAAGAAGAGCAATGGTTTAAGGGGAGTAGCAGGTTGAATACTAATGATTGCATTGTTGGCAATATGATTTCTTATTCTTTGGTCTTTGTGATACTCATGCTCAAATGATGATGACTTGGTACATGGAGATTCTGAGCCCTGGTTGCTGATAAGTATCTTTTGTGTTCACACATGGATGAGCTGGATGTCGATGGATTCAGAAATAAAAGGAGATCATGTAGAGTTTGTTACTATGGTTGAGATCTTTTGCCTACATATGTTACTTCATGTTTAATCTTGAAGATCATGGTGATTTTGGACCACATGGATGATTACTTGACACATATTTGAAGATGTTGTTCTGGTATGATAATCTCTTTTGGAAAGAATGTATTGATGCTACAAAGGATCTGAAGGCTTGGTTACTAATGGGCTTATGCTACAACCATTGGATGACGCTTGAAGACACAACTACACCATTCTATCTATCTGTAGTCCAGGGAAGCATTCAAATGTCTCAGAAAGAAGCTGAACACTGTCTTTGCCTTACAAAGAATCAGATCTGGTTGAAATTTAGAAGATGTCTTGGGATACGCGGGTTTCCTGAAACACAGTCGCGTATGTACGCGAGTTAATGCACAGAAAACCGCGTATGCATGATTGCTGACAATTTTTGCTTGGTTCAGCTCTCTTCAGCACAGCTGCAGTGCTGTTTGGTATCTCTGATACTGTTTGGTATCTCTGGTGGTGTTCCAGTTCTCATAATTCTATCTCTAATGTTTTGATGAAGATGCCTTGATGATTTGTTGGTGGAAGTTTTCAGGATGCACAAACTAAGGGGGAGCCTTAGTCATTTGGAAAGATTGCTTGGTTGCACAGATTCAGGGGGAGCATTAGCTTTGCTGACTATAATGCAGTGTTGGCATTATGATGGTTCTAAAATATGTTCTCTTTCTTGAGGACTTTCTGGTGTTGGTCATAAATGGTCATATTTGTATTTTGATGAAAAGGTCTTGTTGAGACCCATGATGTAAAATTGTAATATTCAGTCATGTAAGGACTTGTCAAATTTTGTAAACCCACTTGGTTGGGTACTTGAGTCTCATATGTAAATCCACTTGGTTGATATTTGATGTAATTTTGAGTCTTTTGGTGATAGGAAGTTCATAGAGTCATGTACTTCATTGAAAAATATGTTTGAAGATGCATGAACTCAGGGGGAGCTTGGCCACTTCAGCACATATCAGATCTGCAGAATGTTTCTTCCACATGAGGAGAAAAGGGGGAGAGTGTTGGTTTTGATCCGCCCTTTGCCCTTGATGTCAAAGGGGGAGAGTGACATGGTGTTTGAATGAAGAGAAGTTAATAATGTCAAATATTTGGGAGAGTGACATATTTGGGAGAGTGACATGGTACCTAGCTGTTGTGGTAACCAAACACCATCGTGGTTGCCATCAAGTCCAAAGGGGGAGATTGTTGGAAATATGATGCAGAGTGTTGTCCTTGATGGCAACCCACTAAATGAAGATGAAGACATGCGACTGTTGACATGTGTTGTCCTTGATGGCAAACCACCTGATGAAGTTATTCTTGACTTGATGGACTTGGTAAATAATGTAAATCTGATGTTTTTTGACAATATGATGCTGAGTGTTGTCCTTGAAAAGCAACCCACTTGATGGAGATGATGACAACTTACTTGATGAAGTTGTACTTGAGAGAATATGTTCCTGATGAAGAAAATATGATGTTTCTACAGTGTGTACAGAAGGCAATGAAGAAAAGAATTCAGAATGTGCTCAAAAATATGATGAAAAGAGTATGTCTCTTTGTATACGCGGATTGGCCTAGGGGAAGTCGCGTATGCACGCGGAAAATAACGTGCCAAGTCGCGTATGGGAAAAAAGCGCTCAAAAAGTGCAAAACCAAGGGTAACCACCATGGTATTGACCCATTGTATTGGGTAATGATCCGCCTAATTGACCCCGTCCAGGTAGTTTTGGGCTCGTGGTATTGTTTTGGCCCATGGTATTGTGCCTCCAGCTGAAAAGGATAAACATATATATGAGAAGAATTTCAATGTGTAAATCATGATGGGAAAAGATGTCTAGCCTCTAGTTTGAATGAATACTTCTCTGGGCAGTACTCATTAATGGAAAGGGTTACACTTGAATGAGGTCCCGATCGTATGATGCACCAATGATGAAGAAGGGGATCTAGATCTCGAATTGCTCATTTTCTAGATCTCGATTATGGAAGGCTTAGATCTCAGATGAGGCGAGTACCTAGGCTTGAAGATCTGTCATAAAAAGGGAAGATCTGGAACTGAATATTTGATCCGATGAAGTATGCCGCCGTCTGTAATGATCAAGTTCTATACGCTACTACGCTGAGGAAGCGCGTATATACGCAGCTTTCATTAAGAGAGCAGCGCGGTGAGGCGAACAAATATATTAATCGAGGTATACGCTGCCTAGGACGAGGCGTATATACGCGACATCGGTGAAAGGAAAGCGCGTATGCAAACTAGGGTTTGCTGAAGGCAAGGGGTATGAAATATCTGATCTGTTCTGCTGTGTTTCTGCTATCTGATCTGTGTTGATATGAATCGGTTGATGATGTATGGTTGTGCTTAAAAGTATGGAAAGGGTTCGGTCTGGAAATATGATGAATTGTGGCCTGCAAGTTGTGTTCTATTAAAGTGGTTGGATCTAGTGTGAAAATTGATGAAACGTGGTCCAAGGTGGTGCTGAGGGTTGTAGCCTTCAGTCAGGGGGTTGTAGCTCCCTTCCAGGTGAGGCTGGTAAACGAGATCGGGGTGTCGTAGCTCCCTTCCAGGAGAGGCCGGTAAACGAGTCAGGGGGTTGGAGCTCCCTTTCAGGAGAGGCTGGTAAACGAGCGCAGGTGGGTGCCTGCGTGCTGGTAGGAGTCTGCACCAGCACATATGTTGTAAGATGTTTTCTCTATAATAAAATATTGAAGGCTGAGCAACTGCAGCGATGGTTTTCTCCCGACTTGGGTTTCCACCTAAAAATCCTGGTGTTCATGTGTGATGCTTTGTGTGATGGTTTATTCTGTTCTTACTGCTCATGTTTACTGTTTATAGAACATCTAATGAATGAATGATGGAATGATATAAGTGAAGAACTCATTGCATAATTAGATCTTCTCATACGCTTGGGCTTCATAAAGGGGATCTCGTATATGCCAGAAGCTGCATCAAGCAAAGTAGCTGTGGGATGGGTTTTAAGGAATGAAAAAGTAAAAAGATTTGATTATGCAGTAAATACTGATTCACCCCCCCCCCCCCCTCTCAGTATTTTTCCCAACAATCGCAAGGTTGCAAGGTCGGGGTTATGTTATTTCAAAAGTTATTTATGTTTTGCGAATTGCGATGTGCAGTGGATTTATTGACTTTTGGAGCAGCGTTTTCTTATCCTAAGAATATTTCAAGCGCTTTATGGACTTTAAGAAATATTTCAAGGCCTTTTAATTTATAAAAAGCTAAAAAAAACATTTGGTCTTATAAAATGGTTTTATTGATCGCATTTCGCAGATTCCAACTAATGAATAATTCACGTTACTTTTGGATAATTCGATTTGTGATAAAGCGATAAGTGCTTGGTACTAAGTGACTTAGCTTAATGCCTTAACATTTTCTAAGGGAAAAATCTTACTTTCTAAGATTTTTGGAATTTTTTTTTAAAAGGGTCCCCATTTATTATTACAATATTGATAAAAATAAATGGCGGGGGGGGGGGGGTGTTGTTGAATAGTAAAACAATTGGCGATTCACCGGAAGAACCATTTATCTCTGATAATTTTGAAATTTATAAAAATTTCAAAGTAAACATAGTTTAGAAAACAAAAATTGAACGAAAGTTTAGATAATTAATATTTCTCTGAATAATAAAACAAACTCACCTAATCACAATTCATTTGATATCCTCTTAAAGATGAAAATCCATTTTCCTATATCATTCATTACTTAATTTAAAGATAAAGTAGCTAGATTTTGTAGATTAGCTTTTAAATGTACTCATTTGTCATAGTAGAGCCTCTGCTACCAGTAGGTGTCCATAGCCTCGACAGGGTTACCTTTAACCAACAATGATTTTGTGCCCATCTGTGTAAGAATGCAATTTTTAGAGATAAATCCACAATTATATACTTATTCTATTTTTTTCTAAAATATCTCTTTTAACAAAATATTATTTTTATTACTTAAAGGCCACTGTCTTGGTGTGGTGGAAAAATGGTGGAAATGTCATTCATTGGTTGTAATTCAACTGAACAAGCTAGCTCATGATGAGACCCCTTGTCTTTTGATTAAAATAATCTCAAGCCATTACCTTGTTTTGGTATATAGTATTGCTAATGTCAGTCTTATTATTTCCCTATGAATATGGTAAGCAGGCTCTTGATGAGACCTCTTATCTTTTAAGCTTTAATACATTACTTAGGATTACACTCTAAAAATAGAAACGTTTACTCGATAGGGAGAATCATTGCCTCTTTAAGAGTTATGGATGACAATTATAGAGTTAAGGATTCTTATCTTCAAAAATTCTTTTACTTTGTTAAAAATATTTTTTTTACTGATAATAGAACAAAATCTTTTTATAAAGTTGGAGTTTCTCAAAGAATGAATAATTTTGGTAGAAAAAGAAAACTTCAGAGACACATAATTTAGTTAATTTTCAAATCTCTTAACTATTTTCTTAACGATGTCTACTTTTAAAAGCGAAAAATCAAAATATTTCAAGAGATAAGGCCAACAGTTATATTATTTAACTTTTATTTTCCTAGGAAAAGTAACGGAAATAATGTACAAGGGATGGAAGAGGTTATCTCCTATGAAAAGTAATTTTTCAAAATCTTTCCATTCATAGGCAAAGAATATTTCTTGCCTAGTAAATCTTGCAATAGAAACATTGATGGGTTGATTTGTTCTGCAACCTAAAATGGTCCAAGCAACATTCTTTGGAATTTTGTATGCTTACCTTTTTCCTCATGTGCTTTATCCCATTTAAATACAAGGTCTCCAAGTTGAAATGATTTCATGTTAACAGAGTTTGCATCAAAGTAAGATTTAACCAACTATTGATGATTAGCATGGGTGATTTTGGCTTCTCTCTCTTCTTCAACTTTGAGAATTTGTGATTGCCTTAATTGCAGAGAAGAAGAAGGAGTTTCTTCAATAAACTGACCCAAGCCTAAAGATGGAATAACTACATTTGTAGGAAGAAAAAATTATTTCCCATAGACCAGATTAAATTGATAAGTACCTATACAGGTTGTATGTGTTATCTGATCTGCCCATAGAGAAAATGTTAAATATTTATGCAAGTTTCTTTGACTATGATCAATAGTTCATTTAATGATCCTAATGAGTTTTTTATTAGTTGATTATTCTAAAACATTTCCTTGGGATAATAGCTAGCGGAATACTTAAGTTTGAAACCTATTTTGAGAGAAAATTATATCATAACATTTCCTGTGAAATAAGATGCATTGTCAAACATCAAGGCAATTGGTAAACCAAATCTGGTAATGATAAATTGATCAATAAAGTCAATAATGTTATGAGAATTGGTTACCTTTAGTGGAATTTCTTCCACCCATTTAGTATAGTACTTAGTTTCTGTAAGGATGTATCTATGTTGATTTCAAGAGTGAGGAACAATCTCACCTATTATTTCCAGTCCCCGTTGCTCAAATGGTTGTTTGATATTGACTGGCTGTAATGGAAACGAAAGTTTCCTTTGTCTTCCAGAAACAGTTTGATTGACAATTTTTTCATTTCCTTACATATTCGTGTGCATCTTTAAACAAATTTGGCCAATAATAGCGAGCATGCAGGATTTTATGTGTTATCGTGTCTCCTCCAAAATCTCCACCAACTAGTCCATCATGGAGTTCCTGCAAAACCTTTTTTGCCTCAAAATTTTCAAAACACCTTAGCAAAATAGTCATATTTTTTCCTAAACAAAACATCATTGACGATTTGGTATTGCTTTTATTTTAATCTCAAAGCTTTTTTTATTTTGTAACTGAGCTGCATAGGGGCATATCCATTTTTAAAATAAAAAATAAGATCAACATATTGAGATTCAGTATCGTTGAGGCTTACCTGATATATTTGAATATCATCACCTAAATTTTCTTCTTTTAGTAAGTTGGATGATCCAGTTAACATTCTTCAAAAACCCTGACCTCTAACAATTTTAGCTGGTCTAATTTCAACATCATATTCTTCTAGTGCAGTTACCGAGTTGGATCTCTTTTATCCTACTTCTCTTTGCATCAGTAATTCCCTTACTGCTAAATATGAAACTATGATTTTGGTATGAGTTTTAAGGAGAAATGGTCTAAAATGCTTTATTGACTTGAAGACAGCAGATGCATGTTTTTCCATAGCAGAGTAATTTAATTCAACACCTTGTAGATTTGAACAAATAATGAGATGGGTGCTTCTATCTGTTGATAATTGAGCTATGTTAAAATGACAACATATGATTTTTATGATGAAAATGTTTATAAAACAAAATCATTAGAGAAATTGGGATTTGTCAAGGATGTAGCATTAATAATAGCTTGTTTGGTAAAATCGAATGCTTCTCTTTTGTTATGACCCTATTTGAAAAATGATTTTTTCTTAATCATAGTCTGTGAAGGTAAAACTATTTGTGAAAAGTCAGGGAAAAAAATCTTTACAAAATTTATCTATCCAAGGAAAGATTACATAGATTTCTTATTATGGGGTAAAAGGATTTTTTGAATTTCCTTAACCTTTTTATGGATCATTATAAATACCCTTATTTGATATAACAAATCCTAAAAGCTTACCTTCTCTTAAGGAAAAATAAGACTTTTTGGGATTATGTGAGATCCCATATTTCATACATCGTTCAAAGATCTGTTTAAGGTTGTTTAAATGGTTTCTTCACTTCTTGGAATAGCCAGTGATATTATCCAAGTAAATAACAACTGATTTGTTAATGATTCCTTTAAAGGATATATCCATAGCTCTTTGAAATGTGGCACCTACATTAATCAAACAAAAAGGCATTTTTTGATAAGAATATGTTCCCCATTTAGTTCTTAAAATCAATCTATCATGTGGATGAAGTAGGATTTGGTTATATCCTGAAAAATCCATCAAGAAAAGACATGAGCTCAGAAACAGCTACTGACTAAAGTACTTGTTCGATGGTTGGAAATGGAAAGTTGTATTTCTGACATGCTTTATTAAAATTTCTAAAATCTATGCATATACAAATGTCACCATTATTTTCCCTAAAATGAACTAAATTGGATACCCATTTTGAATGTCTAACATGAAATATGATTTTGGCCTTAAGGAGTTTATTCAGCTCTGATTTGATTTGATTCTCAAGGTTTGGATGAATTTTCGTTAGTTTCTATTGCACTGGTTTATCATTAGAAATCATAGGTATGGTGTGTTGTATAACAGAGGTATCATAAGTTTTGAGATCAGAATAATCCCAAGCGAAGATACTTTTGTATTTCTTTAAGATTTGAATGAATGAAAATATTTCATTAGAGGATAGACCAAGACCTAGATTGATATTCTTAGGGTTATCATCAGTTCCAAGGTTTAATAATTCAAATTTTAGAGTTTAACTTTGAATTTTGACATTAGTTAGCTTTTTAAATCTGTATTTGAGATCATGCATATCTTATAATTTTACTACAGCTTTGGGTATTGCATTTTCATCATCAAGGTTATGTTTTAACTAAATGTCATGCTCATTTTCATCTATGATTTAGTCATCGTATGACCCTTCCGATGTTAGAAAATTTACAATATCATAATCATCGTTGAAGACTCACCAACTAGTGACATTGTCAAGAATAAATGGCGTAAAAATTAGTTCCATGGAAAATCTATCAAGACTAAAATCCTTAAATGGTATGAGTTTTGATGCAACATTTGCTAACAGATCAACGCTAGCATTTTGTAGTCTAGGTACAGGAGAAATATTAAATGCCAAAAAATAATATGTAAGATCTTGGATTAATGATTGATAATGTTTAAGATGTCCAGAAAGGGAATGGATAGTATTTCTTACCTTTCTAATGATAATTTCTGAGTCTCCAAAAACCCTTAGATATTTGATGTTGAGGTCAATTTCTTTTTATAATCCTTGAACCAATTCTTCATATTATAAAGTATTGTTTGTACAATCGAATTATAGCCTGCATGCTAGCATGGTCTTTTCTCCTTATGGGTTGATAAAAATGCAACCATCTCATGCACCATCGTTAGATTTGGAACAATCAAAGTACAATGTCCAAAAAAAAAATTAACTATTGGTTTATTTACAAAAGTTTTGCACTTCAAAGCATATGTTTGTGAAAAAATTTCAATCTGTGAGATGACAACATTATCCAAAAAGGGAGAATTTTGTGCATTAAAATTCCCTAAAAATGATTTAGCTGAATAATTCCCAATAATGTTTTTATTGAATTCTATTGGCTTGTTATCATCTTCTAATTTAGTCACTGTATTTTTTAGGTGCTTCTCTCAGTCAACTCAAATTTGATTTGGCTTCCCATTATAAGGAAGCCACATGTGAGACCAATCTATAGCAAAATATCCATGGAGCTTCTCAGATTAGTCTCTACTTAGAATTAGAAAGTAAAATTTATAATTCTCAGTGACCAATATATCTATTATTTGATAGACTTTGGGATTTAACGAAAGTCTAATGCTTCCTAAATTTATTTCCCCTAAGACCTTGTAGGAATTTACAGGGTAAGTTTCGTAGATCAAGAACCAAATGTCACCGCTCACAAACAGATCACAAATCAGTACACCAGTATAATCACGTGGTTAAAACCCTCAAAGAGGGAAACATTCCACAACCTGAGCCAACGCGGCCACTTCAGGGAATTTATTAATATAAAAATAAAAGTTACATATGTTTCTCTCATAAATGGTTACCGGAAAAATGACCCTCCATGCTATTTAAATAGAGATAATGGACCAATCGGGTGTTAAGCCACGGATTAAGTGCTGTTAATACCGAGGTGAGAGATAACTATCAGATCACTACAATTTGTGACCGTCAGATTATAAGTTACAAATGTTCATGGTAAAGAAACACACTTTATCTAACTCTACACTAGACTAAGTTATTCTTAACTATTTCCTATGTGTCGGAATATCCTAACATCCCCCCTTAAGAACAACTTGGGATAGGATTGAAGGATTTACAAAGGTGACACAAAAGGAGCCTATTTCCTATGTGTTGAAATATCCTAACATCCCCCCTTAAGAACAACTTGGGATAGGATTGAAGGATTTACAAAAGTGACACAATAGGAGAAGGAAGGAGGAATTAGAGCCTATCCCCCCTTAATGAAAACTTTCCTGAACTCCAAGCATGGATCGAATTTTGGTAAACTTTGCTTCTGTGAGAGCCTTTGTAAAGATATCGGCTACTTGATCATTGGTTGGACAGTACTGCACTTCAAGAACACGATCATGAATGAACTTTCCGATGAAGTGCATGTGAATTTCAATGTGTTTCATACGTTGATGCTGAACTGGATCTTTACATAGCTGAATGGCACTTTGATTATCACACCAAAGTGTAGTTGGATGCTGCTGATGGAGACCAAATTCAGACAGGATCTGACGAAGCCACATGGCTTCCTTGTTGGCTTCAACTGCACCACGATACTCTGCTTCTGCTGAAGAAAGGGAGATGGCACTTTGTTTCTTACAAGACCAAGTAATAGGTCCTAAACAAAGAGTGAATACATATCCTGCAGTGGACTTCCGATCATCAGGGTCACCAGCCCAATAAGAATCAGTGAAACCAATCAACAAGGGAGATGCTCCTGCACTGTAATGAATCCCCAACTGAAATGTACCTTGAATATATCGAAGTATTCTTTTAGCTGCTTTCCAATGACATTCATGAGGTTGGTGCATAAACTGAGCGATAAGACCAATGGCAAAGGAAAGGTCAGGACGGGTATGGGTTAGATACGAAATTTTACCAACAAGTTGATGATATAAGGTAGCAGCAACTTCAGGGTTAGTACAAGTGACTGAAAGCTTGACTCTAGACTGAAAGGGAGAAGGGGTTGGCTTATAGTCTTCCATGTGAAAGTGGTGTAGAAGATCACAAGCATACTTCGACTGAGAGAGGGTAATGCCTTCCTTGGATTGCAAGACTTGAAGACCAAGGAAATAATGCAAGTGTCCTAAGTTTGTCATTTCAAACTTCTTTTTGAGGCTAGAATTCACATGGTTTATATGGCTTGGATCACTACCAGTAAGGATAAGATCATCAACATAAAGAATAAGGATGGTGAAGGAATTACCCACTTTCTTGGTGTAGATAGTGTTGTCAGAATGACACCTAGAAAATCCATTATCTAAGAGAAATATATCCATTTTGGCATACCAAGGCCGAGGATCTTGTTTGAGACCATAGAGAGAATTCCTAAGGCGGAAAACAAGGCTGGAGTCATTTTGGATAAAGCCAGGGGGTTGTTCCATGTAGATTTCTTCATGCAAATATCCATGTAAGAAGGCAGATTTAACATCCATCTGATGGACTTCCCATTTAAAGGAGGCAGCAAGGGAAAGAACAAGGTGGATAGAATTCATTTTGGCAACAAGGGAGAAGGTTTCAGTATATTCAATGCCTTCAACTTGCGAAAACCCTTTAGCGACAAGACGAGCTTTATGTCTATCAACTTTTCCATCTGGTCCAAACTTTGTTTTGTAAACCCATCTGCATATGACAAGTTTTCTTCCTTTTGGAAGAGGAAAAAGATCCCAAGTATTGTTTGCCAATAAGGAATGATACTCTTCATTCATAACTTCATCCAAATATGGATGACCAGAGGCTTCTTCAAACGTTACTGGATCAAGTTTTTCTGGAACTTGAGCCAGTAAGGAAGAGGCTCTTTTGAACTAAGAACGTGTACGTCGTCGATCAATAGGGTCACCTGCAAGAGAACCTGATGCATCCTGAGTAGAGCGGACCCATCTTGGAAGCGGTGGAGTATAAGGAACAATTTCACAAGCTGGAGGAGGATTGTCATCCTCGATGTCATCATCTGAACTAGAAGGAATGCTATTAAAAATAGAATAGAGAGAGAGAGGTGGCGCATATGCCGAATCAAGCTCGCAGGCCAAAGGTGGCACACCTGCCGAACTAGGCTCACAGGCCAATATATTTTCATCAAAATTTACATCTCTTCTAATGATTATATTTTTTGATTTGGGTTGAAGAAGTCTATATCCTTTGTCATCTTCAGAATATCCAACAAATATACATTTTTCACTCTTAGTTTCTAAGGCTTTATATTTTGCATCTAGAATATGGGCCCAAGCATCACTTCCAAAAACACGAAAGTGACTTACATCTGGTTTGATTGAGCTCCAAGATTCTTCTGGAGTTATATTCTTTAAAACCTTAGTAGGAGTGCGATTTACTATGTAATTTGCACAATTAATGGCTTCTGCCCAAAAATTGAGACCAAGTCCTTTAGATTGAAGCATAAAATTAGCCATTTCTTTTAAGGTGCGATTCTTCCTTTCAGCTACACCATTTTGTTGTGGAGTATATGGAACAGTATGTTGCAATTGAATGCCATGCTCAGTGCAGAAGTTGATAAATTTGTTGTTAACATATTCTCCACCATTGTCTGATCTTAACTTAAGAATTTGATGTCCAGATTGTTTCTCAACAAAGGCCTTAAAGGCCAAGAACATGTTAAAAACTTCACTCTTGAGTTTTAATAAATATACCCAAGTGCGTCTGGAAAAATCATCAATGAAAGTTAAGAAGTACTTGCAACCAGAGAAAGAAACAACAGGAAGTGGACCACATAAATCACTATGCACAAGCTGCAAAGGGGCTGAAGTGTGCCAAGAGGCACGTTTGTCAAAACTATCCCGATGATGTTTTCTGAGTACACATCTGGAGCAAACACCATCTCGGCAAGATACCATAGGAAGGCCCATCACCATATTTTCCTTACATAGAGTTTGAAGAGAGCGATAGTTTAAGTGACCAAATCACTCATGCCAAAGTTTTCTCACATCATCATTATGAGCAACAAAAACAGAGGGAAGAGATGATGACCCAAAGTTGTCAAACTTATACAACCTTGTGGAATCATCAGCAATGCTAGTAGCTAAAATATGTTTAGGATCTTTGAGGTCCTTGATTACAACATCATGAGGTGATAATTCTACTATTTTCCCTTCACCTGAATGAGTTATTTGATAAACAGATAGAAGGTTGCATGACAATGTAGGAACACATAGTACATCATTAAACTGACCATTATCTAGATGAATGGTTCCAGATCCTACAACACCAAGAGATCTATCATCACCAACATAAATATGTTTGGTGTCACAATCATTTAAAGAAGAAAACATGGATTTATTTTTAGCCATGTGGTAAGAAGCTCCAGAATCAATGAGCCACTCATGAGAAGGAGAAGAAGAAGATACATTTAATGCATAACCAGATCTTAATGCTTGACAACCACAAGCAGAAAGTGCCATGCCTGAAGATGAAGGTGAAGAATGCTCCAAATTGATGTTGTGATTTTTCATTGTAGCTTCTAAGGTTTCCATCTTCTTAACACATTTGGACTCTATATGGCCATCCCGATTGCAAAATTTTCAATGTCTATCTGTCTTCTTCCCTTTGTTTTGATTTGCCTTATTATTTTGGTGCTTTGATTTTTCAGTGTGCGGCTGAAAATGCTTAAGGCCCTTGTTTGGTTTAGGACCATATTTTTTAGGATACTGCTTCTTGGGATTCTTTTGATATGGTTGTTGTTGGGTTGCTAAGGCTTTCTTAGAAGCGTTTCGAACAGTGATAAGACCAAGGTGTAAAATTTTTTCCTGTTCTATTATCAAAGAATCACAAAAGGCATCAAAAGAGGGATTCTTGTAGGTGGTTCCTGAAAAAATGATGGCTTCTCTGGTGGAATGGAAGGCGGAAACAAATACAGAGTATGCAGGGGAAATCTTAGCAATAATGCAATAGATGAGGCTGCCATCTTCCTTTTTGACCTTACACCCTTTTAAAAGAAGTCTAAGGGTTTTGAATTTGGACAAAAATTCTTCAATAGAGGAAAAATTATTAGGGTCCAATGTAAGCAAATAATTTTCAAGCTTGTGGGCCCTGATTTGATTTTGAATGCCAAAAACATTATTTATCTTTTCTAGGGCTTTATCAGGGGTGTCAATGTCAAGGATGTGAAATCAAAGATCTTGAGCAATGGACATTCCTATCAACCCTCGTGCTTGATCTTGTCTATTTTCCCATTTAGGAACTTTATCATCATTAGAAGGTTTAGTTTCTTGTCCTGTGGCTATTATATAAAGCCATTTACTTCTGAGTATATCTACCATGTGAGGTAGCCATTGGAAATAATTGGTGCTGTTAAGAATAACTGGGCATGCACTTTCCATTTTTTTTTTTTTTTTTTTTTTAAATTTATTTTAATTTTTTAAATGAAGCTGAGAAAAGCTGAAAATTACTACTCCAATGGAAATATCTTGAAAAATTAGGCCGTTTCGAAAAAATTGGCTCAAAAAACGGCTTCCGGATGAAGAAGTTACACCTTTTGAAAAATCTAGGTTGTAGATGTCGAATAGTTACAGGAACGGGATGAAGTGCGGATTTTTAAAAAAAAATTCCACCCCTTTGACCAAAAACTTGTTACAAAAGAAGCTTGAGAAGGAGACTTGAACCCAAGACCTCTATTCTCATAAACTAACCCCTCACCAAGGGAGATAGTAAAAGGCTCATGTTATTTTAGAAAGGAGGAAGGGGGGATTGTTATTCTTCTTCTTCTTCTTCAGTGTGCGTGCCTTTTCCTGGAAAAAAAACACAAAAACGAGCAATAAAAATGAAATGCAAAGCCTTACGATAGAATCTTAGATTCTCGATTAGCCTTACCGACAACTATCACTTTTTTCACTATTTCTAATTTCCTGAGATCGCACAAAGACGCGGGGAAAGAGCATACGTAGAAAAAAAATCCCTTTTTCCTGTTTCTGATTTGTCAAGATCACATGGAGCACACAAAAAAGAGCATACATAGAGAAGAGGGTATAGATCCAGAAAATAAATAAAACCTTAATACAGAAAAAAAAAACCGAAATAAGCAGAGCTATTAACAAATATAACTGCAAAATAGATGCTTTATACCTCCAGATCTAAACTGACATAACTTGGGTAGCCGGAAACCTTTTCGCATCAAACGAAAGGTGTTCCTCACTATAACAGATGCTTCGGACACAAACGACCAGTTATCCAGGCCCAAAAATGTTCAGAAATAGTATATCTACAAAACGACATTCGCATGCAGTCAAACCGGCTTTGGATTTTGATCAACAATGGACGCGGCCCTCAAAATAGCTCTGATACCATTTGGGAATTTACAGGGTAAGTTCTGTAGATCAAGAACCAAAGGTCACCGCTCACAAATAGATCACAAATTATTACACCAGTATAATCACGTGGTTAAAACCCTCAAAGAGGGAAACAATCCACGCCCTGAGCCAATGCGGCCACTTCAGGGAATTTATTAAGATAAAAAGAAAAGTTACATATGTTTCTCTCATAAAAGGTTATCGGACAAATGACCCTCCATGCTCTTTAAATAGAGATCATGGACCAATCGGGTCTTAAGCCATGGATCAAGTGGCGTTAATACCGAGGTGATAGATAACCGTCAGATCACTACAAATCGTGATCGTCGGATTATAAGCTACAAATGTACATGGTAAAGAAACATACTTTACCTAACTCTACACTAGACTAAGTTACTCTTAACTATTTCCTATGTGTCGGAATATCCTAACAAACCTCTACTTTAGTTCTAGCAAGCTGTACTATGTGTAAGACAAAATTTTGAGGAGTTATGTTCAGCTTAGCACAGACTATTTTTGGCATTATATTGGGAGAGGCTCCTGAGTCAATTAAACAATTATGAAGGTTTTTATTGGAAATTTCTTAAGTTAAGAGGAAAGGAGTTGTATGTGAATTAGAACTGTCACCGGTAAGCATGAAATCTATAGGATCGACTTTGTTTGAAGAAGTTGGGGGCTTTCCCATGCCTTTATAAGCCTGAGATACAACATCAGTAGGTAAGGGTGACACAGGAATTGCATTCAATTCTCTAAGTAACAGTTACTATTGTTGTTTCAATTTTCTAACTTCATGCAATCAAATATTTTCCCTAGTTTTCTTCATATCTTCCACACTATTATATTCCATGGTATTAGTGACTACCAGGGTATTTAATGTAGATGGATTTGGCTGTGAAGTTTTGGGAGAGTAATTTTTAATACTTGTTTTTCCCTTAGCAGGAGGAGTTTGAGTTTTCCCCTTTTGATTCAAGTGAGTTCTATCAGCGGATCCTTTTCTTCTAGTGCTAACGGGAAAAGCTTCTTTTTCTTCTTCACTTAGAAGGATAAAGTCCCACACTCCATTTAGTTCAACTATTTATTAATCTCCAGTTTCTTCATCTTCACTTTCTTCTTCCTCTTCTTCTAAGTTAGACTCAACATTAGATATGGCATTTGGTGGCTAAGAATTAGAAGACTGATTTCTCCTAAAAGATCTGAAAGGCATTTTTGTAGTAGAAGATTCAAAAACTTGTTTCTTCATTTCAACCATTTCGTTAGACATATTATTTAGCACTTTATAAAGGCCCTCAAGATCAAAAGGGTATTTTGGGACTTTCTTTCTAGAGTCATTTTTAAAAGACACTTTTTTTTTTTTTTTGTCTGCTTGAGAGTTTTTCTTTTCAAGAGAAACTATGCATTTTTCTATAGATAAATTTTCCTTCATGTTCTCTACTAATGTGACTAACTGCGCTCTATCGACCAAAATGGCTATATTAGTGGGAAGAGAAGATATATACCACTCAATTTGAACATCAGCACCAAGAGCTGACGCAGTAGGAATTTCTTGAGTAGTTTATTGAACATAGAGTTGAAATATTTAATATTTTCTCTATTTTTAGCCTTCAGATTGGAAAATTCATTGACGAGTGATGCAATGATTCTATCATATCCAAACTGAGCTAATAATTTTTTTTCAAACATATCCCAAATAGTGATGGAATTAGAGGATAATGAAAAGTACCAGGATCCAAGATTCTGCAGATTCTATAAGTGTATATGGAAATAATCTGACTACATGGTCTTCTTCAGTAACTTCATTTAAATTGATGGAAAAAATATAGTTATGGAGATGTTATTTTGCTAGTAAGCTATTATTAGGATTAAATTTGGGCAACCATCTTTCAGGATGTTTAAGAAGAGGGTGAAGAGGACCTCCCATTGCTACAACGCATGGATTATTCCATGGTTGAACTCACAGTGGTGGTTGTTATCCTGTCATGATGATAGGAGTATGGATGGATGAGGATATGAGAGGGATTTGAGTTGCAGAGGAGGCAAGTTGCCCACATGAACTAGAAGAACTAGCACCAGTAGTTAGAATGGGAATTGTTGAAATGAGTGGAGGGAATGAATGGATTTGAGATGGAGAATTGGATAACACCTCACTAATAGATGTCTGTGATTTAGATTTATTGGTATTCTTTCAGAAAGAAGTAATGGGAAATTCCAAAGGAGGAATTCCAATCTTCTCACTTAGAGAATGATTCAAGATTCATCATGATTGTAAAAAAAATGAAACAATTCCTTTAGATGACTAAGAAATTACAAGTTTTTCAGCTGAAATAGAGATTTTTTCTAACTGCTCTACCAAAGTCTGAAATTCTGGTGATCCAGATTTGTAATCTGAAGAAACTAATTTCTGAAATTTACTAGGAGATTTAGGAAAGGTTTTTTCAACTTTTGATATTAAAACAGTAATTCTAGATGGGGATCCAGAAGTTGGAGGATATCTAGAGGGAGACACTATTAGGATGGCTTCTCGATTTGTGATCAATTTTCTTTTCCATTCACACTTTTCCCTCCTTCTAGCACCAAAATGTTGAAGCCCTGGATATCCATTACAACAACATGGGGGATAACCACCCAGTCTGGACCTTAGAAGCAACTCCTTTTATGTTTGGTATAGTGGCTCCAACTAGGGATAATGGGACCAGTTTCCCATAACATATTTGATATGATTATGGGTTTGATATAAGGTGAAATGGAAAATGATTTTAAACTAAAAGAAATGATATACTCAAATAACAAACCCATGCATCTATTTAATCTAATATTTAACTTAATCTATACCAGGGAATGACTTAACTCATAAGATCTACAAAGATATATTAAAGAAAAAGGTAATAAAAATCATTCAATTACTATAAGAGATGAAGTTGTTAAAGATAATTATTTTGACTAAATAGTTAGGAAAAATAATTGTGAAACTGTATCACATATATCAATTCATCATATACTCAATAAGGAATTATAGTTGAAACATTTTACAATAGTTCTTTAATGAAAAATTGGAACTTAGAACTCATACATAATAAAATATAAGGAAAATTATTGCTAATACATAGACAAAACTCAATTATAAAGATAGAAATACCAGATGTGAAAGTTTCTACTCATGAAATCAACAAACTTATTTTCCACTAAATACACTCTAAGAGTACATAAATGAAAATTCAATAGAGTATGCTTCAATATCCAAGAAAATCAAGATCTGGTTCCATATATTTCATCAAAACAGTCACAAAAGTACAAAAATGTGAGATTTTGCAAAGTGTTTTTGATAAAATCCTGGGCTCCTCTCTAAATGCATGAGAGAGGTTTAAATAATATTACATACGTATCAAAAATAGATTATTACATAAAAAGCTGAGGAGGTTTCAAACAACCTTCCTCAGAATATTGAAAATAAAAAGATAAAAACTAAAAAATAAGATGATGTTCTTTATCATGTTGAACGGTCCTTCCTTGCCATTGAGCTTTTCAGTTCACAATTATCCAACATTGGCTTCACTTGGGATGGTTGGCTGACTTTGGATCTTAGTTGTCCCATAAATACAACATCAGAGAGAGTTGGCACCATAGTTTGAGTGGAATTCGTTAGACAGTGCAAAGCCATCCATTGAATATATGGTTTTACTAGAAACTGGAAATAAGATTCTCGGTCAAGCTTAGATAGTTGTTTGACTGCTTCAATTTGATTTTTTTCGGTCTCTTTCCACTATATTTCTAATTCTTTGATATCTGAAAAAAATCTTAGCTTGCATTCTTTAATTAGATTGATATTATGAAGGTTTTCATTTACAACTTCAATTATATTGTTTTCTATACCATCCGCTTTAGTTGTTTCCCTTTCTGCTTGCTTTAATTGCATATCCCAATCTGTAAATATAATATCTCTATGGGATTCTTCAATCTTTGACAGATCAAATTTTCTTCCTTCTTCAAATTTCCAAGAGATAAACTCTGAAATATTTTTATCAACCTCTTTAAATTCCAATCTCTGATCAACCACTTCATTGACTAATCTATCACTTGTTTCACAATATGGTTTGATCATTGAGATTCTTTGATAGAATATTTATTGTTGTTTTGACATTTGAGTGTTTAACTCAAGTGTCTCTTTGATGAATTCTTTTGTTTGAGGCTGATTTATGAGTTTATCTAATTCATTTTTCATTTTTTGAATATGTGTATCTCTCTATCTAATGCTTTCTTAGTCTTGTAACTGCATTTTCTCAAAATATTTCTGAAACTGTATCATCTCCAGTTATGTTTTCTTATTGACATTTTTTCTTTACTGTTCATTTTGTTTCTCTAACAGCTGAATTCTTTCATCTTTATCTTTAAGAAAAAGACTAACCTCTGATGCCTTATCCATTGTAGCTGTTGCATAATCACCTGTGAATTATGAAAATTTTGTCAGATTTTCTAATGGATCAATGGGGGTGTCTTCCTACATAGCCTCCATTGATTCATTCTCTGGAGTTACTACTAATGAATCAATATTTATTTTCATTTTATATCTCCTTACCACTGCTTTGTGTGGTGGAGTATAAAATATATCTAAAGGGGGTATCTCTTCAATTCTCAAAATAATTTGTGACGTTGGATAGGCTGGGATGATTTCAACATCTGCTTCTGGATTTGTAACTCGCAAAGTCTGTTGAGAAGTCTGCAATCTAGAAGTTCCTTCAATTCCTATCTCTATCTATTGTACTTGGATATTTTGTCTAAATTTCTCTCATTATTTATCCATATCATTTACTATTATTGTCTATGTTTGAACCTGTGTAGAATCAATTTCCAATTGTTCTTCAGCCAAGGTCTATTTGGTTGTTTCTCCATTATTTTTCTCTATATATTTCTCAAGACTTTCCTTAGTGTTTTATTCATGATTCTAAGATTGATGTTCAGAGAGTTTTGAACCTTGAAATTATTTCTCTGAAGATTCCTGATCAGAATTGTGATCAGAATTTTCTTCTAAGATTACACTGGGAGTAGGCTCTATTGTTTTCTCAATTTGTAATAGGTCTAATGGAACCCTTGTCAATCTTTTATTCCTGTAAATGTGAAAATGATTGACGTCGGTTGGGGTTAATTTTATTGATGCCAAATGTAATACTTATGAGAATGTCTCAGCCTTTTCAAATAGATAATTGAATTCATCTTTCTCGTGAATGAACTATCTGATTTTAACAATGGCAGTAAAGTCTTTGGTGACTTTTTTGGGATCATACTATCTGCCTGGAATAGTAGCCAGATTCAAGCATGAAATATTCTGTACCTCTTTAACTGTGTGTCCAAAATAAAATAATGCAAAAGAACCACATTGCACTGGAAAAACTGGCTAGATAGATTTCTTCATATCTTTGACGGTTTTGGCAATACCTTCCCCTACTATCTCTCTAGCCAATAACTTATCAGGGAAATAAAAAGGAAGAACATGGGGAGTTGAAATACTCCCAAAAACTCTGATAGAAGTAAATGTTTCTTCACCAAACCATCCTGCCACTGACAAGATTTCTATCTTTTCTTCTTTTGAAAGCTTGGGGGCTTTTGCATCAAAAAATGTTCGATAGATTTCCAACATAATACTTTGAAAAATATTATAAAAATGGGGGAGAAATTGTGATTCCTGTTAGCCACATATAATATTTGATTATAGCAAAAGGTGGCTAAGAATTTTTGAGCCTCCAAAGAACAAATTTTATTACTAAAAAGTGTTGGCTCTTGAAGACTCTTGAAGGCCTTATGCCTCTGTCCAAAATCTTCATTGCTGTTCCCATTTTATACTAAAAAATTCTGCTGATTTCATGAGAAGTAACTACTGAAAAACCATCATTTTCCCCCTTCTCAAACCTTCATTTTCTCCCCTTTTTCTCCATAAAAACTCCCTTGTTTACATGATTCCTCTTCTTCCCCTCATGAAAATCACTTTTATAAAGTTAAAGACTCACTCTTTAACCTTACCGAAACCTCCAAAATCCATTAAAAACTTTGAAAATTTCATAAAAAACAAAGTTTTATTATTATGGACTTAAGCCCCTTGGGCTAAGTCCTAACCACTTCCCCCACATTCCTACACCCAGGAACCAGGTGCTAAGCCCCTCACAGCGCTTATCGCATCGCAAAATTTCAAAGTACGGAAGTCTTTTGCCATGGCCGAAAGTTCTGATTGCGATTAGCCTTTTTGTGTTTAAAAATCCCGGTTATATTATCTTTCATATAAACCATAAAGCCTGCCTCGGTGCTTAAAACCTTGTAAAATTTCATTCCCGATCCATTTTTCCTTTGTAAAGTCTTAAAACCCATTTTTCCAAAGTTTAATCTAAAAAACTAAAGTCACGTGTTGAATATTTCAATGGGTAGATTAAAAAGACCGATCGCGCAATCACAGTTGGAGAAAATACAATGGGTTGATTGAAAAGGCTGCATCAAAAATTTCTGATGTGATCAGGACTTATACGTATAAAATCTGCCCCACCTTTTCATTTCATATGACTTTTCCCCGGACCAAGTGTTAAAGATCCCGAGCGTCAATCGCATTGCAAATGTTATAATGGGTTGATTGAAAGACCAAGCCCGATGGCCCGATTGCGATTGGCCCTTTTGATTTACGTACACCCCGAGAATATCACATTTTATAAAGACCAAAGGCCCTGCAGCTGGGCACCTGTCCACCTTATATATATTTTCCGCCCCATAAAAGCTTTGTTTTTTTTTTTCCCAAAGTTTGAGTTTTCATATATCGCAAAGGTTTTTCCGCCAGTTCATTCTAAAAAAAATCCCCGTCATTGATCGACAGCAGATCAAGCGGCCAGCGCTACATCGCATCGGAGTTTTGAAATCGCATCGCATTTTTACATCGCATCCACTTGTTTGTTCCCCTGATCAGCCTTTCCCCCGATTTATTCTCCACCGTTGATCTAATCTTAGATCGACGGCCTACGCTTCGTCGCATCACATGTTTCAATCGCTCCATTTTCTCGCCACCCCTGATTGCGATCCCCCGATTGAGGTCCTCTGATTGAATCTAGACCGTCCACATGTCCAGATCAGACGGTCCAAAATCACTCCGCCTTATTCTTCTCCTGCTCTCCTTTTTGCCTTTCTATGCAGATCTCCACCATTGGATGCTTTCATCCAACGGCCATGCTCCTTTCCGAAGCCTCCAAAGTAGTTTAACCTAATTACGCAGGATTTCTTAATGTTTTGTTTGTTTCGTAGGTTTTTCCCATACTACGAAGGAAAATAAGACCAAAGGTCACGATCTCCTAGCCTATGGTTATCAAAGGGAAAGGGATTAAAAGGGCTCCACTCCACGTTTTATCAATGCTTTATGGGCGCTGATACCATAAAGAGCCCTGCGTGGCCCTGCACATCGACAAGACACTATGTTTAAAACACGATTTAAAAGAGTATAATTTTGAAGAACAGAGCGTAGCAGAGAAGAAGATTGAAGACAAATTTTGGGAATTACGGCTAAGAATAATTATCAAAAGCCTAATTCCCTGGATTAAAACACAGTCAAAATAAATCATAAGTGTTTAACTGATAGAAAGGCTTCCACCGCCTCAATTGAGGCGAATTGATTCCTCAGCTACCATAGAGCCACCTACAGCCTCAAAGTAATCAAAAGGAGGCCGAGTTATGACCAGACCTGGAGAATTTGCATCAATGGGGCTGAAACAGTTAATACAACCAAAGGAACTTATTGTAAACTGACAGCAGAAGTTATTATGAGGATAACAAAGAGCCTTAAAGTTAACAAATTCTTTCCAGCAGACTGGATAGTTAACATAAACCAATCAATACAGGAAAAATATCAAAATGTTCTCCATCGAGCCCCTCAAAGGCCGAGAGACAGTAAACTGTATTAATTGAACTTAGAAGATATTTTATCCCATTCCACCTCCTCATTTATTCTATAAATACTTCTGAAGGAGATGAGATAGGCGTTGGTTGTTGTTTGATCACCAGTTGTAATACTGAAACTCTCTGAAATAAATACATAGTCCGTTGAAGTTGAAGAACAAATTGAAGTCTTGGAGGTCTTGATGATGTTGTTGCATGCTTGTTCCTGAGAAGGCTCTATCATTGGATCCATGAGCTTGGCTATTGGTGAAGTATTCTGAACTGTTTGATGTTTTCCCCTGTTTTCATTATGTTCAATAATTTCTTACTACATTAGGTTGAAATTTTTAGGCTAAGAAATGACTCTTGGAAGCACCTTAGACCTGTTCATCCTTCATTGTTTCATGTTTTCTTCTGCTAAAGTATTTTAGAGGCTTTAATATTTCTCTTTAGTCTTCATGCTTGTTTATTTCCTTAATATTTTGAACAGTTGGTTTCATCATGATTTATGGTTCTCCCTTCTTGTCTGCTACCACTTAAAAATCGTTTTTGAAGTCTCCCTTTGAAGTTCTTTGCTTACAGTGAATCAAAGAGGTCTGTTTTGATCTTTCCCTTTGTCCTCACTTAAACAATTGGCTTAAAGGTCGTTATAATTATGATCATAGATGTTTTTAGGTGTTCCCTCTTCTATGACTGCAATTATTAGTGAATCTTTTATGTTTTCTAAGTCATTTGAAATAAAATCTTTGAGGAAATATGGTGTTCCCCGAATCTTAGATTTCATTTTAAAAAAATTTTGAAATCATTGTTTGCTTAAAGGTGTGATTTGTAGAATTTATGGTTAGCCCTATCTATCAAAGAGCTCTTTATTGTTCAAATTATGCTTTCAAATTTCCCTTTGTTGATAATTAAACCTCTCTTTCCAAATCATTAATGTTCATCTCATTGCAAAAACAAAAGGATCCTGTGGCCAAGTTAGATTTTATCTTTGATATCCCATATCCATTGATGAGTTTTTTATGAACTTTTCTTGACTCCATTGCCCATTGAACCAGATATTTCTCTGTCCTATATATCTTTCCTAGGCCTTTCATGTTATGTTGTATCATTCCAACCAAACAAACAAACAAATAAACACCTGCACTTAATAACTAGTCTAAAACCAATACTCAAAGCACACAAGATAAACCTTTGCAAACAAAATTTTGAGAGATCCCTCTTTGAGAACATGAGGAATAGATCCTGTAACTCTAAATATTGGTTCTGCTGTTTCCTTGTCTTTTGATTTTCCAAAATATCAAAACACGGGACACCAACATAATGGCGATCACGGTGGGACACTGAGTAAAATCTTCAAAATAAAAACACTCACTGTCTAAGTATAGCATAAGTAACCTCCCTCAAGCAATAAAAAGAAATGGTAATCATGATAGGACTTAATTGAATCAGTGAAAAACTAAGTAACCCTTAGGATTCTCATTAAAACCTTATCAAACCTTGAAGGAAGCAGTTACCAAGCCATAAGAGTGAACTCTGTATTTTTTGACACCCTAGCTAAGTGTTAGGTCATATTTAGGACACTCTCATAACTTATAAGATCATAAAACTCAGAAAAACCCAAAAAATTTCAGTTTGGCTTCATAATAAGCATGGTGGTGGAACCATCCAATATCTTACCTTCATAAAAAACTAAAAGTTTCCACCTGGCGACTCCACTAGCCCCAGTAGGCCTATTACTCATCTAGGTTCCCAAATCTCTTTAAGACTGTGTTAACCATCCTTGAAGAAAGTTTAGAAGCCTAGTCCCATTTTAGACAAAACATCCTGAGAGGTGAAGCTTCCAAAAACAGTCCCTAAAACCCCCACCTCTCTCATTTTTGAAAAGCAGTCTGGCTTCACATAGGATCAATACTAGATCCCATCTAGACCCAAATCCTCCTTTAATAGTTGACAATCCTAAGAGAATCTTGTGGCAGACTTCTAACTCTAGAAATTCAACTGCTAATAGGAGCCTCTTAAGAACAAATTCTGTTCCTAAAAACCTTGTGGTCTTAGAGGATTCACACTTTGATTTACATCATACAAAGAACATATTTAGAACCAGATCTCAAGGTGACTTAAACCAAACCGACCTTGATATTGCAGATTTGCAACAAAGCTTCAATAGAGAAGCCTCACCTTCCACTCCTCCTGATTCCCGGCTTCTTTATCACTTTAGCCTTTTTCATAGCAAGTCTGCTCAAAATCAGTTTGCTGGCCCAAGTTTTTCTTCCACTCCAATTCATACTACCATTGTGCAAACCACTCTTGTTCAGCCCACTTTCACTACTATAAATCCACCCTTATTTCCAGCCATGGCAACATGGTATGCCCCATTAGTGTTACCACAACCTCTACTTCCCTTACCAAATGATTACCAATATAAAATCCCTCACTTCACTAGAAAAGAGTCTATAATAGCTCAACAACATGTAGATAGGATGGGAGATGAATTTGATTACATGGATATAGAGGAAGAAACTGTGAAAATGAGGATCTTCGCTCAAAATTTAGGAGGAGATGTAAAGAAATGGTTTAAAAAATTACCTCCTAATATCATAAATGATCTCCCCGCCTTGCATCAAACATTCGTCAACAAATGGGAACTCAAAAAAAATCCTCTCCAAATACTAGCAGAATATAGCAGCCTCAAGAGAAATCAAGGAGAGAGTGTTCCTGACTGCTCCACTAGGTTCAATAGCGTTTATAATTCTCTTCCACCTCACATGAAGCCTCCTCAAGGCATGGCCTTAGTAAGATATCTCGAAGGACTTGATGTGGACATGATGTATCAGTTAAGGGAGAGGGACTACTTAACCTTAGAAGACATGCAGAAAGGAGCTGTGAGCATAGAAGTAAACATAATTGAGAAAATAAATAGGTTGAGATCAGAGAAGAGGGTAACTTATAAAGATCACACTACACCCTCCACATCTAGCTCAAAGACAGAACAGATGTTGGAAGAGATCATGAAAAGGATGAGCATACTTGAGAGAACACAACTAAGAGACAATCAGAACAACTCCCAAAACAGAAATAGAAATCAGAATTATAGAAGGGACAACAATCAAGATAAGAAAAAAGAAAGTGACCAACAGATTAGACCTCCCTTTCAACAGAACTATGTAGATCAATATGAAGAAGATAGGGAGTTGGAAAGGTTGGAAGAATATCATGTAAAATTGTTTGGATCAGACAGTGGGGATGATGTTTTCCTCACTGAGGAAGAACAAGATTTATTCTCTTATGATCAAAATACAAACACCTATGAAGATTCTGATGACTATAGATTAGGTTTTGAAAATGCAATCATGGAGGTACACAAATAGTATGATCTTAGGAGCAAGGAAAACATAGATGATTCAAAGGATAAGAACACTAGCACTGTTGTCAAGAAAAACGCAGAAAACCAGCCCAAAAAGACAGCAGAGAAAACCAATATTTCGGCTAAAAAACCAGACTTAAACAAAGATAAAGGTGTTCAACCAAATGTTGAACAGAGTACCCCTAGCACTTCAGCTAGTGGTCCTAATAAAACTATCCCAATTACCAGTCCAAACAAGGTTCAGCAAATCAAAGTTGCTGAAAAGAATTCAATTGAAAAAACATATGTAAATACAAACAAGTCAATTATTCATTTCAGCCTTGAGGGAGATGTGGAGTACTAAAAAGGTATGCTTTTGATGATTATTTCAGTTTTTTAATAATAATCAGAACCTTTTGTATCACTTAATTTGGAAAATAACAAATGAACTATAACAAAACATGAGAATTGACATGTGACTTTCTCTAATAAGGCTTTGACAGAAAAGGAGAAAACAAGTGAATCGCCGCTTTCCAAGAAAGATAAAGTCGTAGAGTCTCAGCTTTCGCCTCTCTCCTCGACGGTTCAATGTAAACAAGGATAACAGATCAAGCAAATCGGGGCTCCTGAAGAGGTGAAGAATGTACCAAGAGCAAATATGACAGATGAAGAGTTAACAATATTAACTTTCAGATCTTCATCCAGGGATCGGGCCGCTTTATTTTTATCTGTTTATTACTGATATTTCCGGCCATCACCTTTATATAAAGGGACAACACTGATAGCTTCATATATAGATATAGATTTGGAGAGAACGATATGCTTTTATGTAATTCCATGTTAAACATCAGTTCTGATTATTAAGACTCGTTGAGAATTGGTTCATTGTATTTTTGACCGATGCGTTAATGAAAGCTTGGTGATTATTTCATCTCTGCGTCTGGATTAACTCAAAGCGGTGTATCCTTGGAGGCTAAGGGCCCGACCCCGGAGGACACTTGCTTTTGTACCATTACGACTTGACTTCTGTGTGGTTTGTTTATCAGTGTTATTTGGTAATTTGATATGCTTTATAAAGTTCATATTACATGCTCTGTTAAAGATTGAATCATTGAGGTTTTTACAGACAGAATCGTGTGTTGACCCTGCACCAAGTTATTAATTCTTTTCAGAGTTAATTGCATGTTCTTACTGTTTTTGTTACAGATCTGTTATATTGAATATTCGTGTCATACATTTGTTGAGGCAGTGTCTTTATAATCGTTGGATTCGGTAACAATAGCGTTCTATTTGAAAGCACAATCGTATTTCCGTTGATTCAGATTGTTATTCCAATGTATTGTGTGCGTTTCCGATTTATCAGTATTGTTCCATAATTCATTAATCGTTATTGCTGTTCCATTAGTGTGATTTGTGTGAATTGCCTTTAGAGTGAAAGAATGTTATTTGATTGCAAAGAGTGCATTTGAGTTAATGGATTAAGTTTGGTTACAACCCGCGGGACTTAGTTATTCAATTGCTGTTCCATTATAGGTTTGCTGTTCCATTTCAGAATTGCTGTTCAATCCTTTACTTGCTGTTCCATTTGCTTGCATTTGGTGTGAGAGATGATCTAAGGCTGTAGTGAGTATTGACAGTCCCTGTCTAGCTCCCAGGCTCATGGTCTATGCTCTGGTTTCTTTTCCATCAGTTTTCGAAGGGATGGGTTATCACTGCCGAACCCTTGACTGATAAGCTGTTGAGTTTTCTGAGTGTGTGATTTATTCTTTGAAGTAATTTAATTATAGTCAAGCATCCGTTTACTCTTGTATTTCTTAGGCACTGTACTACTAGCATTACTCTGACAAATGATAACCTCGGATTGAGTCACTCTTTGTAATAACAAAACGCTCCCGGATTGACATATTAATGTGAGGTAATTAGAGGTGAAAGAGACCCTTTTTATAGCTCTACATTTTGGCGCCGTTGTCGGGGAAAGAGTGTAGCCATTTGTCTTTTTCAGAGTAGTGTACGAGCCTGCTAGGGAGGAGTTGGATCCTAAAAACGGAAGGTAAGAACCTACGTGCGGAGCATGTAAAAACCCTGCTCCACTATCCACTTTCCTAACAGATTTGTTTTTGCTTTGTTTGAATAAAAGTTGGTAGTTCATTTTTTTTTGAGTGCATGACTAAGCAGAAAAGGCCAGAAAAGAATACCAAACCCCCATCCAAGCCTGAAAAAGCTAAGGGGCCGGTGACCCTTGGCCGAACGACCTTCATAGACAAAATCTATAAGAACGCAGAATCTCAGCCATTAGTAGGCCCCAGGAAAAACATTTCTAAACCGCCTACTAGTTCCCTTCAGGCCACAGGATCACCATCTGTAGCCTGTGCTGAGGTGCATAGTCAAACTGAAGAGCAGGACTTTCAAGAAATTGAAAATACTACTCCAGAATTATTGCAGGAAGGGAACTCTAGCAACTTTTGTGAAGGAGAAGGAGAAACAGGGGAAACCAAGGAACCAAAATCCCCTATTGAAACAAATCAACCTTTAGATAGCCCAGATAAGGGGAGTGCTGCGAAAGTCATTTTTGAAGGAATTCAATCTCCTCAGACACCTGGTATTCTCATTATTCCAGATAAAGGAAGCGCTATTAAAAATATCCCTGTCAAAACCGTTCCCACTCAACCTAGGAATACCCTCCTAGATATCCCAGAAGGTTATTGGCATATATTTGATCCCATGGCTCAAAACCAGCCAAATGCTCAAAACCAGCCAAATGCTCAAAACCAGCCAAATACTCAAACCTCTACATTACAATATCCTATAGTGGATTCTGCAGCAAATGCACCCATGAAAGCTATCCCTCTTCAGCATATCCCTACATTTCACGGACTCACATCAGAAGATCCGGATGCATTCTTATTCGAATTCGACGTGTTATGTGTGGAGTACTAAAAAGGTATGCTTTTGATCATTATTTCAGTGGCTTTTTAATAGAATTTGTGAACCTTTTTGTGTCATGAATTTGGAAAGTAATAAGGAACTATAACAAAACACATGAGAATTGATATGCAAGACTTATCCATTGATAATGGTTATTTTCTATACAGGAAAAGGAGAAAACGAGGGATTGTCGTTCCAAAGGAAAGGACAAAGTCGAGATAACTGCTGTCCCTCTGGACGAGAACCGAACGC
The DNA here is from genome assembly GCA_034641835.2 of Pinus albicaulis. Classification (NCBI taxonomy): domain Eukaryota; kingdom Viridiplantae; phylum Streptophyta; class Pinopsida; order Pinales; family Pinaceae; genus Pinus; species Pinus albicaulis. Next base: position 1,599,126,792 of record CM076581.1, read on the forward strand.
AAACAAAGATAAACAGATCAAAGAAAACCGGCTCGGAAAAGAAGGAGAAGACACCAGCTCAGCGCAAAAGAAAAGACAGGATGAAGAGTTAACAGTTTGGCGAATCCCTCAGGATCTTCGATCCTGAGGGATCGCTGCTTTATTTACCTTGTCACTTGGACATCTCCGCCGTTGTCTTTATATAAAGAGACAGCACTGTTAGTTTGATATAGGATAGATGTAGAGATGAAGGATACACTTTTATGTAATTTCTGTAAAACATCAGCTTTGATTATTAAGTTTCGTTGAGAACTGGTTCAATGTATTTTTGACCGATGCATTATTGAAAGTTTGGTGATTATTTCATCTCTGCGACTGGATTAACTTCAAGCGGTGTATCCTTGGAGGCTAAGGGCCCGGCCCCGAAGGACACTTGCTTCTGTACCATTACGGCTTTATTTCTGTGTGGTTTGTTTATCATTGTATTTGGTAATTCGGTGTGTTTTATAAGTTCATATTACATGCTCTGTTAAAGATTGAATCATTGAAGTTTTTGCAGATAGAATTGTGTGTTGACTCCGCACCAAGTTATTAATCCTTTCAAGAGTTCATTGCATGTTCTTACTGTTATGTTACAGAGCTGTTATATTAAATGTTCGTGTTGTGTGCGTTTCTAATTTATCAGTACTGTTCCATAATTCATTAATCGTTATTGTTGTTCCTTTAGTGTGATTTGTGTGAATTGCCTTTGGAGTGAAAGAATGTTATTTGATTACAAAGAGTATATTTGAGTTAATAGATTGAGTTTGGTTATAACCCGCGGGACTTAGTTATTCAAATGCTGTTCCATTTTAGACTTGCTGTTCTATTCCAGAATTGCTGTTCAATCCTTTATTCGCTTTGCTGTTCCATTTACTTGCAGTTGTTGGTTTGGTGTGAGAGATGATCTAAGGCTGTAGTGAGCAGTGGCAGTCACTGTCTAGCTCCCAGGCTCATGGTCCATGCTCTAGTTTCCTTTCCATCAGTTTCCGAAGGGATGGGTTATCACTGCCGCACCCTTGACTGATAAACTGTTGAGTTTTTTGAGTGTGTGATTTATTCTTTGAAGTAATTTAGTTATAGACAAGCATCCGTTTACTCTTGTATTTCTTAAGCACTGTACTACTAGCATTACTCTGACAAATGATAGCTTCGGATTGAGTCACTCTTTGTAATAACAAAACGTTCCCGGATTGACATATTAATGTGAGGTAATTAGAGGTGAAAGAGACCCTTTTTATAGCTCTACATTTTGGCGCCGTTGCCGGGGAAAGAGTGTAGCCATTTGTCTTTCTCAGAGTAGTGTACGAGCCTGCTAGGGAGGAGTTGGATTCTAAAAACGGAAGGTAAGAACCTACGTGCGGAACATGTAAAATCCCTGTTCCACTGTCCGCTTTCCTGCAGATTTGTTTTTGCTTTGTTTGAATAGAATTTGGTAGTTCATTTTTTTGAGTGCATGACTAAGCAGAAAAGACCAGAAAAGAATATCAAACCCCCATCCAAGCCTGAAAAAGCTAAGGGGCCGGTGACCCTTGGCCGAACGACCTTCATAGATGAAATCTATAAGAAAACAGAATCTCAGCCATCAGTAGGCCTCAAGAAAAACATTTCTAAACCACCTACTAGTTCCCTTCAGGCCACAGGATCACCATCTGTAGCCTGCGCTGAGGTGCATAGTCAAACTGAAGAGCAGGACTTTCAAGAAATTGAAAATTCTACTCCCGAATTATTGCAGGAAGGGAACTCTAGCAAATTTTGTGAAGGAGAAGGAGAAACAGGGGAAACCAAGGAACCAAAATCCCCTATTGAGACAAATCAACCTTTAGATAGCCCCGATAAGGGGAGTGCTGCGAAAGTCATTGTTGAAGGAATTCAATCTCCTCAGACACCTGGTATTCCCATTATCCCAGATAAAGGAAGCGCTGTTAAAAAGATCCCTGTCAAAACCGTTCCCACTCAACCTAGGAATACCCTCCTAGATATCCCAGAAGGTTATTGGCATATATTCGATCCCATGGCTCAAAACCAACCAAACGCTCAAAACCAGCCAAAGACTCAAACCTCTACATTACAATATCCTATAGTGGATTCTGCAGCAAATGCACCCATGAAAGCTATCCCTCTTCAGCATATCCCTACATTCCACGGACTCACATCAGAAGATCCGGATGCATTCTTATTCGAATTCGATGTGTTATGTAGGGGGTACGATTACACCACCGATCCCTAAAAATTGAAATTATTTCCCTCTACATTAAAAGGGGCTGCTTTAAGATGGTTTATGGGGCTAGGTGGCGGGGTTATCAACAATTGGGATAAAATGAAAGAATCCTTCTTAAAAAAATATCAGGATTATTGTAGGTCTAGAGAATTAAAAGACAAAATATTTCAAATGACAGCCAGACCAAATGAAACATTAGAGGAGTATGTGGAACGTTTTCAGTATAATCTACAAAGATCTCCTTATGCATCGCTACCTTTACCTGATAATGTGTTAAAAACTGCATTAATAAGGGGCATGAAGGAACAATGGATTGAAACATTAAACATCATGGGCAAAGGGGATATTTATCAAGAGAATTTTGCTGACATCATTGATTTATGTATCAGGAGTTCGAGAGGCAGCACAAGAATAAAACCGACAGAATATGATCGGTTTGCAAGAGATAACAAAGTATCAACAGAAGGAGTAACACGTGCAAAAATTGGAAATTTATTAGAAAATTTCAAAACTGATATTCTGGGGACACTAACTACACAACTTGATATTGTGCAGGCTAAACAGAAGCAAATGGAGGCAGAACATAATTTGGCGATCTTTTGCCCCCGATGCAGAAAAAAACATAGCCACAAGGAATGTCCACTGGATACAGTCCAAACATGCGCCATCTGTACAAAAGATCACCTTACGGAGAGCTGCCCCTCACTTCCTGGATTGAAAGCGGTATATAAGGAAGTGGAAGAAGAACCAGAATCGGTGTACTTGATCAACCAGCGTCGCCAGTGGCAGCCGAGATAATCTGGTATGTTTCCAGACTCAACCTTTTCTTTTCAACTTCCACAGTATAATTCTCAACAATATAGTATGTGGCAAAATCAATCTCAATCCCCATTTTCAAACTGGTCACCACAATCGTTTCCTTCTTCAAATCCATGGCTGAATCAAACAAGCCAATCTGGTTGGCCGAATTTCCCTTACACTCCACCATATTGGAAAAATGGCCCATATCCTTCACAATGGACTCCCTCTACTTCACAAAGTTCACCCTGGCAGACAAGCTGGTAAAGACCGATGTACCACCCAGCTGGAACTATTCCGCTCCCTCAACCTACTCTGCCAGCCTTACAACAAAATCCCTAGTCTAACCTGAGACCGCAACTCCCAGCCCAACCCGATCCCAATCCAAATAACAGACAGGTCCAATCTATTCAAATCATAGAAACACCAGAAATAGGACTCGACCTGAGGGAGTGCAATGACCTTCAGTTAAGATCTGGACGTATAATTGAAACTGAGGGAGATAAAACAGTTCATATTGAAGATCAGTTACCAAGAGAACATCAGTTACAACAAGAGGATGCAAATAAGCAGCAAACTCATAATCAAGCAACCACATCCTCTCCTCCGTTCCCAGAACGATTAGCCATACCTCGATCCATACAATATCCTGACTTTGACATTCTGGGAGAATTACAAAATTTGTACATAAAAATTCCATTCCTCCAAGCCATTCAAGACATTCCCATATACGCAAAAACTATAAAAGAATTGTGCATAAAGAAACCAAGGAGGAATATAACAAATAATCCAAGAGTCCAAGTAGTCGGTACTTTATCTGATCTATTGTCGGGAAGAGAAACACCCCTTAAATATGAAGACCCCGGGAACCCAATTATAACTGTTCAAATTTATGGTCAGACCCTATCTAATTCCCTAGTTGATCTAGGGGCTGCAATTAATATTTTAACAACCACAACTTGCCAAAAGCTCGACATTACATCTGTAGAACCCACCTCCACTCTGTTAGAATTGGCTGACCGATCTGTGGTTAGACCAGAGGGTACTCTACATGATGTCATGGTCTCTGTAGAATCCTGGGATTATCCAACCGATTTCCTGATAATTAATCCAAAAACCCGACTTGATGGACATCCGCTAATTTTAGGTAGGCCTTGGCTTGCCACTGCCGATGCCTACATTGGCTGTCGGCAGGGAAACATGACCATAACCAGAGGACCGAATAGCAAAAATTTAGTTCTATATCCTCCAGCGCAGCCAAGTGTCACAATGATTAAAACTAATAAACACCCTGTATCATACCTTACTGATAACATCAGATCTCCATTAACTATACAAGAGGCACTCGATTTCAAAGATCAAAAAGAAGACGATGCCATTAATAATTTCATTACTCAAACTGAACCTCGCATACAGTGTCACATGATAGAAGCAGCATTTGATAATGAATTGGAAGAAGATCCCCTGAAAGATATTCATGACCAAACGATACCTGTTACTTCTGTTGCAAATAGTAAAACTGTGGAAATTGCACCGGGGAAAACTTTAAACATCAATGTTAATCTCACACCTGAACAAGAAACAAAGCTCATCCATCTGTTAACAAAATATCAAGAAGCATTTGCATGGGATTACCCTGATATGAAAGGAATCGATCCCCAGTTATGTACACACCACATTTATATAGAAAAGGATGCCAGACCTGTGCGTTAGCCGCAAAGGAGACTTAATCCCCATCTAAAAGATGTCGTAAAAACTGAACTTCAGAAGCTTTTAGATGTGAATTTTATCTACCCTATTTCTGATAGTAAATGGGTCTCTCCGCTTGTGGTGGTACCAAAAAAGAACGGGAAATGGAGAATTTGTGTGGATTATAGGGAATTAAACAAGGCAACACAGAAGGATCATTTTCCTCTTCCTTTCATAGATCAAGTATTGGATACTTTAGCAGGGAAGAAGTTCTTTTCTTTCCTGGATGGCTTCAGTGGATACAATCAGATTCAGATTGCCCCTGAAGACCAGGATAAAACTACTTTTACTTGTCCCCGGGGAACATTTGCCTATCGAGTTCTACCTTTTGGCCTATGTAATGCTCCTGCCACATTTCAGAGGGCTATCCTTAGCATTTTTGCAGATTTAATAAATGATGGACTTGAAGTTTACATGGATGACTTTACACCATATGGAGATGATTTTGATTCAGCTCTAGACACCCTAGAAAAAGTCCTACAACGCTGCATTGTTACCAGGCTTTGCTTAAGCCACGAAAAATGTTTCTTGATGATGACTGAAGGACTTATCCTAGGACACTATGTCGATGACTGAAGGACTTATCCTAGGACACTATGTCTCAGCAGCCGGCATTCAGGTAGACCCGGCCAAAATCCAAATACTTTTGGTTATTCCCACTCCTACTACTCAAACAGAGGTACGCAGTTTTCTTGGATTTTCAGGTTATTATAGACGATTTATAGAGCATTATTCGCACATTGCTGCTCCTTTATATGCACTGACTGGTAAAGTTGATTTTCTTTGGACAGATAAATGTGACCGTGCTTTCGAGGATCTAAAGAAGCTTGTATCCACAGCCCCAGTCCTTCGAGGACCAAACTGGGACCTACCATTCCAGATATCATCTGATGCCTCAGATACAGCCATTGGTGCAGTCCTTGGGCAGGAAGAGGATAAAAAACCATATGCTATCTATTACATCAGCAAAAATTTATCCCCTTCTGAATTGAATTACACTGTTACTGAAAAAGAATTCCTAGCTGTAATACATGCTGTCAATAAATTTAGACATTACATCACAGGCTACCCTGTTGTCTTGTATACAGACCATTCTGCTATAAAATATCTAGCAAATAAGCCTGTCACAAATGCCAGAGTAACTCGATGGTTAATTTTATTGCAGGAATTCGACATCACAATCAAGGACCGGCCTGGCAAAGAAAACCCTGTAGCCGATTTTCTTTCAAGAATACCAAAATCAAGCGATGCAGCAGCAGTGGAAGATCAATTTCCAGATGAGCACCTGTTTGTTGTTGCTGTTCAAACACCTTGGTATGCTGATGTTGCCAACTACCTTGCAGTAGGTAAATTACCAAAACATTTAACTCCTAATGAGCGTAAGCAGATTATTCAGAAAAGTTCTCGATTTTCGTGGATTGGAGGTTATTTGTTTCACACAGGAGCAGACATGCATATCAGGCGATGTGTTAGAGAGGATGAAATCTTTGACATCCTAAAGGCCTGTCACGATGGACCGTGTGGGGGGCACTTTGCCGAGCGTAGAACTGGACATAAAGTATTGCAGACAGGATATTACTGGCCTACGATCTTTAAGGATGCGAAGAAGTTTGTCCAAGCCTGTGACAGCTGCCAGCGAGCAGGACGGCCTGGTCAAGCTGATGAGATGCCTCTGAACCCACAGTTAGTCATCGAACCATTCGAGCGATGGGCTCTTGATTTCGTTGGACCCATCAACCCCTCATCAAATCAGAAAACATATATTTTGGTGGCAACAGAATATGTCACCAAATGGGTTGAGGCAGAAGCCTTGCCAAGAGCCACAGAGGATTCTGTCATACAATTCCTGTTCCATCTATTTGTTCGTTATGGCCTTCCTAGGGAAATAATTACAGATGGAGGACCACAATTTGTTGGGCATAAATTAGCTGCAACACTTAACAATTATCATGTCCAACATAAGATCACTACTCCATATCACCCACAGGCGAATGGGCAGGTAGAAAGTAGCAATAAGATAATAGAATCAATCTTAACTAAAACCATTGCGTCACATAGGCGTGATTGGGCTACTAGACTGCCTGAAGCACTCTGGGCATATAGAACCACATGGAGGAGCACCACCGGTTACTCCCCTTACCAATTAGTGTTTGGAAAACAACCCATTTTTCCCATAGAATTCGAAATCCAAACACTGCGGACAGCACAGGAAGTTGGCCTAGATCTAAGTGAGGCACAGATCAATCGACTACAGCAGATCAATGAACTAGACGAAATTAGACTCTCTACACTACAGAATACAGCATTGATTCAACAGCAGCGAGCTAAATGGCATGATGCGCTCATCAAAAACAAAGTCTTCCACGAGGGAGACTGGGCTTTGTTATACGATTCTCGGTTTCAGGAATTCCCTGGAAAACTTCAGACTCGATGGTTGGGACCATACGAAATTCAGAAGGTGCATGACAATGGAACCCTTACTCTAATTACCATTGATGGTTCTGGATATGCATTCAAAGTAAATGGCCACCGAGTCCGTCTCTATCGCAAACCACTCACTCGGGAATCCTTCTGCCAGCAGCTACGCCGAGACACTGATATGGAGATCTTAGGAGAGGAAGAGAAATCTTCCTCACCTGTAATTCACTAAGGGTCTATTTCTTTTTTTTGCAATCTGTACATAAGTTTTTGTTTTTGAGTGATTCTTGTACATAAGTTTGAATTGAATATTTTCTTGTCATTTTTGCTGTTCCTTTTTCTTCCACAAAATTTGATTTTTTCTCTTCTAATAGCATATGTGTGTTTTTATGATTTTGGTTTTGCTTGTTTTGCTATTCCTTTTCTAAAGGAACATCATTCGGATCTCTGCTGTTCCTTTTTCAAAAGAACGGCCTTGTTACAGTTTTCGTTGTTCCTTTTGGTTACCATTGTTCCTTTTTCTTCAAAAGAAACAACGTTCTTTTATTACTATTATGCCTTTTTCAACGGAATGGCATGTTGAGTGTTTTATAGCATTATTGCCGTTCCTTTTCCCAAAGGAACGGCATTTTCATTTTTTCCTTTTTTTATCGTTGTTTCTTTTTCAACGGAACACCATTAGCATACTTTTGCTCTCTTTTGCTGATGTAAGTTGAGAATGTTTTTTTTCCCGTCTTCTTTCTAGTCTTCAAGCTTCAGCTATGTATTTGTGCGATGAAATATAAAAACACAACATACCGAAATCTGCAAACCATAAATCGCTATATCTATAAGGCTCTGCATTAATAAGAGGACCAATGGAAGGACATACTTATTTATTACCTTTTGTTGACATGGTTTTACTAATTTTGCCCTGATTGGTTATCTTTATCATGCTGATTCCCTTAAATTATTTTGATTAGTACCTGGGAATAAGAGAAAAGAGCTTATATCTTCCTATTGAGATGATAAGACTTCTTCCACCATTCCTACTCTTAAGGAGTGTTGAACCACCCTTTGTGTATAAATAAGGCAAAGTATTCTATAAAAAAAATAAGAAAACATATGTGAACATGATATGTCAAATGTCAAATGCAGGATAGGGGGTCTCATTGAGAGCCAGCCTACCATGATCATGAGGATGGAAGTGAAGTGGCTTTCCCATTATGGCCACCATACCAGGGATATGGTCCAAAAGGTATATCAACTAAACAAACCTTGGAACAGGAGGTCTCATCACGAGCCGGCCTGCCCACGTTTCGCTCCTTCCTCGTGAATGGCATTATGGTTAACTGGTCACCAAGCCAGCATAATGGTCTACATTTTGACATAATAACATTCCTAAGTATACACAAAGGATCATGGTTCCGAGGGTGAAAAACAACTCTGCCAAGGTTATGGACACCTGTTGGCAGCAGAGTAATGTTAATGGTATTGAAGTCACCTTGTTTACACCAATGGGTAAGATATTAATGATCTTTTGTTTCTTATATCCTAGGCATTAATCATATGTTATTTCCCGATTTATACATCGCATGAATATATATCATTACCAATCATGGCAACGGAAGTGACCATGACCGCTTAAGATTTGGCAAGTACGATACACGCCCTACCTATCAGCCTCATATCATAACACAGCAGCCTCTTATATCATATGCGATCAATTCTCCGCCTCGATTTCGGTAATCTGTTGTCCTTTTTCAACATGGCATAATTCCACATGTTGTTCCTTCCCGACTTGATTGCAGACTGGGTGCCGCTCCTTTATTTTCCGGCTGGGACAACCTATCACACTGCGGGGGGGGGGGGAGGTTAACCTCATCATTCCCTGTATTACGTGTCAATTCACCATTCGGAACAATTAGTTTACGACGGTTTGGCATGGTTTCACGGCATGGCATATTTGTATTTTTATTTTCACACAAGTTGTTTTTGCTGCACTGTTGCATACTCTGTGTTTTCTTTCGCGAAACCTTGCTCTCTGTGTTTCAAACCGAAAACGTTTTTGCTGTTCCATTTAGAATTCACAGTGAAATCATGGGAGGTAGAGCAATTCGAAGTGAGCCTCAACAGCTAACGATCTCTGCTGCTGCCCAAGAAATTCTGGAAAGGGCAGGATGGTTGAACTATTTCAATCGCTTGCAGGAGGCTAATGAGACAGTAGCAATGGAATTTTTGCAGAATTTACAAGATGACCACTCCACAGTAAGAGGGAAACGGATAGCGGTCACTGATGCCATAATTGCAGAAGTTTCAGGACTACCAGCTACCGGACCGGTATGGACATTCAAAAAGGAACGATTACAGAAGGTCATCGACATCTTCCAGGACGAAGGCCAGAATTTGACAATAAAGGGGAAGGGAGTTCTACCAGCGACCCTAGGAGAACCCTGGACGGAGCTAGCAAGAATAGTACAGAGCTACATTACCTGCGAAGGAAGAAAAGACGTGGTAAGACCTTGACATCTTAAACTTTTAGCTGTTCTAAAACAAAAATGCTCTGTGAATTTACCGGCACTCCTAAACTCATTATTGCATGATGCTGCACAAAGTATGAAAAAGGCACAGCACGTAGAGGCAATTGTTAGTCACCATGGGTTGATTCGACTTGTTGTTAGTTATAGTCTTACCCAGCAGCAGAGCAGCTGGGAAGAGCTCATTGCAATGATTGAAGGGGGATCGACAGAACCATCCCCGAAACGTAGACATTCTATAAGCCAACCAGAACAACCGGCAAAACGCAGAGAAAATGTTGCTAGTACATCACAGCAACCAGAGACACGCCAAGAATCGGCAAAGCGTAAGCATGCCGTTGATACACCCGAGCAACTGGAGGAACCCAGAAAATCAGCTCGGTTAGCTCGGATGAGAGGAAGCATAGATAAGCCCAGAAAATCAGCCCGGTTGGCTCGGATACGAGGAAGACTGGAGAAGCTCCAGGAAAGCGCCAGCCAACCGGTGGTAATTGAGGACGAACAATCCGAAGAGGGGGCAGAGGCTGAACAGGAGGAGGAAATAGAACAGCAGGAAGATAGCCCATTACAAGACCTACTGGGAGAAGATGACTTGGCCGCCATCCTAGCCAATATGAGTAAGTATGGTCAACCTTCTAGTTCAGAGGACCCTCACGACAAACCCCGAGAAGAAAACATGCCTGTTCATGATGAAGAGGAGGAAAATACTGAACGGGAACACTCGGTTCCCAGGTCACAAGAGGAAATTTTAGAGGAAGTAGGAGCAGAAACAGCATTTGCTCAGGAAGAAACAGAACCAGTCGAGGTTCACACCCCAGAACAGCCAGAGCAAAGCAGTGAGGAAGAACCCCAGGAGGAATATTTAGCAACTGGTCATGATCCAGTCCACCATCGACAGACTGCCGTTCCTTCAAATGAAACGATGGAAATTAAGAAGTTGCGGAAGGAACGGACTAAATTGTTAAATACGATAACCCAACTCAGACAAAAAATTAGGATTCTGAAAAAGAACCAGAAGGTAAAGAGGAAAAAGAGGGCCAACAAACGGCCTGCTGACCAAAACCCTGAGGATCCAACTGCCGTTCCACATGATGCTGAGGATCGGGAACAAACGGATGTTTGTGTTAAAACAGAAAAGGATGATAAGCAAATTCAGACAGAGGCACCACCCTCAGGGGTAATAAGGGTTCTGAACTCCAAACAGCATAACAAGAAAGTTCAGGTAAAACTCCCGGCCTCCACTGACGTATGGAAAAGAGACCCGAAGACAAAATCCTTGCACAAGATGATGAAGCAAGCACAGCAAGAAGCTGAGCAACTTAAAGAGAAAATGGTTCCCCGAGAAAAATATGAAGAGTTGCAGCAGCAACTAAGGGAAGTCAGTCAATCTAAAAGCCAAGCTTTTGAAGGGTGGATGAAGGAACAAGAGGAAGTCACACAGGTAACTTGTAGACTAGAGACTATTATCAAACAGATGAATGACTTGTGTTCTTTGTACAATAATGTTTTAGCATGTAGGGCCCCTGCTAAAAACTATGCTCTGTTTTTATTAGAACGGTATTTACAATTACAAATAAAAGCTGTTAAGGCAGGTACCCCTATACAAATCAACAATGTCAACAATTTTATAGACTGCTGTAAACATTATGGAGTGAAAGTCCAGAGATTGTTGTGTGAACTTTATTTGCACGACCTTGTGCTAAGTCAGGAGACTGAATTAAACACTGGCCCTTCCATTGGAGATATCCAATTCCAAGCATTCGTTTCATTCGGGGTTAATCAGATTAAGTGGCTCAAAGCCTATGATACCTTCCAGAGTCAAGAAAATGGTCTAGATTTACGAGTTAGGGCTGAACCTAGGAACCCAGTACAGTTATGGAAAGATCATATAAACCACATAAGGACTCTGGGTGTCATTGAAACATTAGGGCCCATGCATGAGGCACTCATTCGTGAAAGCTTAGAGTATTTCCTTTCCATCAAAGACTTGGCCATTAATGCAGCCAAATTTCGATATCGAATCTCTGATCCACACATCCAGCTCAGAGAACCATTTAAGTATGAGAACTTTGAGTTAGCTGCTGACCGTTTGAATCTCTATGGCCAGAGCATTCTGAAAGCAGGGTCATCTTGGTTAGGGTATAGATTTCGCGCTCCAATTATTTGGCATCCTGCACCTGGATACCAGGCCCTGTATGATATGCCTGAGGGGCAAGCAGGTCAGTTCTTTGATTATTTAATCACTCAACATGGTTGTAGGCCTCCGCATGAGACTCCTTCTCCAGCATACTCTCTCACTGAATTACATGTCAACTACAATGTATTCATGAGGACATGAAACAAGGTAAGCAGGGGGGTGTGTGGAGTACTAAAAAGGTATGATTTTGATGATTATTTCAATGGCTTTTTAATAGAATTTGTGAACCTTTTGTATCATGAATTTGGAAAGTATAAAGGAATTATAACAAAACATGTGAAGATTGATGTGCATAACTTAGCCACTAATAATGGTTATTTTCTAGACAGGAAAAGGAGAAAACGAAGAGTTGCCGCTCCAAAGGAAAGGACAAAGTGGAGATAACTGCTGTCCCTCTGAACGAGAACCGAACGCAAACAAAGATAAACAGATCAAAGGAAATTGGCTCGGAAAAGAAGGAGAGGACACCAGCTTAGCGTAAAAGAAAAGACAGGATGAAGAGTTAACAGTTTGGCGAATCCCTCAGGATCTCCGATCCTGAGGGATCGCTGCTTTACTTATCTTGTTGCTTGGACATCTCCGCTATCGTCTTTATAAAAAGAGACAGCACTATTAGTTTAGGATATGTATGATATGGAGAGTTAGGATACGTTTTTATGTAATCTTCTGTAAGACATCAGCTTTAGTTATTAAGTTTCGTTGAGAACTGGTTCGATGTATTTTTGATCGATGCATTAATGAAAGCGTGGTGATTATTCCATCTTCGCGTCTGCATTAGCTTAAAGCGGTGTATCCTTGGAGGCTAAGGGCCCGGCCCCGAAGGACACTTGCTTCTGTACCATTACGACTTCACTTCTGTGTGGTTTGTTTATTATTTTTATTTGATAATTTGATACGTTTTACAAGTTCATATTATATGCTTTGTTCACACTTGAATCATTGAGGTTTCCACAGATAGAATTGTATGTTAACTCTGCATCAAGTTATTTATCCGTTTAAGAGTTAATCGCATATTCTTACTGTTATATTACAGAGCTGTTGTATTAAACGTTCGTGTGGTATGCGTTCCTAATCTATCAGTACTGTTCTCTAATTCACTTGTTGTTATTGCTGTTCCATTACTGTGATCTGTGTGAATCGCCTTTAGAGTAACAGAATGTTCTTTGATTGCAAGGAGTGTATAGATTGAGTTTGGTTATAACCCGCGGGACTTAGTTATTCAATTGCTGTTCCATTTCAGAGTTGCTGTTCCATTCCAGAATTGCTGTTTAATCCTTTATTTACTTTGATGTTCTATTTATCTGCAATTGATGATTTGGTGTGATAGATGATCCAAGGCTGTTGTGAGCATTGGCAGTCACTGTCTAGCTCCCAGGCTCGTGATCTATGCTTTAGTTCCTTTTCCATCAGTTTCCGAAGGGATGGGTTATCATTGCCGAACCCTTGACTGATAAGTTGTTGAGTTTTCTGAGTGTGTGATTTATTTCTTTAAAGTAATTTAATTTCAGTTAAGCATCCGTTTACTCTTGTATTTCTTAAGCACTGTACTACTAGCATTACTCTAACAAATGAGCCTCGGATTGAGTCACTCTTTGTAATGAAAAAACGCTCTCGGGTTGACATATTAATGTGAGGTAATTAGAGGTGAAAGAGACCCTTTTTATAGCTCCACATAGGTTTCATTGCATATTGCACTTGAACATAAATATTTCATCATATATCACATTCGATGAAAGGAGCCTTGGGAATGCAACAAGGATTCATGTGTTGACTTGTTCTACGATTTGTGATGAGACGATATTGCAATGAGCCAAGATTTGCAATGTCATATTTCTGAAGGAGTATTGCGAAGAGAATTTGCAATGTCATATTTACGAAGGAGTATTGAGATGAGGAATTTGCGATGAGGATTCATGAAGGAAGCAGCGGTAACGTGAAGTGGTCGTGTAAAGAAGCGAAGGGTAATAAGGGTAATTTTAAGTGCTTAAATGTTAAACGTGCATACAACCCACCTTCCACCACATCACTCATCGCAATAAAAAATCACAAAAAATTTTGTTTCCACCTTATGACCTCCGCCCCAGCACTACACGCCCACACCAATGCGCCACGAGGTTTAACATTGAATTCCAATGCTCCCATCATGTATTTAAAGGTGTTTATTACTTCGATGGCAGGAAAGGAGTTAAGCGTGATAAACACTAATTATGGAATTAATTAACTCCTAAATGTGCACTTAACTTCAAATAATAATGATTTTAATTTAGCAGTGTACTTGGCGGAGCCACTAAATTCAGAGGTAGTTCCAGATTTGGCGAGCTTAACTGGAAGTCTTCCAGTTTTAGTGGAAGTTTTCTAGGCTTGAAGTAAATGAGGCTTATATTGAGAAATATTCGACCAATTTGGGTTCAGGAAGAGTCATTCTTAGCATTTTGGCATGCTAGGAATCCATTAGAATAGGTTTTGAGAGGCAATGGAGCTTATCTTTATGTGTTTTTGGCACATTGAATAACTTTGAAGTTGAGGGGCACCAGGAGGGAAGGCCATGCCTAGAGGATTTGTAGACCAATTGAAGAAACAAAAGAGGTTACTCAGGGGTTTATGGATGCTATGAATCCATTGGTAACTTATTTTTTCTATTTAGAACACATATTCAAGTTCAAATTTCAGGTTGAACCAAGAGGTGTATGGATCATTCAGATATTGAGCCAGTTTTTGGAATATTTTGAGATGGAGATTATCTTGCATGGATCTTCCAGCCTCCATATGTTTTCAACAATAGCCTTTATAGCAGTATTGTAGCATTTTTCTTATATTTTCTCTTTATGTGTTTTAGAGAAAAATATTTTTTATGTACATACAATTATTGAATTTCAAATTTGATGCTCCTTCATATTTGAGTAAGGGATCTTGGTAAGATGCCCATGTGTTGCTGATAGTAGGTGCATGGTAAAGGGACTTTGCAGGAGTTGTTTATTTTTTAGGAGAAACTTACCATTTTAGTTAAACACATTTATGTACCCTTCATTTTGAATTTTAGAGAATAATGACAATGAATCATTCCTTAGAGCTGATTCAAGGAGATGTAGGTCAGGCAGGGCGAACTCCTTCATCAAATGGCTTGTGTTTTGTTGTATGATGTATTTTCCTTTAATGTTATTAATGGTTTCATGTCTATAAACTACTCATGGAATTACATATTAAAAGACACCAAAAAGAAGTCCTTGTGATAATATGAATGCTCAATAAAATTCCTATGCACATAAGAAACACATTTTTAATACGAATGAGAGAGCTTGCATAGCATTAACAAATTTTTCCACATTCAGATCACATGTCCAGTCTTGTAAATGATTTAATGTCTCTTTTAATATAATTAGCTGAAGTAGGTGCAAAGGCGGAGGATGAATATGTTAAGGAAATATTACTAAATAGTTTTCTTTTGAGTTATAGTAATTAGTGTCTTTACTTTGAGTCAGATGTCTTCACAAAAATTGCATGAGACAATTGCAACACTTCTTCCATAGGAAAAGAGATTAAAATTGGAGGATACAGAAGATAATTCTTCAGTAGAAAATGCATTGTTTACAAAGAAAAGGATGATAAAGAAAAATGCAAGCAAAGGTGAAATTGAACGCTAATATTGCAGGAAAATTGGGCATACATCGTGGAATTGCAGAAGTCGTTCCATTGATTTGTAAAAAGGGAAAGAATTAATAAACATAACCACAGATGAATATACATTGAATAAATATGTTGAATTAAATGAATAATTTGAACCTCTTAAACTCTTTTAGAACAATGACACTTCAAGCTCAACATGGATGGTTTTCCAAATAGTATGGAAATTGTGGATCTAAGGAAGGATCCCTCATTTTTTAAGACATGGAGTGGTCTTATAATGAGGTTATGTGATAGCTTGGGACAATGTCTAGTAATTGACTTTGAGAGGTCCTTGATTCGGGAGTTCAGGAGTCGAACTCGGGAATCCAACTTGATGACTACACCTTTATGAGGGTTATGAGGCAACTTGATGGAGCCTGTATTGATAAGATGTAAACGAGTTAAAGGATGATTGTGTATTTTTCTTTTTATGGGTGATTTCAATAAATTTATGTAATGTAAGCATTAAGAGGGGATGTTGGAATTAATGCTTACGTCCTATATTTGAGATGTTGGTTTGTGATGGTTGAGAAATTCTCTCATACTCTCTTTCTAACTTAGGAATAATTTAGATCTACGAAACTCTATATATTAGAGTAATCTGAATGTAAACAATGTGTGTGTGCGTTGGCGCATACACCTTTGTGCGAAATATATGAGTGCTATAAACCATTCTTTATCATTTTTTGGAATGAACACCTGCCTGGTTTTCTTAATGGTTAGTCATTGGGATTGATATTCATAATTATGAGCATTACTGAGATGATGTTTACCAATCCAAAATGTATTATTCCTTTTACCATATTCAATGAAAAATTTTACAATATTCATCGTTCCGAAATAAAGAAAAGAGCGTTGAGGTGAGATACTGTATTTTTATGTCTCATTGTTTTGTGTCTACAAATGCGAATCTTTCCATGTCCATAACTGCTAATCGTTTTGTTAGTGTATGGTGTAATTCAAGAGAAATAATATTAGCATACTAGGTACCCCTATTTGTATAAATTCCAGCTCCCACAACTGTACTATCTCCAATAGTTTTCTGCACAACCAAAAATTTTGCATATTTCCTAAGAGGTATCGGCAGTAATTCTTTGCACATTGATGAAGAGGTATCAACAGTAAAACTCCACACACATAGCAGTAATTTTAATTGCATATTTATTTATGTCCCCACCTACAAAAAGTATTTGCAACAATGTCAATTTTGGCACCATTGTGCATAGTAGTAGCATAAAAATGTCAGTGTCAGTGATCACAACAGTCACCAACGAAATGGCCCTCACAAAATTAGTTTATTTTTTTATTTTTTAAATTAATTATCAGTGACGCACAAATACCAAAAATAAAACACCTCCCACGAGGGGAATTATGTCCCATTAGAACTCTCACTAAGCCAAACAAAAATTAGAAATAAGATTACCAAAAAACTAGAAATTTTGTTTTGCAATTATGGGAAAATAGGAATATTAAGCATTTTCTCCAAACTTTTGTTAAAATTGCAATAAACTTGGGAAAAATTTTGAGAATCAACTAACGTCAATGCGAGGCAAATGCTATAGTGACTCCCTGACTAGGAAGGGACTAAAATCTATTAGTTGATTGAGTGTATCCCAAGTGGTTGGTAGGGTTTAATGATATCCTCCCCACCCATTTTCAAGTCTTATTGTAACATGATGCTCCTGAAATGGAAATACACATACAAACACTTTTATATATTGTAATATCTTACATCTACATAAACTAATGATATTAAAATATCTATAAATATCATTCCTATAGTATTCTTTCTATCATGAATAATCAATCATAGAAAAGAGAAGGATGAAAAGGTTGAATTACTTATCTTACATCTACAATACATATGTTAATTGTTTGTGTTTCTTTCTAGCTTATACATTGTGGGTTTAAGGATATTTCTAGATGATACCAAAATATCTATAAATATCATTCCTAGAGTAGACCTTCTACTATTAATAATTATTCGGACAAAAGATAATTATGAAAAGGTTGAATTCTTACTAGTACTAAGAAAAACACATCTTTAAGAATTTATTTGTTATAATCATGGGATTTGAGGTTAAGTAGATAAAAATTAAAGTTAAATTTTATTTTACTCTTAACCCTGGATCAATTAAGGGTGGAGAGAGATCAAGTCTCTCCATGTGCAAACATTTCCTCAAGTTTTTCATCGGAAAATAGATATTCACCTCAACAGATTTGATTCCCTCACTGAAATCCCGGGTTTTTATGAATATAAACAAGTAGGTAAGCAACCAATAGTGAATAGTGTATCTAAATTAATGTCGTTAATTTTGGAAATATGTTAATAAAAATATATTATTCATTACTATGATATGAGTCATTTATTTTTAATTTTCATATGAAAAATATCCTTTCAATTGTCAGTGTGTTATGCATATACAATCAGGAAGTCCTAGTATACCACCTTTATGTATTTCATATCTTGAGATATAATTGTTATCCTTGGTGTGTTTCTACATTATTTTGCCTCCTCCTACTTCATCTCTTGATGGGGTATCGAGGTGAGAAAACAAGTGATTTGAATCATATATTATATGTTATATCATTTAAATGAATACAATATGTAGAATATGACTTGAGATCTTTTTCATCAAACTTTTTTTCTCATCCTATTTTTATTATTCTCTATATTTGATCAATAATATCAAAGCTCCTTTATTCTTAAGGAACTAATAATTCTATGGTAGTGTTCCATGGAAGATCATTAAAAGGTCAATGATAATGAAGTTGTTTTGTGGTAGTATTCCATGGAGTAGCAAAAATTCCTACAACAAATAAATCACATATTTACAAATTTTTGGATGGAAATGGAAAAGATGAATTCACTAACTTTAATTTGCATTAATATTTCGTAATCTTGATTTATATTATTCCAATGAATAATTATAAACATTTTTTCTTTAAGTCAAGCACCTAGATCAAAAAAAATTATTTGATCAAATTTTCCTTGTAGAAATGCCTCGTATCAAGAGTTCACTCAAATACCCACTCCCTTTCCTACATTATGAGAATTATTAAGTTCTAGTTTGGTTGACCAAGACCATGGAAAAAATAAGTTTTCCTTTACCATTAATAAAAACATGTGTCATGAGATGATCACATGGATAAACATTCAATATATTTAATGATTTTGAGACACATATTAAAATGTATAGGTGGGTTCAAGCTAATGATGGTCTCTCATGATATGTTAGTGGCAATGCAAGCCTTAAAGAATAGTAATATGTTAACATGGAGGGATAATTAAAGGTATATGAAAGTTGGCCACCCTAAAATTACCCAAGGCCATTCTTTAGGCACACCCGAACAAACAACTCAATTACCAACCCACCTTTCACATGAAAATCCAACCCCTCCCCACCACCAAAAAGGGAGGAGCTGAAAAATATAGCGAAGAGCCAAGTTCAATAGAGCCAATGAGTAACCAAGGGGCACTAGAGAAAATCCAAGCCCTCCCCCCCAAAAAAAAGGGAGGAGGTGAACAATATAGTGAAGAGTCGATTTCAACAGATCCAACAAGAGACAAAGGGGCACAAGAGCAACATAGGTAGTCGACTAGTCATCTCAAGGAGACACACACAACATCTCCATCCAACTCTAAGAATCATGATATGATCACATGGATAAACATTCAATAGAGTTTATGCTTTTGAGACACATATTAGAGTGTATAGGTGGGTGCCAACTAATGATGGTCTCTCATGACATGTTAGTGGAAATGCAAGCCTTAATAAATAGTAATATGTTAACATGGATGGATAGTTAGAGGTAATTATACAATGAATTTGAAGATGGTATAAAAAGATAAAATGTAGGAAAATGAGTTTCCTTCATGAATATAAATCTTTTATTTGCATAAATTGTGTTTAACAATGTGTATTTTGAGTTTTCCTAGTATTGGTATGTAAATTTTCATCAAAAATACAAAGCATAAGTTTTTGTTACTGCAACCTTTGAGTATATAAATGATGTAATCTTGCTATAAAATCTTGTGAAGTTGTAGTGTTATGAAACCAACTCACAAAATAGAAGAAAATAGAGATCAACGACTTAGAAATAAACCACTTCGAGGGGGGAACCTCCTTTACATTACATAAATGAATAATTCTTAAATGTTTCAAATGGAAAAAATTCCTTTCTATATATAGGAGTCCATGGGGTCACAATATAATCCTAGCCAACTTAACAATAATAATGTAAGGGCACAACAATAAAAATAGTGGGCTATTATGGGGCACAATAATAACAATATGGGGACTACATGGTACAAAAATAACAATAGGGGGCTACACTAATAACAATAAGGGACTACACAAGTAATATATGGATCTAACATGCCCTTCTCCTTGTTGAACCTCATAATTACCCTCTCTTTGACATCCTTTCTCACCTTTTTCCCTTACTTTTTCATAAGATCACATATCCAAATCAATGATAAATTCCATGTTTTGTCTTAAGTAATGCATTTAAATGACTTCCCTATTATATTCTCATGTTATTTATATTTGAATAGATTTTTGCAATTTAGCTACAGAACGCAGCCCATTCTGCAGCTAATCGTGGATTTCGTAGCTACTTTCATGGTCTGACAGATTCTAGGTGTCAAATGGAGAATTGAGCCACATGGGTAGTTGCAGAATCATCTCCACATGGATTTTGTCCTATTCACTCAGTCAAGATCGATAGAAAAGAAGGCCTAAGATCATGGTAAAAGACATGGTCAAAGTGCATTAGTCGAGAATAGCAGGACTCTTGATTTGTTCTATCGTAGCAAATCAAGAGTTAAACAGTCCAATTGCAAGTCTATAAGTCAAATTAGCCACCTGTAGCAATATTATCTCATAGACAGTTATGTTTATTTTCTTTAAATATCAGTTGTACAGAATCGAGAATAGGCAGAAATTAAGTTTAAGTTAACTTTTAAGCTTTTGTTGATACACTATGTATTAAGACTTTTTCCTATCATAATACAAAGATCATGTTGCCAATGATTGCATAAGTGCATCCTTAACCAGTTAGGATTTCAATCGAATTAGTTGCAAAGGCCCCTGCACTGGAGCTTGTTTTCATTTATTGTTTTAGTTTAATTTTCCTTACTCTATTTTTGTTAATTCTGTTTTCTAAGTATATTAAATGTTTCAGTCCAGTTTTGATTAGTAGCATAACATTAAATCATAGCTTTGTAAGCCTTGTTCTTCCAAAAACATTTCATGAAGATAGGTCTTCCTATTTTCAAATTGAATCAAGTTTGAAGTAATAATAACTCTCAGTTATCTAGTTTTCCTTAATGTTCTGTCATTTACCTTCTTAGAATAGAAATATCAATTAATTGTATCAATAGATGTTCTTATAGATCATTTCGAGAAGATGGTTCTAAACTAAAAAATTGAATTTCTAATTTATACAGTTATTGAGCTTTTCTTCTGCACATTTTACTTTCTTTCTAGGAATTTAGAAACTGAGGTATAATTGATTTCTCATACAACATCTCAAGCGGGTAATACTTCACATTGAATGATGGATTAACTAAAATATACATTAGTTGTTTACAGTTAAGCTTTAAAGGTTTTCACATTTACTTTTAGATCTTCATTTAATTATATCATTGATGTTCCTAAAGGTCATTCCAAGAAATTGATTCAATCATGTTTCTATATTGAATGATTGAATGTCTAATTCATACAATTACTGAGGTTTTTCTTTGCATATCTTTCTTGATTTTTCATTAAGTGTAATTGTTTACTTAAACATCATCTCAAGAAGGTGATACTTCACATTGAATGCTGGAGTAACTAAGTATACATTAGTTGTTTCCATTTGCACACCTTCCTTGCTTTCCTAGAACATTATAAGTTAAGGTATAAATAGTTGCTTACATGACATCTCAAGAAGGTAATACTTCATATTGAATGCTGAAGTAACTAAATAGCACTAAAATTTCAATCTCAGTTATAGGAATTAGATACATGGAATAGGACTAATACTAGGTTAGAATTCATCAAGTTAGATCCTCTGTTTTTTAGACTAGACTTTAACTGACCAACAGTCTTTAATTTATTTTTATGTAAATTAGATTAACTTAGGAACACTTCCTTTTCTTCCTTCTTAAAAATTAATTAGATTCATTTAATTTCATAGTTATAGATTAAACATTCTTAGTCATCAAAAGACAAAACCCCCAAAAACAACATAAAATACAAACAATGAAGTAAGAAGAAGGTTAACTAAGCACATACAGTGCACCACACTTCATGCGTTTACAAACCTCAGTTGATAATTTATGTAAGCAATTTAAGACATTAAATTGACTAAACATTTTGGTGCCGTTTCCGGGGAAGTGTAATTAGGTAGCCTCATTTCTTACATCTAAAAAAATGATATGCGTAGAGAAAGAGACTCTAGGGGTAGATTCATAGCTAGAGGTAGGAGTTTAATCCCTACAACACCACTCACTCCACCAAGACTAAGAATTGATTTACCTTAATCTCAAACTCATATTCCATACTTTACTAGCCATAGACTTCTTGAAGTTCTAAGGTCGAAAATCTAATTAGGAGGATCTCCTACTTCATCCGCTGAGGTAGTCTTAGAGGAAGAATATCCTAGATCTCCAACAGAAGTTGTAACCTTTTTCACCTCTACAAGGGAACATATTCTACCTGAAGAGTTAGAAATTCCTAGTGGAGAGGAAGAGGAAGATCATTTCTTCAACATACCATTGATAGAAGAATCAGAGGAAGAATATTTAACCTTAGAGGTTGAATATTATATCAGCTCTGAAGAATCTATAATGGCAGGAAGAGGAGAAGAAGGAGAAGGAGAAGGAGAAATTATAAATGGAGAAAATGTAATATTTGGAGGAGGTAGAGGTAGAGGAGGAGACAGAGGAATAGGTATAGGAAATGCAGAAGAAATATGGCAATTGATAATTCTTTTGGATTCCCTATAGTGGACGAAGAAACAAATGCCACAATGAAAAATATCTCACCTTCTGTCCTCCCAAATTTTCATGGATTAAAAATTGAAGATCTTAAAACCTTTTTGTTTGAATTTAAAATCTTGTGTAGAACTTATGATTATTTATAAGACTCTCAAAAACTCGAATTGTTTCCTTCAACATTGAAAGGAGTAGCTCTAAAATGGTTCATGAGTTTAATCACTCGGTCTATCAAAATATGGAATGACATGAAAAGAAAATTTTTAGAAAGGTATTTGGATTATTGCATACCCATCAACCACAAGGATGAAGTATTTAAAATGATGCAAAAAGAGGATGAGAATTTGGAGTATTTAATTGAAATATTCAATTATAACAAGAGAAAAAATGGATAATTTAGATCAAGATACTTTAAAAGATATTTTATTTAAAGCCATTAGAGATGAATGGATAGACATTCTCAACATGATGGGAAAGGGGGATATCTCTCAACTTCCATTATTTGACATTGGTGAATTATGTATCTATCTCTCAAGATGAAAATAAAAAACTGGGAAAATTCCAAGAAATCCTTCTCTTGCTAGAGTAAATAGATCTGCAACTGCAATAGTGAGTAGGGAAAAAATTGGAAACATGCTTGATGAATTTAAAACATACATCTTAGGAAGTCTTAGTGAACAGATAGACACCCTTAAATTACAAAACAAGTAGAAAGCGGAGACCGATGCTTTAGCTATTTTCTGTCCCAAATGGAGAAAGAAGAGTGTTTTAAGAGAATGTTCTCTTGATGCAAAATTCATAGAGACCTGTATGATTTGTTCAGAAAGTCACGAGACTAAGAGTTTCCCTCCAATTCCAGGTCTTAAGGTTGTTTTTCAAGAGGAAAAAACTTCAAATCCAACAAAATCTCTTTGATTTTTCTCTAGAAGACCATGGCAAGGGCCACAACCTCAAGGCTTTAACAATCAAATGTATACTCAACCCCCACCAAATTGGAATCCTTGGCAGCAACCTTGGCCTCAATCTCAATCTCAATGTTAATCTTCGGGTCAAGGAATGAAAAATCCCTATGGAAGATTCTCTCAATACTACCAATATCCTCCATCATATCCAAACTATCCTCCCCAATAAATTCCTCAACAAAATCAACAACCCCAACTCCAAAACCAAAATCCACAACTTTCACTACCGTTTCCACAGAGACCAAATGAGCTACCTGCCCAACCATTACCAAACCCCAACAATAAAAATCCTCAAAATACCTACATGATAGAAGGGCAAAAATTTCCAACCTACATGATTACTCCTCTAGATCTTAATGATGTCCAACTTAGATCTGATAGGATATTAGAAAAGAAAAATCCTTTTTGTAGTTATTCAAGAACAAGAAAGTTTTGAGGAAAATTCTCTACAACTGTTAGGTCCCTATATTACTAGTATAGTCCCTTATTGTTGTTAGTGTTGTTAGTATGAATTCTTCGTCGAGGTGTACGAAAAAGAACCACTTTAGCTACGCATAACTAATAGCCCTAACAACAATAGAGGCTGCCAAACATCTTCAGATCTGCGATTAGTAGTTAAAATGCTGCAACAAACAGATCTATAAATGGAAAGACATTAAGCAGTAAAGTAAAGAGTTTGCTCCATGCATCCAACGGACAAGACAAGAACACGATTTTTGAATGAATTTTTATATTACAGGGCACCTGGGAGGAAAACAAGAAGGTGTATCCAGATCTCCTCAATGGGATGGGTTCTTTGTAGTCCTCAGCACTTCAGATCTAAGCTTTCTCTCTCTTGTAGGTGTAGAAAACCCAATGCAAAAAATAGAGCTCAATGGGAGCAAATGATAGAAATGAGACCAAGTGTATAGATCCAGAGTGATCTAGTAGGCAAAAAAAGGTGAAGAATGATGGGGAAAACCCTCCTATTTATAACAAAATATTGGGTCATTCTAGATCTTGGTGCATGATTAAAATAATGTTAACCAAATCTAGATCCACCTTTTATAGAATATTTTATTATATTTGTTGGAGGGAAAAAGTATTTGACTTGGGTCAAATCCCTTTATTTGTTAATAATAAATAAATAAATGATTTATTTATCTTTTTAAGGAAGTGGTTGAAGGATAATTAAATAAATAATGATTTATTTAATTATTTGTGGGTGATTTGGTCATATTTAAAAAGGAATATTATCTAAATAAGATTTAAATAATTATTCCTAGAAAATAATAAGATAAATAAAGGTTTATCTAATTAATTTCTTTGTTTTTGAGTTAAACATGACTGGGAATAATAATTAAATTATGGTTTAATTAATTATTCCATGAGGAAAATCAAACAAATATAGGTTTGTTTAATATTTCCTTTTGGGGTTTCCTGTTTTAACATAGTGAAAGCAGTTTTACTTAGGGTAAAACTGGTCTTATATGGTGTACTTGGGTCCATCTAATGATAATAGGTTAGATGACCAAAAAATGGTGTAACAGATTGCCCCCCAGCGTGCGAGTGTCAGGAGAAAATCGTATGACCGAAGTACGTTGTAAGAACACAATCACTAGACAACAAAAGGGAAGTCAGAGAGAGAAAGGTGAGGTAGATAGTGTGCCGAAGGACTAGACCCTGAGGAGACGAGACTCGCAGGTGCAACAAGTCTCTTTTTATGAGAGGGTACCTGTGCTGAAGGCGGTGGGGGAGGCATACCTATGCCCGCCGAGACAAAGTACAAAAGAATAGTGTGTCCAGTAAACAAGGGACCGAACTATAAGATACAGCTGGCATAATCAGGAGCCAGATAAAAATACAATAAGGAATCCCACATACATGTTGTGCCTGGGATAACAGCCAGGACTGGTACAATAATATCTGAGTACATGAGATACAAATACAACCCAAATGCCCCCTGTGAATGGGGAAGGGCTCACAAAATCTGACTGGTACATGCAAATCGAAAGAGGCGCTGCAAGTGGCGACGGCCAACATCATCAAATATCTGGAGCTGCATCGAAGGCTGCAAGGAGGAGGTCATCCGGGCATGTGGGGGGCTACCTGCAGGGCCACCCCCTCATGAGGGCTGAGAAATCTCACACACACCCGGGAATCATCAAGAGCTGCTGCTGGATCACTGAACCATCGAGTATACGGATCTCGATCATGCTGAAAGGAGCTGGAGAAACAATCAAGTCAAAGGGGAAGAAGATATCCCTTTGCCTGATCCGAGGCACCGAACAATAGTGGAAGCTGGAACCAAGGTACACCACCCTCTAGACCTGGCTTCTGGAATGAATGAGCTGATGTCGACAGAAGGAGGTCCGCCATAGGTGAGGCAATGAGAGATCCTCAACTAAGGCACGAGAGAAAATAGTAGAGCGATGGACAGACTGACACTAATGATGATGGCGAAATGGAAAGGATGGAGTGGCAAATGGACGACTTCCCTTGTTAGAGCATAAAGGGCATGAATGTCATGGCAGCGATTGACACAATATCAGAAGGAATAGGGGACAGTGGGGCTGAAGGTCATGATATGCGACACAAGAGAGGAACCAAGCAATAACGGATGGAGGGCTATAGTGGGGTACAAAGGGACGCAGGATAGACTCCATGAATGCGATGATGACTCAACTTGGATGCTCTGAACAAGGGCGACGTGATAGTGCTGCCACAAAGTAAAGGCCCCAATGGGGGACCATGGAAACATGAGTACAAGGTGGGCACTCATGACGAAAATCGACACGAACATGGACAAGTAAGGGAGCAATATGGTGCCCCAAGTACAAGTGTCGTAAGTGAGGAAATTCGATTTTAAGGAGCGGTGAAGTGACCCTTGGACAAAATGTGTCCGGGTGAAGTATCAAATCACCAAAAACTAATAGAAACCCATGTGAGAGCTCGGTGAGATCTTTCCAGCGGTGCTGACGGTTCGTCGAACGGGGCTACGGTGTGGTCGCAGCAGTCGAAAGAAGAAACATGGGTTCTCTTTTAATAAGGCAGTTTTCCCTCCAAAATCATTCATTTGCTATTGTTGCTGTGGTGAATGTGGAGAGGAGAGAAGGCCCTAAATCTTGCGGTGAACGTAGCGGACAAACCGACCGTTGGAATCGAGATCTGTCAGTTGGAGGTAAGAGGCCTAACCTTGCTCTTGCATTTTGATGGATTACATTTGCAGTTTAGGGCCCATAATCCCAGAAACAATCCCTCCTTCATCTCTACGACCAGGTCGCACTTTTTGGGGCAAAAAGTGCGACCCAGGACGCAGGTATCAGGGAAAAAAGTGCGACCTGGACCAGAAAATGGCAGAAAACTGCGACCTGGGAGATGAGGGGGTTTTGGTGTTGTTTTATGGCTGGGAGCTGGGTTTTGGTGTTTGGTTATGGTTTGCCTGATCTGTACCCTGACAAAAATGATGTGTTTGTGCAGGTATGGCAGAGTTGCGGGTCAACTGGAGAGAGAGAGAGAGATCTGGGAACACTTCGGACAGAGATCCAGGCAGATCAGGGCGTCCGTCGTGTATTGGCCAGATTTGGGGTTCTCAAGTTTTTGGAGAACCCGTTGATGAGAGCAGGGGAACCGTTACTGGCCCGGATTATCAGTTATTGGGATCCAGATCAGGAGATCTTTGTAGTGCAAGGGCACAGGATCGAACTGACGGTCCAGGACGTGTACTTCCTGACCGGCCTCCCACCACTGGGGATGGTGGGAAACACACAGCCAGTGCTGCCGAGGGGGCGGCATATCATGGAGTTCGTGGAACGCCATTGTCGACCGGGTCTCCAAGTCAAGGGGACTCGAATATCGATCGAGGATCTAGAGAGGCTAGAAACCCGTGCAGTGGCCGTAGCTGTGCTGCGAATCCTGGGCAGCCAGGCATTCCATCACATCACCGGTGGGCAGATGACGATAGTGGAGAGTGTGTTGGGTGGGACCTACTTTGGGTGGGCCCAAATGATGTTGGTGGCGCTAAAGCAACAGTTATCGCTATGCAGGCGGTAGGTGAATCATGATTGCTCATATGGGACTTTATTGTGCGCCTTCTTCTTTGAGAAGATCCCGACCTTGAGGCCTCGTGTGCAGCTTCCAGATGGGGGCCCGAGAGAGCCCAAGATGCGCCGTTGGGGACGACTACTCTGCAGGGGAGGAGGAGGGGCAGTCGGGCGAGTGTTTTGACCAGATTTTTTCGCCCATTGGGATCAGATGCCGTTGTACATAGACGACTACCCGTATAGTGGGATGAGCTACTGTGGGGATCCGGATCTGCCACTTCCGCCTGGTCGAGTCTGGGGGCCCGATGGTAAGTGACAAATTGCTATTCTTGTGTGGGCATGTTAAAGTTTTTGAATAGTAATTAATGATACTGATTCATGTACTTTTGGTATGTAGATATAGCACCGGTAAAACCGGCCGGATATATGGGACGACCGGCAGCGTCTGGAGCTACAGGTCCAAGTGGGTCGAGAGCACCGCAGAATGAGGATGCAGCCGCCCTGCTGGAGGACATCCACCGTAGATGTGAGCAGTTGCTTACCGGAGTATCAGAGCGTGGGTGGCAAGATTTAGACGACCAGTACATAGAGCCATGTGTTGGTCTCCCCTCGGAGTGGCGAGGTATCATGCGGCGCATGGCGATGGCCGGTCAAGCTATGCGTGATCTACATGCTGCAGGGGCAGAGCCATTGGCTCGGGAGCCTCCAGATAGTGATTAGGGGTAGGGGCATGTGGTGCCCCCTCTGATGTATGTAGGGGCAGGTGGTGCCCCCTATGATGTATGTATGGGCAGGTGGTGCCCCCAATTTTTGGCTTTTTGTTTGTAACATGCTATGGGCATGTCGTATGTATCAGAGTAGAGGGACTCTAAATATATGTTTCGCGACACATATTATGGATATGTATCGTCTTTTGATGGTTGATTTAATGTTATTGTCTTGTATGAAATGTGTGTGATAAATGCCAATCTAGAACATGGTTTGCAATACTATCTACATAGTGATTCTGGTCTCGGGGTACATGGTGGAAAGTTATGGTTTCAAACGCACATATTAAGACTTTCACTCGTAAATAGCGTCTAAACAGCATAGGGTTATGCACACGATAAACACCATTTAGTTGCATTACAAGAAGCAAGGAATCCAAACGAACGTGCAGATGGAGGATGCGATGAAAGAGGGCATCAGCTAATAGGCCACGCACTGCATCATATTCGGCCTGATTGTTGGTGGCAGAACCAATGCATACCCTATTAGAAAGAACAAGGTCATGCAAGGGGGTGAAGATGGCCCAACCTGCCGAGGCAAGATTCCTAGAGTAGCGACTTGCACCATCGGCGTAACCGATAAAGGGTGTGGATGGGGGGTCCTGCAGAATGGTGTGACAAGATAATAAATGAGGGGATGAAAGGAAATGATGGCAGCGTGAGGGTACAGAAGTCATCGGGCGGCAACGGCGGGAGGAGGGAGAAGTGGCAGGATGATCAAGACTCAAACAAGGTGGTGTATGAGAGCTATCGGAAACATGGTGAGGACTCGGGCTGCGGAGGTCAACAGAGACACAAGTGGAGTGATCTCGAGTATGAGGGGGAATAGGGTGATCAAGGGACACAACAGGGGAGGATGCAGATGGGCTAGGCTCCGAGTGTCGTGCAGAGGAGGATAGGTAAAGGATGGCTACCGTAGACTCCATCATCTAAACATCAGGGGGGGGAATGTCGATGGGAGCGGAGGGATCCTCAGGCTGACCTGAAGCATACTGCGCGAGAATGGGAGAGGCGGATTGATTTTGTTCAACCTCATACTCGCGGACCACCTCTAGGGAGGCGCGGTAATGCATCAGGTGAGGACAATGGTGGGAGTAGTGGCCATGGACACCGCACAAGGCACAGGGTTTGTTGGTGCGGAGAGTCTTGGGGTTCTTGGGAACGGACGCAGAAGGAGTGGGGGTTTCAGGGACCGTAGCGTCGGGAACGCGACTTTAACCATGGGCCGGATACGGGGTAACTCGGGACAAGCATGGGTGGCATGACCAGTGACATCACATAAGGCGCAAGGCTTCGCGGGCGGAGAAGGAGCCGAGTCGGTTGTGGTGGTCTGGTCTTTGGTTGCCCCCTTGCGGACTTTGCCTTTCTTCCCGGGAGTCGTCGCAACAGGAGAAGGGTCCTGTGGAGGTGCTGGGGGCACAGTGGCTATGGAGGAAGCGAGGGGAACCGGTTGAACCGGTGTCAAAGCCATATAAGGTTTGGGGTGACCGGGAGGGGTGGCGGCTGGGGGATCAAGGTACCAGACCGGAATTCCCAAGGTCAAGTTAGGGAGGGAGAGGGTGGCCATGATGGGGACAGAATATACGCCGGGAGGGGGAGCTAGGAAAGGGATCTGCCCAGCAGGGAAATGACCAGGAGGGACGGCTTCAAGATGGTTGAGGCTAGGAGGGACCGATCCGGGCGGATAAAGGGGTTCAGGGATACCAGCTGTAGGAGGAGGGCCATAAGGAGGAGGTCTGGCTGGCTGAGAGGAATGGCTAGGAGCGGGTTGCGGAGGGCGGGGGGGAGGTTGCTGACTAGCCGAGGCAGGCCGCTTATGGGCAGCCTGAGACGATTGCATCATGCAAACATTCGACAAGCTGGGATCAGTAACAGGAGGGGGGGGAAGATGAGGAAAATTACCAAGCAGTGTGGAATATTTATAGACGCCGGGGGAGACACTGTTCAAAGAATCGATGGTTTTCTTATTGGCTACAGAAGAGATGGTCGTCTCGGAGGAGGACTGAGACGGCGGCTCATGATAAGATAGCTGGTCGATGGTGACTATCTTCCCATTATGTGGGAGAGACATCTTGCGGAAAACCGCGGATGGGACAGCAGACATGGCATAGGTGTAGCTTCGCCCCAATAGGATGTTGTAGTCTAGAGGGGCGTCAATGACTTCGACGTCAACGCAAACGGTCTTACCGGCGAGGGTGATGGGACAGTTACGAAACAGGCCAATGGGCTGGGAGGCATGGCCGTCCCACGCTCGAAGGGTGATCGTGGACGGGGCCAGCTCAGGGGATCCAAGTTGCTTCCAAACCGAAGCGGACATCACGCAGGTGGATGCCCCCTCATCAATTATACACCGGGATACAGTGGTGTTCCGGATTTTGACTGGGATTTGGAAAGCGACGGAAGGAGGAAGAGGGGGATGGTCCGATTGGGTGGCGTCGAAAACAATCATTTGGTCATCAGCAGGATCGACAGCGCCCACGGCAGATAGTAGAGCCTTCTTTTGGGAAGGGCACGACTGGAGGAGTTCCAGTGTGGAAATGGCAGCAGGGGATTGCGCCAAATCATCTACTATACTATACGACTGAGCGGCTCGACCGGAAGCAGCATTTCGGCATAATGGGCCCTTTGGAATCTTTGGATGAACCTCAACTTTGGGTTGAGGGATGTGTAAGGGGCCACTGGATGTCGAAAGAGGCTCTGTAGAACCTGAAGATGGAGGCTCGGGAGCAGACTGAGTAGGAGGCTTGGGGTACTGGCGAGACCGAGTTTGAAGGTGAAGATGAAGCGGATGGGGAAGGGGCACCATCATAGGATACCGTGTGGTCGAGGGACATAAATGCTGGAAGGGGCGGCTACCTGGCTGTCGGGCGGTTGGGTAGCCACGAATCCCTGTTGAGGGAAAGGATCAGTGAACATAGCTGGCTGGGTAGTGGCCACATTAGGAGGAGCATGACGAGAGGCATGTTGTCTGCGCAATGTGGCTTGAGACTCCCACATCTACCGCATCTGGGGTAAGAGAGGACAATCGTGAGTGTAATGACCATAAACACCGCAACACGAACAGGGCTTATTGGTGCGAAGCGGCCTGTCCAGCTTGGGCGGAAGGCCCTGTTGCTGGTTGCTAGTGTTAGGGTCCGTACCAGAATGGGGTCCGCGGTTACCAGGGGCAGATTGGTTTTGGTTGCCTCTCCGCCTTCTTTGAGAAGAAGGGGGATTAGTCGCGCCCTGCTATGCAAATACTTGCCCTGGAGGAGGCGGTAAGTGCTGTTGCGGGTTGTGAGGAGGCAAGGGAGGTGGAAGCGCATATGCTGGAGGAGCTGGCGCACCAGGCTGTGGATAAAGGTAAGGGTTGGGTGGAGCAACATTGAGGTAAGCAGGAGGTTGGGCAAAAGGATGAGGCATGCCGTATCCTGGATACATGTTGCCGGGTGGGGGAAGAGTGCTCGAGGTGCTAGCCCCTCCCTGAGGGAGACCATAGCCCATAGGAGGATGAGCAGATGGATGGGAAAGAGATCCAATGATACCGTCGGCGGAATGAGATGCCCCCGGGGCGTTAGCGCCACCGGGCCTGGGGATGTCAGGAAGGACGGTATAAACATAACCAGATTGAGCGTAGATCAGGTCATATTTTAAGGCTATTTGGAGGGCGGCTTCTTCAGTTTGAGGAAAGTGAGAGTCGACATCTTTGCCGATGGGAGACGGAAGGGTGCGAAGGAACCATTCCATGTAAACCCGATCTTCAAAGGGAGGGGCTCGACATAAGCTCCGTCTTCATCGCCATTCCTGAACATGGGCAGAAAGGCGTGTGGAAGAGGATTGCTTAAAGGAAGTCAAGAGCTCCGTGCCAGTGTCGTATCGGAGAGGGAGCTGGAAGTAGGACAAAAAGGCTTGGGCAAGAGTCTCGAATGTGGTATGGGAAGAGGTGGCTTGTTCGACATACCATTTAGAAGCTTCGCCGGTAAGCGTGCGTTGGAACAAATGAAGATGGATGGAGTCATCGGTAATGGAATTGGAGGAACACCACATGTGGAAAGACCAGACGTGATTGGTTGGATCTTCTCCATTAAGGCCCTCGAAACTTAGGGATACCGCAGGGCTGCCTTGGTGGGCATAGCGGGCCGTGTAGCATTGTGGTGAATGGGGTCATTAATCAATCGATGGAAATTGGGGAGGCCGAGGCCTCGCAATGTATGGCAAAGACAGGGGTGGTCGGGGGTAGTGGTTGTGGCGGTTCCGTCAGAAGTAGGACCGGCATTGGGGCCGGGGAGAACCGCCAGCGTTAGGCCCCGGACTCACATAGAAGGGGTAACAGGGGGAGAAATCCGTAAGGAGAAGGGGGACCCGATGAATCGTGGAGAGTGAGCCTGAAAAGCGGACTCGAAGGTGGACCGGCTCGACGACGATGGCAGAAAGGTGTCGATCAACCGAAAACTCGAGGGTGAAGGCCACGAAGTCTCTAGGCGCCTGGGGGCGCAATGATGACAAGAAGAAGGAAACCGACAAGGCGTAAAAGGGACAACCGAAGAAAGGCCGATGCGTATAAGGTGCAGTGACAATTGATTTAGAGTCTTTGCCGTGCGAAACATCCAGCGTTTCTTCACTTAGGGTCGTTGTGTGGTGTGCGTTAATTTTAATTTTTAAACCCTTTCCGTTGTTGAGAGCAAGAAAGTGTGGTGTGTAGCCGAAAATAAACCCAAGGCAGGAATGCATTATACGTCGAAAATAATGTAAAAATAACAATGCAGCGTACATCTATTCAGCCCAAGAAGGTGGGTCTCTCTGCTAACCGGTGTCGAAAAGAAAGGGAAAACTATGTAAAACACACATAAAAGGAGCTCAACATATCTAGGGTCGAAGGACAAGAGAGTCGGGAGGATAAAGTCACCGTGCAAGAGGTGCGCATCGCGCCCAAGAGACAGTAGGCAAGGTGGTCGGAAAGGGAAGAACGCAAAAACTGTGAGGGTAAGGCGGAGGCCTTCGTAGGAGGTCCAAACAAAACGACAAGAGGTGATTTGAAAGGAAAAGAGGTCATCAATGGATCCCAAAAGGAGGTACATATCCGGAAAAGAGGGGGTCGAAGCTCGAAACCGACGTCGAAATAACGAAACCTCCACAAAAAGTGGAGGGTAACAAACTCAAGGGCAGGGTTCCCACCTCAGATGAGTAAAAACCGTACCGTATCTTGGTCAAGGCCGAGACGAGGCTGAAGACCCCCGGCGTGTCGCAACAGCAATCCCGGCGAAAATTGCGTAAAAATCATCAAAAATCGTGCTCAGCTTTCCGACCTCGTTTTCGTGCGGTGTCGCGTAAATGGGCAGAAAGCAGCACCGAGCCCGGTGCTCTGGTGCTGCGGGCCGTGCGAGACCCCCGTTCGGTTGTCTCTATACAGATTTTCAGAAAAGTTGCCGCCCCCGCTGCGGGGCCGGTGTCACTTACTCCGGCGTAATAGCCGAAACACACTAAGTTAGAAATTATAAGTTTTTAGGGTTTTATGTGAGAAAATGAGACAAAAAGAGGAAAACTAAGTGAAATCGAAAAGAAGCCCTAGGCTCGAAGTAGCCGGATATGCAAGAATATGAAAAACGACAACAGTCGTAATTTAAAACCCGTGTGGAGTCGCCATTTGTTAGTATGTATTCTTCGTCGAAGGTACGAAAAGAACCACTTTAGCTACGCATAACTAATAGCCCTAACAACAATAGAGATCGCTAAACATCTTTCATCTGCGATTAGTAGTTAAAATGTCGCAACAAACAGACTATAAATGGAAAGACATTAAGCAAGAAAGTAGAGGGTTTGCTCCATGCATCCAACGTACAAGACAAGAACACAATTTTTGAATGAATTTTTATATTACAAAGTAATCAGAGGAAAACAAGAAGGTGTGTATCCGTACTCAATGGGATGGGTTCCTTTTGTAGTCCTCGCACTTCGCATCTAAGCTTTCTCAGATGAGAAACCCATGTAAAGTAGAGCTCAATGGGAGCAAAATGATAGAAATGAGACCAAGTGTATAGATCCGCAGTGATCTAATAGGCAACAAAAGGTGAAGAATGATGGGGAAAACCCTCCTATTTATAACAAAATATTGGGTCATTCTAGATCTTGGTGCATGATTAAAATAATGTTAACCAAATCTAGATCCACCTCTATGGAATATTTTATTATATTTGTTGGAGGGAAAGGGTGTTTGACTTGGGTCAACTGACAGGAAAAGTAAATAACAAATGATTTATTTATCTTTTAAGGAAGTGGTTGGGAGATAATCAAATAAATAATGATTTATTTGATTAATGGTAAGTGATTTGGTCATATTTAACAAGGAATATTATCTAAATAAGATTTAATAATTATTCCTAGAAAATAACAAGATAATGAAGGGTTTATCTCTATTAATTTTTGTTTTTAAGTTAACATGATCAATGACAATTAAACATAGTTTTAATTAATTATCTTACAGAATCAAAATAAATATAGGTTTGTTTAATATTTCTTGGGGTTTCCTATTTTAACATAGTGAAAGTAGTTTTACTTAGGGTAAAACTGGTCTTACATGGTGTACTTGGGTCCATCTAATGATAAAAGGTTAGATGACCAAAAAATGGTGTAACACAAAGCCATGGCCAATGCAACAGCCAACAAGGAGGACACCAACACCAACATGCTCATGGACAAAGGTATGACAAATCCAATGTCCAATGTCATTATTGCAAGAAATATGGGCACTATGCCAATGAATGTAGGAAAAAGAAAAATGACATGAAAAATAGGCAGAATGCTAATGTAGCAAAAGAAGAAAAGAACCAAAATAATGTGTTGTTAACTTGTAATGTAGCACAAGATAGAGAAGATGATGTTTGGTTCTTAGATTCAGGATGTAGTAATCATATGACTGGAAACAGAGCAATGTTTTCCAATCTAGATGAAGAAGTTAAATCAGAAGTAACCACAGGAACATATACTAAGATCTCTGTAAAAGGAAAAGGAAGAGTTAGTATTCGAGCAAGAAATGGTGAGAAAAAATTTGTTCCAGATGTGTATTATGTTCCTGGTTTGAAGTGTAATATTTTGAGCATTGGGCAACTCATAAACAAAGGTTACAATGCAATTTTCAAGGATGATTTGTGCACAATAAAGGATATACCTCCAAGCAAGAAAATCATTGTTGAAATAAAAATAACCAGCAATAGAATGTTTCCACTCAAGCTCAACCCTGACTTGAAGGGAAAAGGGAAGAGTGTAGCAGTTGTAACACAAGAAGTCTTTCAAAAGGAAGAGAAAGATGAAAACTGGTTATGGCACCTGAGATTTGGACATCTCAGTTTCGGAGGATCAAATGTGTTGCACATAAAAGGTATGGTAAGAGGTTTACCA
The DNA here is from genome assembly GCA_034641835.2 of Pinus albicaulis. NCBI lineage: Eukaryota > Viridiplantae > Streptophyta > Pinopsida > Pinales > Pinaceae > Pinus > Pinus albicaulis. The sequence continues at coordinate 1,599,162,479 of CM076581.1, forward strand.
TTGATTGAGAAGCCTGACAGCCTATGCGAAGGCTGCATCTTGGGAAAGCAACACAGAGAAAATTTTCCTTCAGGGAAAAGCATAAGGGCGAAGGCACCCTTAGAGATCATTCACTCAGATTTATGTGAGCCGATGCAAACAGCATCAGTTTCAGGCAGAAATTACATGCTAACCTTCATTGATGATTTTACAAGGAAAGTGTGGGTTTATTTCTTGGAATATAAGAGTGAATTTTGTCAGAAATTTTGCCACTTTAAAGCTCTTTTAGAGAAACAGAGTGGGTTGTATATCAAAGTTCTCAGAACTGATAGATGAGAAGAATATATCTCAAAGGAGTCTCTGCGTTTCTGCAGAGAGAACGGCATACACAAGTAGTTTACCACAAGGTACACACCGCAACATAATGGAGTTGCTGAAAGGAAGAATTGAACCATAATGGAAATGGTGAGAAGTATTCTAAAGGCAAAACACTTTCTGAATGAGTACTGGGTAGAAGCAGCAAATTGTGCTTTGTATATTTTAAATAGATGGCCCACAAAAGCTGTATTGAACAGAGTTCCAGAAGAAGCGTGGAGTGGCAGAGAACAGGGAGTCAGCCACATGAGAGTTTTTGGATGTGTAGCTTATGCACACATTCCAAAAAAGTTGAGGAAGAAGTTGGATAGTAAGGGGGAGAAGTGCATTTTCCTTGGATATTGTGAAGATTTCGAAGGATACAGATTGTATAAACCATCCACAAAGAAGTTTGTGATAAGCAAAGATGTGCAGTTTTTTGAAGAGGAAGCATGGGATGGAAGCATTGAGAAAACAGTCAATGTTAAAAGTTTTTTATCTCATGATGAGGATGAGGAAGATGTGGTTGAAATTAATACCTCATTTGTAGCTCAACCTCCACCAACCCAAGGACAGCAAGGGACACCTCAAGCAGTGAGAACACCCTTGAGAAGAAATGGGAGTGCTTCTCCAAGCATACCACATGAAGCAGATTTGAGTGCTTCTTCAAGCATGACTACACCAAATGAAAGAGGAACAAAGTTCAGAAGTATTAATGAAATTTATGAGCATGAAGCAGCAAATGAAGGTATGAACTCCTTATTTTCTTTGTATTGTGATGTTGATGATCTTATTCATTTTGAAGATGCTATTAAATATAGAAAATGGATATAAGCTATGGACGATGAAATTAATGCCATAGAGAAGAACAAAACACGGGAGTTGGTTGATCTCCTAGAAGGTAAAGAAGTCACTGGAGTTAAATGGGTCTACAAGACCAAAAGCAATGTTGAAGGTAAGATAGAAAGACACAATGCCAGACTTGTTATCAAGGGATATAAGCAGCAACATGGAAGAGACTATGAACAAAATTTTGCACTAGTTGCAAGAATGGAGACAGTAAGAGCAGTGTTCTCCATAGCAGCACAAAACAAATGGAAAGTATATCATATGGATGTAAAATCCACATTTTTAAATGGAGTGCTAATGGAAGAGGTATATGTTGAGCAACCTCTCAGCTATGAGAAGAAAGGCCAAGAACAAAAAGTGTGCAGATTGAAGAAAGCTCTTTATGGGCTGAAGCAAGCACCAAGAACATGGTACAGTAGGATAGATTCATATCTACTGGAAAATGGGTTTGAAAAATGTGACGGTGAACCCACATTGTACATCAAAGAAAAGGATGGTAAAATGCTCATTGTTGTGTTATATGTTGATGATCTAATATTTACAAGTAATGATGATTACCTTGTTGAAATTTTTAAAACAATCATGAAAGAAGAATTTGAAATGACTGACATGGGATTGTTGAGATACTTCCTAGGAACAGAAGTAGAGAAAAATGAAAATGGGATTTTTATCTCACAAGCAAAATATGATAATCAAGTATTGGAAAGATTTAATATACAGGAGAGCAAAGCTGCAATTACTCCCACAGTAATGGGATTGAAGTTGAGTAAAGATGACAGCAGCAAGGATTGTGATCCAAGTCTGTATAAAAGCATAGTTGGCAGCCTCATGTATTTGACTGCAACTAGGCCGGATATTATGCGTGCTATTAGTTTTATCTCCAGGTTTATGGAAAGGCCAAAAGAAGCACATTGGTAGGCAGTGAAAATAATTCTGAGGTATGTCAAAGGAACTAAAAGGTATGGAATTTTATATACTACTTCAGAAAATTCAGAGTTAATTGGATACACTGACAGTGATTGGGCTGGAAATGTAGATGATCAGAAAAACACTTCCGATTATATTTTTCATATGGGTACAGGAGCCATTTCATGGGCTTCTAAGAAACAGTTGATTGTAGAATTATCTACAGCAGAGGCAGAATATGTGGCAGCTACAGAAGCAGCGTGTCAAGCAATATGGATGAGAAGAATGTTGAGAAGCTTGTGTCAAGAATAGAGAAAAAGGCACAATGCTATATCATGACAATATCTCAGTTGTTGCATTGTCAAAGAATTTTGTGTTTCACAAGAGAATGAAACACATAGATACAAAGTTTCACTATATTAGAGAATTGGTGAACAATGGAGAAATCGTTTTACAACATTGTAGAACAGAGAAGAAATATGTAGATATTTTGACAAAGCCATTGGGGAAAAATACTTTTGAATATTTAAGAAAATGCTTGGGTATGACTGATAACCTAGCAACTGACTTTGAGGGGGAGTGTTGAAAATATTAAAGTCACCTACGTGCCCTGAGCAGGTAGAAACAAAGTACAAAGGGGCAGAAGAAGGTTGAGTGCACAACACCGTGTATTCAAGAAGACTGGATAAAATTGTAAGGATGAAATCAATGTTGATGGGCAGCAGTCGAGTTTTCAGAGATGAAGTTAATGTTTGATGGGCATAGTCGTTTTTGCAGAGGAATGAAGACTTTCATGGTTCCAAACCAGAGAAGAACAGAGTTTTAATGAAAACAGTCATTTCGGGCTTTTAAGCCCTCAACAACCAAAATTGATGAAAATGTGTTTAAAGGGAAAAAGACTTTAAGTTTTTGAAATGGCATGACAAAGTGGTCCCCACCACTTAAGCGCTAATCAAAATCGCAAAAGTTTTTTGCAAGTGTCGTGTTGATCTGGATTGTTCCGATGCGATGCGATCATCGCAATCGCAAAGGAACGAAGTACCACATATGTTCCGCATATATATGAAATTCACGATGCGATGTGATGTGGTCCCACCACAATCGCAATAGCAATCGTTTGTCACAATTGTTCCTCCCATCTCATATGTTATTTGCCAATTGAAAGATGCGATGCGATCACAATCAAAATCACATTCACTGCTCCACCATCCGTCATATGTATGTTCCGCCATCGCAATGTGTAATCACTGATGGTGCTAATCGCACATCGCAATCGCAAAGGTCATGCCATTTGTGTTATCCTCTTAATTCATCCGCGATTCCGATGGTGCGATGCGATCCAATCGGAATCACAACATCGCATGTCTATTGTTCAACTGTTTCATTTGTTTCATCGTCGATTGCCGATTGCCGATGCCACTCAATCGCACATCGCCAATCGCAATCGCAACATTGCAATTGTGCTATTCAAACCGTTCTTATTGTTCTACCGATCGTCGATTGTCAATTGCGACATGGGATCCACTCGCATATCGCGCTAAAGAAAGATTTAGGTTAAAGTTTATGTTTTCATAATGTATTTTTCATTTTTATCAGTTTTATGTTTTTACACTGTGACATATAAAAAGTGAAAAGCATGTGTATGTTTTATGTATGGTATTGAATTGTAATGTATTGTAAGTTTGTTGTATCGTTGTGAGAGCCCGAAGGCAAGAAAAGAAAAAAAACACAGTGTAGACCACAGGAGCACTATTGGGTGCGTTTTGAGAGACAGAGAGATTTTGAGAGCACTGCGTCTGTAGCAGTCAGTTCATATTTTGTTATACCTCAACAGAGGATGACTTTTTTAATAGTTTTTAGTTTGATTAATGGAATAGAAAGCATTTTCATGCCATCTCTGTCTGCAAGAAAATTTTGTTTTAAATTCTCTATTTTAAGAGGAGAGCATTATTCTCTCTGAATATTGTTCTAGAATTATCAAAAATTCCAACATTGTATCAGAGCTAGTTCAGGCTCTTTGAAGGTTTCAAAGAAGCTGAAAGAAGAAGACGACTTTTTGCAGATTTTCTCCAGTAGCGTGAAAACTCAGCGTAAGACAAAGTTCAGGTATTTCTCAAAAGAAAACAAAGTTGTTGTTTTTGTTTAATAGAGTTTGTTCTTTAGAGAAGGAAAGACAGTTTGTTTAAGTTCAGAGTTCAGTTTAAAAGCAATGGTTGGACCAAGCACTGGTATCAGTATTGGAAATGCTCAGCTTCCATGGTTAATTGGAAAAACTATGATTATTGGGCCATTACCATGAGAGCCCTGTTTGCCTCACAAGACTTATGGGAATTTGTAGATGGTTTTGATGAACCAGCTGATGAGTAGGTTTTTAATGCCTTAACTCAAGCAGAGAAGGATATATTGAAGAGCAAAAGAAAGAATGACTCTAAAGCCCTCTTCTATTTGTATCAAGCAGTAAATGAGAGTGTGTTTCCAAGGATAGCAACTAAGAGATCCAAGGATGCATGGGATACTGTCAAGGTAGCATACCAAGGTATGGAGAAAGTGAAGACAACAAAACTACAGTTGCTGAGGAGAGATTTTGAAACTCATGAAAGAGTTAGATAATATAGACTCATTTTTTACACATGTGATTGGGATGGTAAATCAGATAAGGTCCCATGGAGAAACTCTTGAAGAAAGAAGGATTATGGAAAAAATTTTGAGGAGCTTACCCTCAAGGTTTGATGTTATAGTTACCACCATAGAAGAGACCAAGGATCTCTCAAAGTTCACAGTGGATGAGATTCATGCATCACTGATGACACATGAATAGAGATTGGGTAGAAATGAAAACTCATCTCTAGAGCACACCTTCAATACCCAGATGCCTTCAGGAAGAGGAAGAGGCAGAAGCCAAAACAGAGGTGGAAGGAACAACCCTTCACATTCACATGGAATGAGCAACAGTTAGAATCACAGCCACGGCCAATGCAATAGCCAACAAGGTGGACACTGACACCAACATGCTCATGGACAAAGGTATGACAAATCCAATGTCCAATTTCATTATTGCAAGAAATATGGGCATTATGCCAATGAATGTAGGAAAAAGGAAAATGACATGAAAAATAGGTAGAATGCTAATGTATCAAAAGAAGAAAAGAACCCAAGTAATGTGTTGTTAACTTGTGATGTAGCACAAGATAGAGAAGATGATTTTTTGTTCTTAGATTCAGGATGTAGTAATCATATGACTGGAAATAGAGCAATGTTTTCCAATCTAGATGAAGAAGTTAAATCAGAAGTAACCAAAGGAACAGATACTAAGATCTCTGTAAAAGGAAAAGGCAGAGTTAGTATTCGAGCAAGAAATGGTGAGCAAAAATTTGTTCCAGATGTGTATTATGTTCCTGGTTTGAAGTGTAATCTTTTGAGCGTTGGGAAGCTCATAAACAAAGGTTACAATATAATTTTCAAGGATGATTTGTGCACAGTAAAAGATATACCTCCAAGTAATAAAATCATTACTAAAATAAAAATGACCAGCAATAGAATGTTTCCACTCAAGCTCAACACTGACTTGAAGGGAAAAGGGAAGAGTGTAGCAGCTGTAACACAGGAAGTATTTCAGAAGGAAGAGAAAGATGAAAACTAGTTATGGCACCTAAGATTTGGACATCTCAATTTTGGAGGATTAAATTTGTTGCACATAAAAGGTATGGTAAGAGTTTTACCATTGAGTGGGAAGCCTGACAACCTATGTGAAGGCTACATCTTGGGAAAGCAACATAGAGAAACTTTTCCATCAGGGAAAAGCATAAGGGCGAAGGCACCCTTAGAGATCATTCACTCAGATTTATGTGGGCCGATGTAAACAACATCAGTTTCAGGAAGAAATTACATGCTAACCTTCATTGATGATTTTACAAGCAAAGTGTGGGTTTATAATTTCTTGAAATATAAGAGTGAAGCCTGTCAGAATTTTTGCCACTTTAAAGCTCCTCTAGAGAAACAGAGTGGGTTGTATATCAAATTTTTCAGAACTGATAAAGGAGGAGAATATATCTCAAAGGAATTTATGCATTTCTGCAGAGAGAATGGCATACACAAGCAGTTTACCGCAAGGTACACACCGCAACAGAATGGAGTTGCTGAAAGGAAGAATTGAACTATAATGGAAATGGTGAGAAGTATGCTAAAGGAAAAACACTTGCTGAATGAGTACTGGGTAGAAGCAGAGAATTGTGCTTTGTATATTTTAAATAGATGCCCCACAAAAGCTGTATTGAACAGAGTTCCAGAAGAAGCGTGGAGTGGCAGAGAACAGGGAGTCAACCACATGAGAGTTTTTGGATGTGTAGCTTATGCACACATTCCAAACAAGTTGAGGAAGAAGTTGGATAGTAAGGGGGAGAAGTGCATTTTCCTTGGATATTATGAAGATTCCAAAGGATACAAATTGTATAACCCATCCACAAAGAAGTTTGTGATAAGCAGAGATGTGCAGTTTTTTGAAGAGGAAGCATGGGATGGAAGCATTGAGAAAACAGTCAATGTTAAAAGTTGTTTATCTCAGGATGAGGATGAGGAAGATGTGGTTGAAATTAATACCTCATTTGTAGCACAACCTCCACCAACGCAAGGATAGCAAGGGACACCTCAAGCAGTGAGAACACCCTTGAGAAGAAATGGGAGTGCTTCTCCAAGCATACCACATGAAGCAGATTTGAGTGCTTCTTCAAGCATGACTACACCAAATGAAAGAGGAAAAAAGTTCATAAGTATTAATGAAATTTATGAGCATGAAGCAACAAATGAAGGTATGAACTCCTTATTTTCTTTGTATTTTGATGTTTATGATCCTATTCATTTTGAAGATGCTATTAAAGATAGAAAATGGATAAAAGCTATGGACGATGAAATTAATGCCATAGAGAAGAACAAAACATGGGAGTTGGTTGATCTCGCAGAAGGTAAAGAATTCATTGGAGTTAAATGGGTCTAGAAGACCAAAAGTAATGTTGAAGGTAAGATAGAAAGACACAAGGCCAGACTTGTTTTCAAGGGATATAAGCAACAACATGGAAGAGACTATGAACAAAATTTTGCACTAGTTGCAAGAATGGAGACAGTAAGAGCAGTGTTCTCCATAGCAGCACAAAACAAATGGAAAGTATATCATATGGATGTAAAATCCACATTTTTAAATGGAGTGCTAATGGAAGAGGTATATGTTGAACAAACTCTCAGCTATGAGAAGAAAGGCCAAGAACACAAAGTGTGCAGATTGAAGAAAGCTCTTTAAGGGCTGAAGAAAGCTCTTTAAGGGCTGAAGAAAGCCCCAAGAACATGGTACAGTAGGATAGATTCATATCTACTGGAAAATGGGTTTGAAAAATGTGACGGTGAACCCACATTGTACATCAAAGAAAAGGATGGTAAAATTCTCATTGTTGTGTTATATGTTGATGATCTAATATTTACAGGTAATGATGATTACCTTGTTGAAAATTTTAAAACAGTCATGAAAGAATAATTTGAAATGACTGACATGGGATTGTTGAGATACTCTTAGGAATAGAAGTAGAGAAAAATGAAAATGGGATTTTTATCTCACAAGCAAAATATGATAATCAAGTATTGGAAAGATTTAATATACAGGAGAGAAAAGCTGCAATTACTCCCACAGTAATGGGATTGAAGTTGAGTAAAGATGACAGCAGCAAGGATTGTGATCCAAGTCTGTATAAAAGCATAGTTGGCAGCCCAATGTATTTGACTGCAACTAGGCCGGATATTATGCATGCTGTTAGTTTTATCTCCAGGTTTATGGAAAGGCCAAAAGAAGCACATTGGTAGGTAGTGAAGAGAATTCTGAGGTATGTCAAAGGAACTAAAAGGTATGGAATTTTATATACTACTTCAGAAAATTTAGAGTTAATTGGATACACTGATAGTGATTGGGCTGGAAATGTAGATGATCAGAAAAACACTTCCGATTATATTTTTCATATGGGTACAGGAGCCATTTCATGGGCTTCTAAGAAACAGTTTATTGTAGCATTATCTACAACAGAGGCAGAATATGTGGCAGCTACAGAATCAGCGTGTCAAGCAATATGGATGAGAATAATGTTGAGAAGCTTGTGTCAAGAACAGAGAAAAAGGCACAATGATATATTATGACAATATCTCAGTTGTTGCATTGTCAAAGAATTCTGTATTTCACAAGAGAACAAAACACATAGATACAAAGTTTCACTATATTAGAGAATTGGTGAACAATGGAGAAATCGTTTTACAACATTGTAGAACAGAGAAGCAATATGTAGATATTTTGACAAAGCCATTGGGGCAAAAGACTTTTGAATATTTAAGAAAATGCTTAGGTATGACTGTGTTGTGGCCAGCAACAACCCCCCTTTTTATTTAATATTAGTAATAATACTAAATAAGTGGGGACCCTTAGTTAAAAAATCCAAAAAAATCAATCATTATTTGTTTCCCTTTTCGAATAAAACAATCTATCATAACTTAGGGAAATTCCTTAAGAAACACTTAAGTTTATGATAGATTACAATAAAATCTTTCTTTAAGCGAAATAGCGCATCCATCGCAAATGGTAGATATCTTTTGTAAAACTCAATCTTTTAAATTGTGACTTTGCAATATTGCGATAACGCGATCCCAAAAAGCCTATACATTAAAATATTGGTCGCAAATCGCATATCGCAGAAAAGATGTTAAACGAATACTTTTTGTATGTTATATTTGCGATTTGCGATTCTGCGATATTGCGATTTTGCGATATTATGAAGATGTGATTTATAAATATTGCGATATGTGATAAGTATGTTTTGCGATGACTGTGATCTGTGATATTACGATTTTGCGATATTGCACAGCAAATCGCAGATCGCAATGTCGCAGATTCGTAAAAACGCATTGTCCAAAGAAAATCCTTCCATAAATCAATATATGTTTTGCGCTTTAATGATTGAATTAAATGAATGGATTGTCAATTAATGATAAATGGGATTTTGTTTTAATTGAAAGGTTGTTTCACGTTAAAATAATATATTTCATCCGCATTTTGCATTTAAAGCTATCTCATCACCTTTCTCATGTCATTACTCTCACTTAACTCGTAAAATCACAGGCGCGAAGAAGCAGAAGACTATACAAAACGTTCACAGAGAATTATGGGTAAGAAGGAGAAGATTTCAAATTCTGAAAATAAAGAAATGCCTTCACTGTATGCGGATATTGCTTGCAATAAGGATGTCGGTATCACCACCTGGGAAGGAATGTATAATTTTCTCGAAGAATAAAATCCCAGGGTAATGCAAATTGCGGCTACTGCAGGCTCAAGTAATTCATCTGAGGCAACCCTTAAAGAACTGGCTTGTTCATTTCTGCACAGGATAGCACCAAGACCAAGAATTCTTCCGTATATAGACATGGTAAAATGGGTGCTGGACAACACCGATATTTCATACAGGCAATTTAGAACTCCAGATCAAGAGCTCATCGGGTCGTTCACTACGGAAGATTTGAGGCTGATGTATCATTTGCCAGAACCTCAGGCAACTTATAATAAAAAATTTATGGAGGATTTTGCCAAATAACATACAAATTTGGCGGAATGCACAAAGGAGTGGACCAAGAGAGATGAACCATTGAAGAAAAACAAACACGGTATGTACATTACTGGTTCACTCACCTCTCCATATTGTTTTGCTGCTGCTATGTTATGCAGGCTTTTTGGAAAGTCTGACATAAATATGATCTTCCCTGAATGGCTCCCTTTGTTGAATGTTGCTGTTAACGCTACAATTGTAGACTGGGCCAAAATATTGTCTGATAATTTGGCCACTGCTATTTTCCATTACCGGTCTAAACAAATTGTTTCTCAGAGGATTTATCCTCCTTTTTATCTATCTGCTTATGTTATGGACGCTAGCTGCTTTGTTTCTAAATTCCCTTTGATGGGTTGGCAATGGACGATTCAAGATCCTTTGCCTATTCATGTGTATTACAAGGAATTATGGGAATCCAATTTTATTCCTCATTTTTACAAGATTTTCCACAGCATAATGTTTCCTCTGCACAAAACATTGTATAATAAAGATGCTCCAAGGTTTTCCCTGGAAGCAGAAGTCGACATTCTCCCCGTCGCACGATGGTTTGGGGAAGAATGGTTTACCTATGTAAGGGTTTTTGGAAGCTCTGCTTCTCCTCATGTTTTACCCTTATATGTTTCTGATAAACTTATAGCTCGGGAAATTGCATACCAAACATGTGGTCAAGGAGGTTTGACAAAGGATTTAAAAGATAAGAAGAAATCCATTTGGCCACAATTTCCCGTAGCTTGTGGAACATTTTCATTATTTGATATTGGACATGCATTCAAGGAAGTAAGCAATATTACATGCTTACAATTGTTTAAATTTGCAAAAAGGTTATTCGACCCTAATGAAGTTGCTAAAAATTTCACCACTGCAATCAAAGTAAGGATATTTTCTGGAGAAGAGGACCCTTTCGATGATATATTCCTAGGAAAATCCACACTGAAAGAAATTCTGCATTCAGCACAGATGCAGTTATCTCCAGAACAATTTCAAGAATTTAAGGTTTACAGAGAAAGAAGACTGACCACCATCCCTTTGGAAAATTGCGTTTGGAACCCGCAAGGGAACCAACTCCTAGTGTCAGTATAAGTGGCAGCTCAAGTACAGATAATTCTAAGTCAAAATCTGAAAGAGAGACTTCTGAACGTTCTAATAAGTCTAATGAAGGGCAGAATATAAATGAAGAATTAGTGAAAGATACTGCTCAATCGAAAGAACTTTCACAACAGCAAATTTTGACTTCTCAGTAGATAAATCCTCCTCCTACCAATGTACAGCAACAGTCAGTCACAATTGAATTAGACAAGGAATGGGAAAGCTTTAATCAATTACTTAATGTGGAAGTACAGAATATAGAGACCCCTGTACAGACAACAAAATTTTTGAGCACAGGAATAAGTGGCACAGTCACAGAAACTGAGCATATACCTGTCACTCCCTCTTCTGAAATTGTACTTAATGTAGAAGACATTCCTCCTCTAGATGTATTCTACAGCCCAAAGTATAAATCAGTAGTGAAGAAACAAAGGAAAAAGAGAAAATTAGAAGGTGCAATTGCTACTGAAGCAGAACAATTAGATTTTTTGTGGAAGGATCCTACCACAGAGCCTACTGATAATCTTGCTAAGTTATCTCAGATTATGGGGGCTTATGCTTCCGCAACTATTGACAAAGCATTTGAGATACAACTCTTATTAAATGAAAAAGAAGAACAGATACAAGTTCTGCAACAGCAATTGCAACAGGTATAGGCCAATAATGAAGCACAGATGAAACTTGAAAAGTTACAGAAACAACTTCAAGAAATGCAAATTGGATATCAAAAACGTTTAGCTGATAAAGAGAAACAAATACAGATTATCCAAGATCAGCACAAAGATGATCCTAAAATTCCAGAGTTTATTTCAGAAACTATTTCTTTAAACAATCAACTACTGCAACAAGAAGAAGTCTTATGCCAAAAAATCTTACAATGGAACTCTTTTTGTCAAGAAAGTGATAAGATCACTAATCATGTCGTATATTTACGAAATGATTATGATTTAATTAATGAAAAAGTTACTGATTATTTGGTATGGAAAAAGACGGAGGAAGGAAGAAAAGCTGGTGCACCAATTATTAATGAAAACCATAAAGAAATACTTTTCAATGACTGGGATGCACAAATCAGAGGGGCAGAGATAGCAGCAGAGGAGTTGGCTACAGCAGCAAGCAGTCTTACTGATTGTGTAAATGAGAATTTTTACAAAGAAAATTTGATTTCAAAAACTGTTCCAGGATATCTTCCACAAGCGCATCAATTGCAAACAGAATGGACACAAAAGGCGGAAGAAAAATAAAAATCAATCCAAGGATTGACAAGATTAAACTGGGATTCTTACTGGACATATTTAGTGAAACCACACAGTCAATGCAGTGCGCTTAATTGCATCATTAGTTCTGCTGAGAAGATTGCACCTACGCTTGCCGATTCTGTGTTTTCAGGACAGTTGAAATCTGAAGTCGGCCAACCACCTCTTCTCAAAACAATGCTGGATGCTTGCAAGTTTAAAGATCAATTTCATAAGTAGTTACTTAATAGTCTTTATTTTTAGATTTAGTTTTAGTTTTACTGTATTTTTGCCTAGGAAAAGGACGGTCATTTAAACCGAATCCTTATTTTTTGTAATAAGCTATTTTTAGATTTAGCTAGTAGTATTTAGACCCTTCTCATGCATTTAGAGAAGGGTTTTGAATTATAATATTTTGGACTTGGAGATTACATTTCTGTACTCCATTGCCTCGTATATTTTATAAAGGATCACATCTGGTGATTTTATGCAAATTTATCTTTAAAGTGTTGCATTTCTGTACCTTGGATTTGATTTTGCATCTGAATTACTGGATTAGAGTATTAGATTTCATTTGAAAGCTTTCAAGATGGATAAGGTATTTTTATCTATTCACTGTTGATTTCTTTTGTCATATGATATTTTCTTTAAAATTTGCTATCATTTATATATATTTGGTTTTCACAACGTTTCTTTATATATCATTTTTTAGTATAATTGAAATGTTATCTTTCATAAGTATATGTAGATGATATAGAATGATGAATACAATATGCTAATACAACTCTGTTTAATTTCTTAAACAGAGTTATCTTTATTTGTTTCTGCACATTTCAATTTAACGATAATACATTTTTATTGTTATTGTTCAATTGGAACAATTTTAAGTTGTATTCACATATGATACCCAGGTTAACTTTAGAATATTTTTAGTATTTAGATTAAATTAGATAGTTTCATTTTAGTTATTTAGTCCCATTTTCACTCATCCAAATCAACCCATCACCAACCCACTAGTTATAAGGAAACTGGTCCTTTCAATCCAGTCGGAGCCACCATACCAAACAGATAAGGAGCTGTCCTAAGGTCCCGACCGGGTGGTTTTCCCCAATGTTTGAAGTAGAGATTTTCTAAGCTTCAACAGACTGATAACCCAGCAACTAACTTTGAGGGGGAGTGCTGAAAATATTAAAGTCACCTGCATGCCCTGAGCAGGTAGAAACATAGTACAAAGGGGAAGAATAAGGTTGAGTGCACAACACCGTGTATTCAAGAAGAATGGATAAAATTGTAAGGATGAAATCAATGTTGATGGGCAGCAGTCGAGTTTTCAGAGATGAATTTAATGTTTGATGGGCGTAGCCGTTTTTGCAGAGGAATGAAGACTTTCATGGTTCCAAACCATGAAAGAACATATTTTTAATGAAAACAATCATTTCGGGCTTTTAAGCCCTCAACAACCAAAATTGATGAAAATGTGTTTAAACAACAAAAGACTTTAATTTTTTGAAATGGCACGACAAAGTGGTCCCCACAACTTAAGCGCTAATCACAATCACAAAATTTTTTTGCAAGTTTCGTGTTGATCTGGATTGTTCTGATGCGATGCGATCATCGCAATCGCAAAGGAACGAAGTACCACATATGTTCCGCATATATATGAAAGGCGTGATGCGATGCGATGTGGTCCCACCACAATCGCAATCGCAATCGCTTGTCACAAGTGTTCCTCCCATCTCATATGTTATTTTTCGATTGAAAGATGCAATGCGATCACAATCACAATCACATTCACTGCTCTGCCATCCATCATATGTATGTTCCGCCATCGCAATGTGTAATCGTCGATGCGATCGCCGATGGTGCTAATCGCACATCGCAATCGCAAAGGTCATGCCATTTGTGTTATCCGCTTAAGTCATCCGCCGATGCCGATGGTACGATGCGATCCAATCGCAATCACAACATCGCATGTCTATTGTTCAACTGTTTCATTTTTTTCATTGCCGATTTCCGATTACCGATGCTACTCAATCGCACATCTCCAATAACAAGCGCAACATTACAATTGTGCTATTCAAACCATTCCTCTTGTTCCATCGATCGCCAATTTCTGATTGCGACATGGGCTCCACTCGCATATCGCGCTAAAGAAATATTTAGGTTAAAGTTTATGTTTTCGTAGTGTATTTTTCGTTTTTATTGGTTTTATGTTTTTACATCACAGCATATAAAAACTGAAAAGCCTGTGTATGTTTTATGTATGGTATTTCATTGTAATTTATTGTAAGTGTGTTGTATTGCTGTGAGAGCCTGAAGGCAAGAAAAGAAAAAAAACACAGTGTAGACCATAGGAGCACTATTGGGTGCATTTTGAGAGATAGAGAGATTTTGAGAGCACTGCGTCTATCGCAGTCAATTCATATTTTTTTATCCCTCAACAGAGGAAGACTTTTGTAATAGTTTTTAGTTTGATTAATGGAATAGAAAGCATTTTCATGTCATCTCTGTCTACAAGCAAAAAAAATTTTAACTTCTCTATGTTAAGAGGAGAGCATTATTCTCTCTGAATATTGTTATGGAATTTTCAAGCCTTCGAAGTCTGAGAATAAGCTACCAAAGGAAGGAGACAAAAAGAGCAAGAAGCATAAGAAAACTGTGGAGACTTACAAGATCTATATTTTCAAGGTTCTGAAGTAGGTCCATCCAGAAATGGGTATTTCCAGCAATGCCATGGGAATCATGAACAGTTTTATCAATGATTTATTTGAGAAATTGGCAAGCGAGGCTTCGAAACTCGCTTGCTACAGCAAGAAGCCAACTATTACTTTCCAGGAGATCCAGACAGCCTAAAACTCGTTATTCCTGGGGAGCTCGCCAAGCACGCCGTGTGTAAGGGTACTAAAGCTGTTATAAAATTCATGAGAACTTAGAGTCCGGTCCTCTTTTAGGGATTTCTTTTAAATACATCTAGGGTTTAATTATTTTATTATAACTAGCATCTGATCTGATCCGGGGAATCGCATTCTGGTCCGTCTACCTCACAATTTTTGCATTTTCCGTTCTTTTTCTTTTCTCTTTTTCTCACTCCTTTTCTCTTGAATTGCTCTTGAATTGAGCTTTCACATGTTCCTTTAAATATTGAAGTTGATATAGTAAATTTATTTCTGGTTATCTGAAAAACTTGCAATATCTTTCTTTGGATTTGAAGCTGATATAATAAATTTATTTTCTGGTTATTTGAAAAACTTGCAGTATCTTTCTTTGATATACAGAATTGGTACATGTAGCATATGTTGTTCAGCAGTGCGCATCTTTCTTTGGATTTGAAGCATGTACAATAAATTTATTTTCTAGTTATCTGAAAATTTTGCAGTATCTTTATTTGATATACAGAATTGGCACATGTAGCATATGTTGTTTAGCCATGCACATATTTCTTTGGATTTGAAGATGATATAATAAATTTATTTTTTGGTTATCTGAAAAACTTGCAGTATCTTTCTTTGATATAGATAATTGGTACATGTAGCATATGTTGTTCAGCCTTGCGCATCAAGGCCCTGGTAAGAGGATATTTTTATAATAATGCTATAAAGAACAAAACAATATTATTAGGGTTACAGTGCAGAACTGGTAAGAGGATTGGTCTACTGAACGACATCCATTTCCTCTTTTTAAACCTATATAGTAACCAGCATCCATTTCCTTTGTTTAAACCTATATTGTAACAAGAAACCATGTGTTAGTCTCAATGAGTTTTTTAAAGACAGATTTTCAATTTGAAGATAAGTTTTTAAGGGTAAACATTTTAAGTCAAATAGAGGTTATCTTGTGCAAATATAAAGGAAAAATTAAATTGGAAAGTATATTTAATTTAGTTAATAAATATTATTTTGAATTTTTTATTTCTTTAATATAGTATAAATTTATTTTAATTTTGGATCTTAATTCAAGGGTGGGATTTAGGAGAGATTTTATCAAAGCTGGGAGTTAGGGGAGAGTTTATTAAAGCTTTTTTATGTTTTGTTTCTTTGTTTTTTTAATTTTTTTTTAGGTTTGTATTTTTAAGAGAATTTGTGTAACAAAAAATTTGATTTTTTTATTGTATTTGATAAATCTAAAGTTAAAATAGATTTTTATTGGGTGATTATATTCTATGCAATTATAAAAAAAATTAAAAGAAAAAATTGTTTGAAATAGTTTAATAAAAATATTTAGAAATAATTTAATAATTGAAAAAAAAATTACTTTTTTAATTGGACATTGTTATTACTAGTATTGATCTATCTTAATCGTCAAGTCTTATTAGCACAATCAGTTGAGGATGGGTCTCATTGGCAAGGGACCCAAAATTAAACCTCAGTCGAGGTGGTTGTGCCCGGTGCTTGGGGGAAGAGACATGCTAAAAAATCCAGTCAGCTTAGGGTTGGTGTGGCCCAGGCCGGGTGTGATCCCTCGATGAATTTCACATATTAGGGTTGCAGGCTGGGTGTGTTACGTGGGTGAATTCGAAAGATTAATTTGAAGAGTTTTTCTGGGTTACATAGAAATTTTTTATTTTGTAAATATAAAAGAAAAATTAATTAGGTAAGGGTATTTAATTTAGTTTTAATATTATTTTGAATTTTTTTTAATTAGTATAAATTTATTTTACTTTTGGATCTCATAAAAGATTAGAGAGTTTATAAAGTGATTTTTTTTCTAGTTTTTTATTTTAAAAGGGATTTGTCTTTTAGGAAATTTTATTTTTTCTGTGTTTCATAAATCTAAATTTAAAATAGATTTAGATTGGTGTGACTTTAGTCCACACATTACGTTTAATCATAAAAAAATCCAAAAAGAAAAATTACTTTAAATAGTTTAATAAAAATATTTAGAAATAATATAGTGATTTAAAATATATTCATATGACGCATGTCAATTTGTTAGAAAAAAACATTTTATTTAAGTGGCATTTGGATTAACATATTATATACATAATCAATCTTTTATTTGTTGGAAACCAGGTCACTACTAAGAGGGGGTTGTGGGAAGGGGATAGGGGTAGCAAATATAACTTTTAAAAACTTTTCACCAATATATTAGATGATCAACAAAGGGGGACGGGATAGTGGTAACAAATACACAACATTTAAAAAAATTTCACCGATATATTAAACGATCAATAAGTCAACATATAAGCGGTAAATATGAACAGAAAATTTCATTAATAATCGACACATAAGAGCCATGACACATGAAGCAATCAACGCACAATCACGTACAAATATTTTTGCTGGAAACCCCAAAGGGACAAAACCACCCTGTTTCTATTGTTTTGCTTCTCTTCTTTTATTATATCTTTATTATAGTTTATTGACCACCACTAGCTAGGAAGCCCCAACTCCTCATCAATTCTTTGCTGGCTACTACTAGTAAGGAGCTACCACTCCTATCTTTGCAAGCCACCACTTGTTGGAGGCCCCAACCTCCAAAAATCACTAGGGCGACATTTCAAAAATTTTCAGACTAGACTCCAAATACAAGATCAACATTAACACATCACTTCACAAATCAACATGTACAAATATTTCAACCCTCTGCTTGCACTTTGTCTCCCTCCTATGTGTATTCGATACTCTACCTCTTTGTAATGTAAATGGGATATGCATTAATACGTCTGTTCAAAACACTTCTTAGATACACAATGATTATATACTCCAACTCTGTTCTCTTAGTAACCCATCACTAGTTCTGCAAACAAAACTAGCTATAATCTTGTCATTTCACTCTACAGGGTTTATATGCAATATTAGGTAGGGGAATGTGTTCCAACCATCAACCAAACATTTTTCCAACACTTGGATATAAATAGCTATGTCCTAATGTTCTAGATCAATACAAGAAAATGATCAATGTGTGAATAAATCAACCACTGACTTCGAAGCTTCTTTGAAACACCATGGGAAATCCATTCGTTTTTCCAATGGTTTTTTCATTTTCTCTTCTTACAGACTATAGCACACCTTATCTTTTCAGGAAGTGCTTTATAATGCACCCTAGGTAATGATTACATGCATTATAATGCTCTCTGGCCATCTATTCACCCGCATTACTAGTATTTTTTGTCTATATCTTCACTTGCAAGCATCTCCAAACCGTGTCAAACCTCCTGCAACTTCTCCAGACCTTGTACAACCTCTTGCAACTCCTCTGCAACCATCATAAAGCACCACTTTACCAAACACATCTGCATCAAGTCAATGGTAACTAATATCTAGTAGATCTTAATTTTGACCACAAACCATTAGGATCATGTGGGCCACCACCAATAGGTTGACATCAATGCCAACAAACAAACCTTCCATAATGCCAAAATTGTCACCCTAGCAGGAAACTAGACTAGCAGTAGAAGAAGAGAGATATTTTCTCTGAATTTAAACAGAAAAAAAGAATTATTTGAACCGATTGTCGTTAAGTCTACTAACATCTACATTGCTTATGACATATGCATTAGTATGTCTAACAGGAAAAATAAATTGTGACTTTCGAAATATTTAAATTGATAACATATAATCATGTTCCTGAGATATCAAACCAATAATATTGTGGGCCAGATGAATTACTCAGGATGAGGTAGAGATGTCAATGGGCTCAACTACGGTTCTTGTCGAAGTTGGTCCTTTGCCACAATTTAGAATGGATTTGTTATAAGCCCACCTAATATTTGTATCCATATGTTCAAGTCCCATATTGCTATGCTCAGTTTCAAGTTCATCCAATTGCAATGGTATTTATCACTTAGCTTCATTGTGTTCTAGAAGAACATTGTTGAGAAGGGCTTTGATAAATTTCTAGTAAAGCTAAATGGTGTAGAGGTATTTCTTTTGGCATCCTTAAATATGACTTGGATTTGGGACCCATTCTAAAATTTATGTTAATCCCTATGTATTGTTGAGTTTGTCCTTCTTTGCAAGAACCTTTGTTGTAGCATGTTCAATTTTTTGTTGAATGTCATTAGGATTTTGGATTTCATAGAAATAATTTGTATTGTGGGCACGAAGGTGAGTTTGTGCGCTCCCTTCCACTATGTTGGATGAGACATAGTGGCTTGTCACCCTTTTCTATGAATGGGTTAGGGATGAGAAAAGACAACTAGGAGAGGATGGATGCATGACAAAAACACGTAAAAGAACATTGAACAAGAGACAATGCAATTAAATACCCGGGACAGAAAAGACGGAGGGTGTTGCAACAAGATTTTAGAGATATGAGAAAAACATCTCTGGGAAATGAAGGTGTAGGAAGTGCACCTTAAATGGGGGAAGATAAAATTTTAGAGAATTAAAAACACATCCAAAGAAAAAACCAATAAACTCATATCCAAGGTGGAAATTGTCTAGGAGAAGATCTTGTGTGATATAGGACTAGGAGTAGGACAACCACCATTTTAGGAAAAAAAAATCCTTCAAGGTGGCAAGACTTTTAAACTGACACATAAAACCAACAATTTTAAAATTCAATTCAACAAAAAATAATTTTCAGAGATACTTGAGTGTAGACTCAAATGTTAATATGCCCAACACTATGGTTTGGGGTATGAATACCTCAGAACCCTTCCAACCCAACCAACGTTAGGTCATTCCACACCAATAGAAACCAACCTCCACTCAAAGAAAGTAAAGCATTTCCTGAAATCTAGCCTTTGTAAATTCTCCTCAATTTTGTTAAGTATACTAGGAAAGAACCAAATAATAGCCACAATGGAGGAGACTAGGTCTAGAGGACTTGGTCCTACCCTCATTAGAAGAAAGGAAAAAATAGTATAGGAGTACAAACTAGGTTTGGGAGGGGTAAGTTTCTTGGGAGAGAAGTGCAGGCACAACTCAATGAGAATAATAGTGGTTTCCCCTTGCCAACCTACATTAAGACTGGCCAAACTACCATTGAGAGAGTTCCATCAATTTCCACCCTGATTCATTAAATTCATAATGATTTTACTATTGTGTGGATCATCATTTTGAGAAAGTATAGGATGTGTGGCGAGTTGGATGGCCATGCTTCCCACATGCTTCCCCCCTTGTTTGAGTTGGGTGATGACAATGGAACCATCTCCTTCCACGCTTTACCCTTGTTTCTCATGCCATCTAAGAGTTATAAAGATTTATCCTTAAAAAAAATGAAAATGATGGATGAATCAATGTTACAGTACATCTTAGAATGAATATTATTAATCTACTCAGGTTAAAAGAGACTTAACAATTAACAATAAATAAGACGGTTTTTTGGTTTTTGTCTTTTTTTCATGTAACCAAGTATTTTATAACAACAATATACATGATATGAATTAAGTATGTTATTTCTAAGGGATTTGGAGGATAACAATCATTACTCTTAATTATTTGAAATAAATTCAATTGACAATAATTAACAATTAATATTATTAGATTATTTGAAAAAATATTTAAGAGTAATTGATAAAATTTGAATAGTTTTGGAAATAAAAGTTTGTTATCCATGGTGGGAGTTGATTCCATTGAGAGGAGCTCTAAAATATAGAAATAGGAAGATGTAGTGATTCATAGGAAAAAAACATAATGTTGGCTCAATTGAAAAAGTAATAACAATAATAATTACATTCAATTCATTTTATTATATTATTTGTAACAGAAATTATCAGATTATCCATAGTGTAATAAGATTCATGTTGATGTTTCGAATCCCAACGGGGATCCATATTCAGGACTAATTGATAAATGATGGATTCAACAACTAGTCCTGAAGATGGATCCACATAGGGATTCAAAGCGTCGACATGATTATTATCACATTATGGATAATCCGAGAATTTATGTTATAAATGATAACCACAGAAGCCTAAAAACTAAAAATATTATATCATTATTTTTTAGCTAAATTTATATTGGTATTACCTCAAAAAATTAAAACATCAAAATATAATTGTCATATGTTCGTGATTTCATTGATTTCACTATAAGCGGACTCAATCTGCCACAATGGAAACCATATATAATGGCCACCTATGGAGGATATAACCTGAGAAAGATACAAATAAGTAATGGAACTAAACATGCCTATTAGTTACTTAATACAAATATAAGTACTATTGTAATACATGACATAAAATCAAGAGTTAGAGGAACTCACTGGAGCATGATCCTTGGCACTAGTACCTAGAGGAGCAGGAAGATTTCCTTCACACTAGAGATGGCTCTCTAAGTGGGCAATCCTGGCATCAGAAATATCCAAGAAAAAAATCTAATACCACTCGACATGCTTGATGTCATTTAGGGAAGAGAAAATTGTATACTGCTCCTCTTGTTTCTCCTTCATAACTCTGCCTAGGATGGTTTTCAACTGCAAATGAAGGGTAATGGAGTTAAAGTATATATTTTTTCTTCCTGAGTTTTGACTAGGGTAAGGAACCCAACGGGATACCTCCTCAAGGATGTCACAATATATCAAAATATGATGTTATTCAGTAGACAGGGAATCAAGATCATGAAACTCAACACAAATGTATAAAGGGGTAGATAATTGGTAGATGATTGCAACCTCCTGTGCATGTGTATGGGCATGATTTCTTCTTTGGGGTCTATGGCCACCCACCTTTGGCAGTTGCACATGCATTGCTAAGAAATGATGCTCAAGAGAAGACAAATCCAAATACAACGCTCAAGAATTGATACTCTAGGGGAAGAGTGGCAGAGATAGGAGATGCCAAGAAAAGCCTAAAATGATAATTGGAGGAAGGAAAACACAAAACAAAAGGGGTGGGTGGGGAGGGAGGAAGACATCCTTAGGCAAGACAAAGCTTAAAACCATTTCCTACACACCACAAGTCATGAAGAAAAAACCCAAAAAACATTGAACAACAACCTAAACTATAACCAACGAATTCAAGACCAAAAGATATGTGAAAAGAGCCAAAAGTCTCAGAAAGTACCTCAATAAAAGCGTTCCACAATGTCCCAACCTATGAAAGGTACTAGACTGAACATGGAAAGGTGGCCAATACAAGATATTGTATCAATAAATTTGGGGCCACATTAGTGAACAACTCCAAAAAATGGGCACAAGATATGCAAGGAAAGGAAATTGCTGGAAGTTGTTTACTTAGCTTGAAAATTCAAAGACCTAACGGGATGATATTTTTTCATATATATATATATATATATATATATATATATATATATATTATTTTCGATGAATTTATAATGTGTAATATTAAATTTGTTTGTGAAGGTTCTATAAATTCAAGTTGGAATGAGTTCCAACGTATAAATTTAATGATGGGATGATCTATTGTCCATGTCTTCATCACTTCATATTATTTTCATTTATGGCCAAAAAATATGACTTTTAATTAATTTGTAAATTTTTTGAAATAATTTACAAATTACACCAAAGTTTCTATAAAATTAGATATTAAATTTATTATTTTGAAAATAAAAAATTGATTTTTGAATTTAAAAAAAAAATGAATTCTTATTTTTTAATTAATGGTTGTACATTAATTGACTAATTTTATGTGTTTTTAAATCAAATTGTAAAAAAAAAAAATGTTAAAAACTAAAAAAATCTTCACACCACCAAGTGTCCAAAATAATTAATTATCCAACTTGATTTGACACATGCACTGATTACTTACTTGTTGTATAATGATTTGGTACATTTATGTATGGTATTAAAGGGAGAGAAGCAAAATTTCCATGTCAGATAGAATGAGACATGACGAGTAGGGAAGGGGATGATTCCTTGTAGATTTTTCCAATGCCAATTATGGTTTCCAGGAAGTTTTGTTTGTAGATATTGGATGTCATTGAATGAACAATATGAAAAATATGTCAAATCCTCAGAGCAGTACTGCAATATTAACAGGCCTGCAGGGAAGAAATGCAAGGGAGAAGCACAATGGGGAGCCACATTGTAGCATTTTGGAGAAGATCCTAATTTTCTTAAATCGTCAAAGGATGGGTTGTTTTGTCCAAGGAAAAAATGATTGATTGAATTTGAGGTGGGATGATCCTTCATCTCCTTTTCATCAATGGTTTCCATTGGTACATCATTGAATGTTTCCTTATGCTTTAGTGCTAGTTTCTCAGGATTTATTTTTCTATTATATATTCTACACAGAACCCAATCATCCAACTACAACAAGAAGAGTACTTTTAATTAGTACAGAAATAAAATGATAGAGAAAACATGGAAAATATAGAATTCTCTTTGGAACAAATCTCAACACAAGTGTATAATCACACAAAACCCAACAAAGAGAAGACATAATTAGTTACTCTTAAATTGTCTTTCTTCCTTGAAGGACTGTTAATATCAACAAGGCCACTAAAAGTTATTTCCAAAAATGGCTTGCATACACCCTTATATTTCCATATACTGTACGTTGGAGGCTTGAGAAAAGTTCCTTTTACACATACATTTACCATGACCAAGTTTTGTGAGACTGGAAGTCCTTGGCTTGTAGGAGTAAACAAAGAACCAGCCTTAAGTGTCGTGTGACCAGGCACAAAGGCAAGTGAGATCTTGGTCGTTGAATGTTGCAAAGCGTCAGAGCCCCCCATGTGTCTTGGAGGTTTGGAACCCTGGAGAATTTGATGGAAGAGGGGGAAAATCCCTCCATAATTGAAATACCGGGACCTCGATACTTTCATAGGAGGCACCCATGTACTTTGTGAGGGAGCCTTGGGGAGAAATTATTGGGATTTAATCATCGGGGTGAGGCGGAAGTAGTGGAGCCCCGAGATTTCTACGTTAACCAATGGAATTTCGACGTACTAAGGAGGGACCACCAGGGATCCACACAGCCTAGAACATAGTCCCTGATAGTTTCAATGAGGATTTGTACTAGAACCCACTAGGATTCTCTTACCGAGGTGACATGGCCATAATGGACCAAACACCCGCACACTATATATAATGTTATAGTTTGGGCCATGTGACCTATAGAGAGGGGTTAATTCATGACCTAGTATGAGTGGGTTGACAAGTTCCACATGGTATGACATGACGCATGGTGAAATAGCCACATGGTTGCCACGTGGTAGGTTAAGAGACATGTCACTATATGCTCAGCCAAAATTTAACCACACATATTTTGATCGAGGATCTGATTGAGACAAATTTCATATTATTAGAAAGGTCTTGACGAAATAGATGTAACAATGGCATCCATTTTTAGTTGGCGATATGGAGAGCCACTTAGATGCTAGGTGGCAGGGCACTTGTCCATCCCACGCGCCTGCACATGGCCACCCAACGCATGATAAATACTGGAGCATGGGACATTTATTTTCCACCCTTGCCATCCTCCCTTCGACGTCCTTCGACTACAACTCATTAACTCTGTTCGTCCTGCCTTTTCTGACTCCCATGGCCCTTAAATACACCACCCCTACTCCATCCTCCTCCATTCGTATCTCCCTTAGGCTTTGTGCAGTTTCCTCCGGTGTCTCAATCGCCCCTGGGCCCCTCTACCCTATTCCTCTTCCCTGTGGTTGTTTCTCCATGAATTTTGGCACCTAATCATCTATAGGTCGCTCCTTCTCCTCATATCTCCTCTCATTTCCTTGGCTCAGCCATGCCGAGAAGACATAGGATGAGATCTCGCAAAGCAGGAGGGTGGGGCCTCCCATATAGGCCTCCTACATCGACCTCCATAGGCAAGTCGGTGAATCTCTCAGTGGACTAGGAGGAGCTAGACGTGTTTGACCCCGTCAATATCACTGCCCATTTGTCCCTCCAACTTCCGACCTATCCGCCTAAACCCTCTAGCTAAGGCCGCCACCCCAGAAAAAGACCTCGTAAATCCACCATTCAGTCTGCTCCATCCTTCTATCCATGAAAAATGAAGGCCTTGTCGGTGCAGAGCGCTTCCAGCAACGGATGTGGTTCAAGCAGCAGTGCAGGTTCAAGCTTGAATCAGAATGGAAAGGATGTTGTCGCGAGCACTCATGCAGACTCCTCCATTTCGCCAGATGCCCAAGTGTTGTTTCTCCCTCTGTCAACAGCCCACGTGTCTAAGAAGGAGGAGGACAAGTCAAACTATGCATGTAGGATTGAGGAAGAACCATCCATCCCTCCATAAAAGAATGATAGCTCTCCATCAGTTAATTGTTGGGTGTCCATCTCTTTTTCCAGTTTTCTTCTGGTTTTTTCTAGATTTCTAGTGTTTTGGTACTATCTTCCATTATGGTTCTATCACACTTATAATTTGTCAAGTTGGTTTCCCGCTATGGGCACCTCATTATCATCTCTTCTCTTGGGTTGGTTTCCCCATTTGGAGCAGTCCCTTTTTTGAAGTCTTTCTTCTGATACTTCCCTCCGAAATTGGCCTGCCAACTCCAGAGGATGAGAAATTTAATTTTTGGACCTGTATGATATAATATAAGTAGCCTAATTTAGAAAAAAAAATGGCATCCATTTTAAGTTTTAAGAAGGTTTAAAAGGGTCACAAAATTTAGATCCCATTTCCATAACTGTACTTTGGAGGTTGGTTCAAATCTACCCTTGGTTGGGGCTAGGGATATTAGGGGATATGTTACATTAACTATAGAGCTTGACCCTGAGAGTGTTAACAGAACTTAACCTATAACCTATCAATAACCAAAGTGTTTTAATGATGGGGGCTATATATATATATATATGTGTGTGTGTGTTTCGGCCATGTGAGCCATAAAGAGGGTTTAATTCATGACCTAGTATGAATGGATTGACAACTACCACCTGGTATGACATGGTGCATGGTTAGATAACCACATGGCCGCCACATGGTAGGTTAGGTGATGTGGTAATCTCTGATTGGCCAAACTTTAACCAACCATATCTTTTGAACTAGGAGTCAGATTGAGACAAATTTCATATTGTTAGAAAGGTCTTGACATAACAAATGCAAACATGACATCCATTCTAAATTTTGAGAAGGTTTTAAAAAGGTCAAAAAATTTAGATCCCATTTCCATAACTAGACTTTGTAGGTTGGGGCTAGGGATAGTAGGGGGTATGTTACATCAACTATGGGGCTTGACCCCGAAAGTGTTGAGATAATTAAACTTGTGACCTCTCAATAGAAAAGGTGTTTTAAAGATGGGGACTCGAGAAATTGAGGTAACCCTTGCGACTCAAATTATTATTATTATAAAAGTATTTAATATATAACTTAAAAATATATACATTTAAAAAAAGATTTAACAAGATTCCACCATTGAGATTCCCCTCTTTACCATGAATATTCTCGACATGTAAACAAGCTTTGTTACAATACCATAAGAATATTCTAAAATATATTATGGACCTTAAATCCTTCATTCCACCTAATAATTATTGATTAATTAGCACAACCATATAATTTAAATGGCTAGCGTACACCTATGCATGTCAAAACACTTACCTCATTATACATCTCACATTTCGAGATTGAAATAAATATATAACTAAATTATCAATTTATTGTAAATTATCAACCCCACCCTTGATAACCATAATTATCTCTCCGTGTTCTCCAAAAATAAGAAAAAAATGAACATCACTAAGATAAGAGCTAATTCCCATGAGCTTCGGAGTGAGACGAGGCAATGGTCTATTTAGAAGACCCCTTGGAATGAAAGAATCTGCCAGATTTGGGATTATAAGCAGGTGGAAGATGAAAAGCATTTCCTTTTAGAGTGCCCGGCTCTTACTCACATTCGCTCTCAATTCCCTACCATCTACCACACTTCGCTCTCTTTGACCATAGAAACACGATTATTTCTCCTCTCTTAAGGTCTGATACACCGCTTAATGGAGGATAACCACCATCATGTGTGTGTGTGTGTGTGTGTGTGTGTGTGTGTGTGTGTGTGTGTGTTTATGTGTGTGTGGTAATCATACATACATTTAAAAGAACATGTAATGATTTTTTTAACTATGCAGATTCATATTCACACTTTACCATGGAGTTAGTAACTTGTAAATAGGCATTGTTACAATACCATGGCTTTCCAATCACACATGCCCAAAAAACCATAAATAATGTTAATGACAATTTTTTATTAATTACAGAGAAAATGCATAACTAATTCTGAGATAAATCCCAACCTTTGATATTTGAATACTACTATGAATATTCTAGAATATTCTCTGGAAGTTAAATCCCTACCACCCACATATTAATTATTAATAATTAAATTAAAATTATGAATTTTTTTTACAAAATAGACAAACCTATGAACATAATTAAATGATAATTTTGGTCATCATTAATATATTCCAGTAAAACCCTTTAAGACCCACCATGAACCCTTGAAAGAAGTTTAAATTAGCCTCAAGAATTTATCACCCAGAATATATATATATATATGATGGTTAAAATTTGAAAAATTAGTATCATTGTTGAATCTAATTTTAATTCCTACTCAACTATCATGACTTCTAAAGTTTAACCATCTTAAAATAAATCCCAACTAACAAAATTTGACGTTCTAATCAAAATATTTATTTATAACTTATAACAAAACTTTTTGAAATTTGAAAAAAAAAATGTGCTTAAAACTCTTTAAAACCAAGCACTAACATTTGACTTCATATTGAAAATTCTTGTTTATAACTTATCACAAAACTCTTGGAGATTTAAGAATAGAAAAAAAAAAATCCATCATTAAATTATAACTAATCTCTTGGAAATTTGAAAAAAAATAAAAATTGTCATAAGATTAATTAAAACTAAGCATTTACATTTTACTTTGTATTAAAATCCTTATTTATGGCTTATCCCAAAATTCTTAGAAACCAAAATATAAATAAAAGATCCATGTTAAAACTCTAGTTAAATTGTTAAAAACAGCCATTAACATTTGACTTTATATTCGAAACACTTATTAATAGTGGATCACAAAATTCTTCAAAATTTAACAAAACAAAAAGACATCCTTAATATATTTGAGAAAAACTTTTAAACCGACCATGAAGCCCTTAAAGTAGCATGGATTAGCTCAAAAGAGTTTACTAGGTCAAGATGAACTCTAATTCAATATGGTAGAAATATTGTAATGTTTAACATTTTGATTAGGTTAAAATCAAATAAAAATAAAATAATTAATAATTATCATTATAATTAATAACTAAATTTCTAATCGTATCTTTAGGATTCAAATCTCTATAATATATATAGTAATAAAATCTCTTCATATGTAAATATATTTTATAACTTTTAGTATGAAAAGAGATTTGGCTACAAAAATTATATATATATATATATATATATATATATAACTAGCAATTGCACCTAGAGGTGCAAAGGAACGTAGATAGGAGGAGTGGGAGGAATGTGGAATGCAGAGGAATGCTTTAAAAAATATTGTTGAAGCTCTCTAAAACACCCTAAGTGGTTTTAATTTTATTCCATATGAATTGCTTAGGATGAGGCAAAGATCTCAATGGGCTCAACTAGGGTTCTTGGCGAAGGTGATCCTTTGCCACAATTTAGAATGGATTTGTTACAAACCAACCTAAGAGTTGTATCCTTATGTTTGAGTCCCATATTGCTATGCTCAATCTAAAGTTCATCCAATTGCAATGGTATTTATCTCTTAGCCTCATTTTTTTCTAGATGAACATTGATGAGAAGGGATTTGATATTCTAGTAAATCTCAATGGCGTAGAGGTATTGGTTTTGGCATCCTTAGGCATGACTTGGATTGGGGACCCATTCTACAATTGATTTTAATACTAATGTATTGTTGAGTTCATCCTTGTTTGCAAGAACCTTTGTTGTAGTGTGTTCAATTTCTTGTTGAATGTCATTAGGAGTTTGGATTTGATAGCAACGAGTTGCATTGTCGTCATGAAGTTGAACTCGTGCGCTCCCTTCCACTTTGCTAGATGAGACATAGTGTCTTGTGACCCTTTCACGTGAAGGAGTTAGGGATGAGAAAATAAAAATGGGAGAGGATGGATGCATGAGAACTTCATAATATCTGCAGGGATTTTTTGTGATATGGGAGGCCATTGCAGGTTGTGATTTATGGGGTCATTCATCAGATTTTAAAGATTTGGGATATATAAATTTTCCAAAAATGGTAGTGGCATGGGTGCCCCCGAATCTGGTCAAGGCTGAGGTGGGTGACCTGAAGCACCCAGTGGTCCTCCCATCAAGGTGTTTCCAACAAGATATGCGAGACTCATCTGATAATAATTTTCGTGTTTTCGTAGTGTAGGCATGTAAGGTGGCTATCCATAACGGAAGTTAGGCTCGAGGGAAAAAAACGGGTTTCCCCTAGCATTGTAATTGCCCCCTTGGACGAACTGAGGTTGATGGGATGCCCAAATGGATGCAACAAGACTCATTTGAGGGATGTTCCTTGCCATATAATTGACAACTAGCACATGATCAACACCCAGAATTTGGCCACTCGGAGGAAGTAAATCAATAAGTGATAAACCAGGTTTTCCTATAGATGGTAAGGGTACAAAAATCCCCCCCTACTAGTATATTTGTGTTAGGAAAATTTCCCCCAAGAATTTGAGCCTGGGGATTTGAACTCAACAAAGGGTTCCAACCAAAATGGTTTCTGAAAGGGGTCGAGCTAGGAGTGCTACTGGGAGGGACATCAGGAGGTCCAGGAGTAGACATGAAAGGGGTGGGAACTAAGAGGTACTAGACTCCACTCATAGCAGGTGTAACCAACTTGCCTGGACTAGGCATACTCTAACTAACAGGGTGACCAATCACCGATGTAGAACTGAAAATAGGTGGGGGAAGTGGTGGTGGACAAACATTTTCCACAAATGAACATGACTCACTATTCGTCATGTGGATATTAGACGTGGGAATGTACAAAGATATTACAAAAAGGGGGGGGGGGGGTGGGGTAATGAAAAAAACCAATCAATCACATAATACAATTACATAAAATCAGAATAGACTATAGGTAGTTTGTTAGCCCAGGAATTCAGAGGACTCGGTGAATGTTAAAGTTTTGGCCAGATAACGCTTCTCAGGAGAGTAAGTAGAGCGTTAGAAGATGGACTAATGGTGACATATGAAGGATACAACCTGAGCAAGATAAAAGAACAAATGTAACTAAATAGACTATTAGTTACTTAATCACAAATATAAGTGCTATTTTAATATATGACATAAAATTAGGAGTTAGAGGAAATCACAAAAGCATGATACTTGGCACTGGTACTTAGAGGAGTTGGAGGATTTTCCTCACACTATAGATGGCTCTCCAAATGGGCTATCCTGGCATCCAAAATCTCAAAGAACAAATTCTAATACCACTCGACATGCTTGATGTCATTTAGGGAAGACAAAATTTTATACTGCTCCTCTTGTTTCTCCTTCATAACTTTGCCTAGGATGGTTTTTAACTGAAAATGAAGGGGAATGGAGTTAAAGTATAGTTTTTTTCTTCCCCTGTTATGACTATGGTCAAGAACCTAATGGGATACCTCCTCAAGGATGTCACAATCTATGAAAATTCGATGTTATTCAATAAATATGGAATCAATATCATGAATCTCAACACGAATGTATAAAGGGGTAAATAATTGTTAGATGGTTGCAGCCTCTTATTCATCTGTCTAGGGATGAGTTCTACCTTGGGGTCTATGGCCACCCCCCTTTGGTAGTTTCACATCTAGTGCCAAGGCATGATGCTCAAGAGAATACAAATCCAAATACAAGGCTCAAGAATTGATCCTCTAAGGGGGGAGTAGTAGAGATAGGAGATGTGAAGAAAAGCCTAAAATGATAATTGGAGGAAGGAAAAAACAAAAAAAGGGGGGGGAGGGGGGGTAGCGCGGCATGGAGTTAGAGGTGCTCAAGTAAGAGTACAAAGCTTAAAACCATTTCCTACACACTAAAATTCATGAAGACAAAAACCAACAAACAT
Source organism: Pinus albicaulis (assembly GCA_034641835.2). Taxonomy (NCBI): domain Eukaryota; kingdom Viridiplantae; phylum Streptophyta; class Pinopsida; order Pinales; family Pinaceae; genus Pinus; species Pinus albicaulis. The sequence goes on from CM076581.1 coordinate 1,599,193,406, forward strand.
TGAACACCAACCTAGACTATAACCAACGAATTCAAGACCAAAATATTAGTGAAAAGAGCCAAGAGTCTCGGAAAGTACCTTAATAAAAGCCTTCCACAATCTCCCAACCTCTAAAAGGTGCCATACTGAATATGGAAAGGTGGCCAATACAAGAGATTGTATCAATAAATTTGGGGCCACATTAGTGAACAACTCCAAAAAATGGGCATAATATATGCAAGGAAATGTATTGGCACATTCGCTTGAAGGAACACAAAGATATCCTAGGTGACATAACAATGCATTTTGTAGGTGAAAATTTGGAACTTTCTTACCTTCTAGGAGTGTCTAGTATGTGTTGCTGAATTCTATATTTCTCTTGTACATACGCGAGCACTCTAAAGTCTCGTGCCCATAAGAGTGGAGCACAATGGTCAGTACCATGACTGGAGGTCGGCTGAGGTAGTATACAACGTTAGTGGTGTTTCCCTTATTGTACTTAATGTTCAAATGGAAATTTTGAAGGTATGTGGACCATTTATTATGGTGATCATTCTGCAACTTCCCTTGTGTCTGTATGAACTACAGGGTTCAGTGGTCTATGTGGATGATTGTTTCCTTCCCCATAATGTAATGCTTCCATTGTCGGCAAGCCTACACAACGGAATACATCTCTTTTTCATAGGTGGGATAATTTTGGACCGTGTCCCAATTTTTTTGTCTTAGTAGAGAAAATACATTGATGTAAAGTATCTTATTTGGGTCAAAATCCATTAAATATGAAAAAAAATTATCTTGCATGGAAATCAAAGAAGAGATAATTAACCTCGGGCAAGCTGACTGTCAAATCTAGTAGGTGGTTCATCTACTCCAGGATATAAGGACGAGGGAGATTGGGGAATTTTTCTAAAAATTTTTATGGATCAATCTTCCCTTTCACTGCATCCTTGAAAGAGACTGGACCTTTGGAGCTAGATCTAGGACAACCTCCAAGAAGTCTCATATTAATGATGATGGTTGAATATCATACAAGGCCATATTACTCCAACTTATAGTCCTCTTGCAATGTTTTCCCTTGATAAATCAGATATTGGAGTCCTACTATAATACCCATCTGTTCTTGAATGTTTTTCTTAAGCATTTGCACCCAATCCCAGATCCAGACCCTCATACACACATATTTCCCACTCAGCATCTTAATAAAAAATTGAAGCGACACTTCTTCAAGCATATCTAAGGATTGATATCCAAGATTTGTCCACTTATTGGACTCGACTAGTGAATTCAAGGGTGAATTGGGAATCCAAGAGAGGTTTTCCGAATGCTAGTAAGGAGATGAGTTGAGAGCCTCGCAGTCATCGTAAACTCCAAAACTCTAATCCATATATTTCCTGAAATCCCATAGATCTAAAAAACTCCATGACCTAATAACTCAGTGAGGGCCTCGAGATATATGACATGAGGAGGGTCTGTATTTTGTGACCAAGATTCCTCGAAGATCAAAATCCTTTAACTGTGTTCTGGGCCCACATGTGATGAAGCCTTGGCTCTTTGATGTTGCAGAGTCCACCAATAAGTCTCATCATATGTAGTATGTGAACGAAAGATGCTACAAATTGGTCCTCTTGTAGTAGTCACAGACTCTTCATCATCTTTCCAACACATCCACCAGTTCATGCTCCCAGACCTTAGATCGATATGGAAAAGAAAGAAAACCAATCTCTGAGATGCTTTGAATCTCACTCTCAATGTAATATGGCCAGATCCAACAGAAAATAGTGTATTTATCCATAGATCCACTCTTTCAAAATCATTATCAGTCCCAAGAAGAGAAACAGGTTCATTATTTACCAAGTTCCCCCACCAGCTCTTCTTGATGCTGAGAGATATTTGCTTTCCCAAACCCCAATCCTTGAGTACCCAAATGCGTAGGTTTGAATCTAAAAAATATCTTATTCTGTGATCAGATCCAACTTCATCGGCAAAAATTTTGGCTGCATGCGATGTTGCAAGTGGAATGGACTTGAAAATAATAACTAGATCTAGCTTTCGCACTTCCTCCCCTTGGTAATAGGGAGAAATGAAATTGACATGAGGGAGATCGAAATAGATGTCGGAGATAGATGGGTTAACTCTCGCACATTCTGTCAAAAAAATTCCATGCTCGTCGCTGATGTTCACCATAAAAACTAGTCTGTCGAAATCTTGACATTTGGACAAAATATCTGTTTGATAGAGCCATTGTTGTCAATATCTGCATCCATGAGGTCTCCAATGGCCATCTCCCTCTGCAGCACCCATTTGGTGATGGTGTGGTTTCTGCAATCACTCTTGAACTCTTGAGACTGATAGAATCCATTTCACCGTCATATATATATATATATATATATATATATATATATAAACATTGGCATAATTTTATTTAAGTTAAGGTAAGTGTTACACAACATTTTGTCACTATCCCTACAATCCCCAACTCACACATTGGAGGGTCGTTTCTATGACCAATGCATAATGTCATGCTTTGCAAATTACATCCTTTCTTCCCTTTTGATGAAGGCAACATTCTTCTTGTTGAAATTTCCCTGAGGAGAGCTGTGGAAATCCCTATCTTTGCCTTGGCGCAAGTAGCCCTTTATCTCCTCATGCCGACCTGGGAATTTTACACTAATCCCATGCCACTTGGCGCTCTGTCCTAGTGTAATGCCTGTGCCAACATATTTATAATTTTTTTTTTAAAATAGAGGCAAAGGTTCCATTCCAACCACCTCGGGGATGAGTCATTGGGAGTGGTTGAACTGAAACAACCACGAGCCTCCTCCTTTAGCTAGTAGTTTCCACCTCCCTTGGAACACTCCTAAAGGATAGGCCTCCCTTCCACATTTGTAGGGATCCCAACCTCCTCCTTTTCCTCTATATAAAAAAGCCTTCTCTCTTGATGAAAACTAGTTGTAGTTGAAGCTAAGCAAAGAGAATTATACAGCTGAACTAGTTGTAGATGAAGCGTTGAACTTGAGAGACTAAGATATAGTTGAATAACTGAATTATGAGAAGGTAGAACAAGGAAAAATCCATCGAGAGGTCCCTTATCCCATCTGAATTCCCCGACGAGATTTGAGACGTGCTTCACCCGGGCCCCGCTGGAGGAGACCGCAACATCAGAGCATGGTTGTATCTCTTCTTTCTACCTTTTAATATAAGTGACTATTGTCTAGTTCCCGTCTTGTGTTTTATCTCTATTGAATGCAATACGCTAATCTTCTCTGACTGATTAGTAGATTTTGGATGAAATTAGTATGTGGGATATGGTTATCATTTTCTGATCTTTGTGCAGGTGTCCAGGTGCAATAAGCAAAGGGATTGTGACTTGCCGAATCGGGAGAGCGCAATTCTCATCACCACTACGTTTGCCGACAATAGCATTGGACCACAGGTAGGCTATCTTATCACGTCCTCTTTCATTCGAATATCTAGGAACCTACACCTTAGCATGATTCCTTATTACTAGACCCACCCTAGGGTTAGAGGGATTGTCTCTATCCACAGAGAGGATTTACCTACATAACAAGTTGGCGACTCCACTGGGGATCAGTGTGAGTTTGTCTTTGATCTTTTTGGGTAATTTTTGTGTTTTTTGTCTTGTTGTTTACCTTTCTGGTTGTTTAACTGTGATTCAAACACTTGTTCAGCCCCAGAGTGTCAAGATTGACCTCTGGTCTGTTGAGATTTTTCCCTTTTCATTGGTTAACTGGCTTGGCGTGGTTTTCCCTTGAATAGTCGCGCTGATTGGCACATGTTTCTTTTGTAGCACTCATGCCATCGCCTGTTTGGCACTGATTACCACCTCATAGTTGCGTCGACCCCTGTGAGTTTTTGTGTGAGAGCTTTGCATGAGTTTTTGGTTGATTGTACTTTTTTCTGAGTTATTCTTGAGAGTAATTGAAGTGTTTTGGACCATATTTGATTGCTGGAAGATCATTTTCTTCAGTTTTTTGTCCATTTTTTACCATTGTGACTTGAGGTATTAGGGTTTTTGAGTGCTTTGGTGCACTGAGCCTTATGTTTGAAGATCTAGTTTCTTGATAGTTGTCGAATTCGTTCACTGTTTAATTTCTCTTGATCTCTTTGATCCTATTGAGTATGATCATTGGTTGAATAATCATTGCCTTACTTGTTTGATTTTTCTTCCTCTTACTCCAAGCACTGATTACATTGCTTGTATCGGTCAATTTCGAGATTCCTCTTTGATTTGAAAAGTTTGTAGCATTGGTTTGGGTCTTGTTGTGTTTGTTTTATGTTGGAGAAGTCATTCCATTCCAACTTTCCCATTATCTCTCTCAAACTAGTGTTTAGTATTGTTTTTTATGTCATTTAGTGCATTTTTTGCTCTATTGCATTGAAAAAACAAAAAATTGCATTTCTTTCTCTTTGAAAATGAAACATTCTTTCGAATAACTAGCATTGCATTGGCTAAGAAAAAGTTTTTGTTTTCTATAAGATTATATTAGATGCATTAGTGGATGTTTTCGCATGATTTTAGTATTCGCTATTGCTTGAAATTTTTCTTTCCTTCTCGTAGATAGCTTTCATTGAACGAAAATGGTATGCTTCTGCATATAGTTTTTCATTTAGGAAGATTTCAGATCCGACATATGTTAAGGCTTGGAAATTGAAAATTAATCCAAGATCAATGTTAAAATTTATTTCAATTAACCTAAGGCAACATTGAAACCTAACGAAATATTCTAGTGGTCTAAGTTAGAGACGTGTTCTGGCGTCTTAAAACCTATTAGTTTTCATTCTCCATCTGGTTTCAGACAACGCTAGTATGGACTTGTGCTCCTCGTACCGTCGAGTATATAAAGGGAGACCCCTATAGGTTGTAATCCTTTTATCCATGGGAAGTCGAGTCTTCCACCCTGTAACCATGATACACTAAACATAGCATTCGGGGAGACTACCTGCATGTACATCAAGTCCTTGGTCATTTTTTTTTCAATTGATCACCGAGGTGTATATGGTAGTTCACAGAAACCTACCATACCCTCTTGCTTAGATTACCTGAGCAGTCGTTTTTTATCTTTACTGACTCCTTAAATTTGAAAATATCATCGAGCACTTGTCCTTTCACGCTCGTTCAACATTGAAAGTGACTAGACCCATCTTCTGCCTATTTATTGACTCTTAAAACATGAAACAAAAAAGTTTGGTTTCAGTGTCATAAAATAAACTACCCACAATCACACGCCCAGAAAATTTTTTAGCACTTGCTTATTTTTTCTTGCCTTGTTTTTTTGAGTCTTTACTCGGATATTTCTTTTTCCTTCCTATTAAGAAGCAGTCACAGTGGTGGAACCACCGGTTTCGTCATCCTCGCTCCCTTCTAGAGGTAGTCCTTTATCGAATAGTTCATTTGAAACTCCTCATTCCTCTAGGTCTGCCAAGCTTCAGCAGCCTATTCTCTCGTCAATCTTACCACTTGCTACCCGGTCTCCCACTGACAATCTAGTTGAGTTCAATTGGCCTCCCGCGAGCGCTTGGTCTAGTTTTTGTGACGAGGAAGAATTCCCTCCTCTTACGTCATGATCACCATTTTTATCTGTTGTTATACCTCCTAGTCCTCATAGTCTTTTCAAAGATCTTACGGAGGAGTCATACATGGAAACATCGGGTCCTATTGGCAGTGATGGAATTCCTGTTTCTACAGAAGAGTATCAAATTTTCCCTGAAAACACCACTTAGGTGTCTACTCAATCTTCATCATCGATGTCACTTCCAGCCGGATATAGGTCATTGGGTCAGATTATTTCTGGTGTTGCCTCCATGGAAACATCTACTCCGTCCAGGAGTCCAATCCTTCCATCGTTAGGATCGTCACTAACAAAACCTCCTTCGTCGATTATGGTTACATCTGTCCCCATTCAACCTACTGTATGTGTGGCTGCGTCTGCGCCGCTCACTCAGTCACCAGCGGTCTCAACTGAGATACCTGGTGGCCTCACTTTTGAAGAGTATCTATTGTCTATTCATCAACATAACTCTCTGCCACACCATTATGATGAATTTGGTAATCCTATTTATTTTCCCTATATTACTCCTCATCACTATGATGTTGTCAGTAACCCCATCTATGTGTTTCATACTCCCCATCATTATGATGAGTGTGGCGTTCCTGTTTATGACCCCTATGAAATCATTCCTGAGATATGAGGACTTATTAGGTGCAACCCCTTGGCCCACAAGGACAACCCTTTCAAGGAGAACCTTTAGCTCAGTCAGGATTTGTATACAGTCCTAAGGGACAACCTTACGGTCCACAGGGCCAACCTTTACAAGGCCAGCCCATGGTCCAACAAGGACAACCTCAGGGGCCTTCTAGTCAACTTTTGTATCAACCAGGACCTTCTTATGGTCCTGGGGGTAAAATCTATTCGTCTTAGGGACAACCTTTTGTCCAACAACCGGTATCATATACTCAAACTGGTTTGAGCATTGGGCAACAAGGACAACCCTCTAGTCCTCCTCCAGGGAAACCTGGTTCATCGTAGCCATCAGGCCAACCTGCTCAGCCAGGGCAACCTTGTAGCTCTAAACATCTAGTTCAATCTGCTCCATAGGGGAAACCTACTCAACCGGCCCAACAGCTGGCTCAGTCTGCTCAACAAAAATTTTACTCTGCTTCACAGTAGGGTCCTACTTTTCAGCAGCTTGTTCAGTCTGCTCAGTAGCCAGTTTACATTGTTTATTTAGCTCAGAAGGGACCCACTTATCAATAGCCAACTCAAACCCAAGGTGTTTATTATCCTCATGGTCAATATAAACCATTATATAGTGCGCCTCAAGGTTTTACTTATCACCCTCAATCTCAGTTGTCGTATAATCAACTGCAAGGCCATACTTACATTCCACTGCAAAATCCTCAACAAGGACCTCGATGGTATACTAAAAATCAATATCCTCAATACCAATAGACTTACTCGGTTTATCCCCCATATCGTCTGAATCCTTCGGGACAGAACCCATGGGGGCAGAATTTTTCTCAAACAACATGGAATGCAAGTTCGAGCTCTTATTAAGGACCTTCTATGCCTTTTAACCCTCAACTACCATTTCTCACTACATTGGAGTTACCGGATGTGTCAAAGTTGATGAATGATCCTATTCTTCACAACCCGTATTGGCCTCCAGTTCCGACTAAGATTCCTGGTGATTGTCCCAAATTTGAGGGCAAGTCAAGAGAATACCCCCAAGCACATGTTATGACTTACCACTTGTGGTGTTCCTCTAACTCTTGGGTTGATGATTTCATTGACTTCGTCTTTTCTAATGTACTCTTACTGGTGCTGCTGCTAAGTGGTATATCGAGCTCTCTCGTGGTATATTTCAATATTTCAACTCTCTCGCTATGGCGTTCCTTACTCATTTTTAGTTACCAGTTCGTTATGAAGCCGGGACGCATCTCCTCAGCTCCTTGAAACGGGACCGGGCTACTCATCTCTCGGACCATATTCATGAATGGAGATGTCGTCGTCGCTTGATCAAGTTTGAAATTCCTAATCAAATTCTTACTCATTGATTCACTACCTCTTTTGTCAATCAGATTACGAAATACATAGCCATGGGGGCATGTGTAACCAAGGAACAGGCCATTTCTCATGCCTAGTACCTTGATCTCATGTACTCTCAATTGGGCATATTGTATGATATTTTGACTGATGCCCCTTGACCTAGAACTTCTACTGCACCGAAGACCCCATCCTTCGACGATATTATTGGTTCTATGTCTCAGACTTCACATAAGTCTTCTTCCTCCAACCCTGGGAAGCAAAAGTCTAATTATTCCAATGATATTGCTCCTCAGTCTAGTTCAAATCCTGGTAAAACCTTGTAGGTCAATGTCGTTCAGGCCAATCCTGCGGATAAGACTTCTAAAGGGAAAAATAAGGGTAAAGGCAAGACCAAGGCCGATGCCCCGAAACCATATTCATCCAAACCTCGTGCTGATGATGGTTCGCAGCGTAAGTCAAAGTATCCCTGTCTGATTTGTTATGGAGACCACTACACCAAGGACTATCCTCGACGGTCCGAAGTGAGTAAGTTACTCAAAGGAAATCAGGGTACTCATGTTGTTCTTAAAGAACCTTTTCCATCTCAGCAAACCCAGATGGTGGAGCAGCCTCAATCATCTGTTCCATTTGGCTCTCAAGTGTTCATGATGAACGGTTCTGCATCTGTTTCCATTGCTACTCGGTCGAAAGATTATGCAGGGTTAAATCAGGCTACAGGGAAGGATATCACTGATGGTCCTCTTCCTCCACCTATTTTCGGCACTCTTGAGATTGAAAGGCCTAGTGTTGAACCTGTTGTGCGACCACCTTCCAAAGGTTTTCTCCGGAAATCTTCTTATAATCCCAACGTCTGTGCCGCTCAACATTATAGTATTATTGAGGATTTAGCATAGGCGCCATCCATGATGTCTACGTTATAAGTACTCCAGAGTTATCCATCTCAATGTAAAGCTTTATTATCTGCGATCGGTGGGGTTCATCCTGCTGATACCAGCCTTCTCGCTTTCGATCTAGAGAATTTCGTCCCACAACTTTCACATCAGATTGCGCTCATTATACAAGTTGTTTTTAATGGTCTTGAAATTATTCAAGTTGTTGTGAAAGAAGATGCATGAACCTACGTCATGTCATCTTCGTGCTGGAAGGCCATTGGTTCTCCAACCTTGAATTCCTCGCCAAATGCCCTTGAAGCATTTTATGGAAGGGAATCAAAACCTTTGGGTTTTCTCACAAGTTTTCCAATTACATTGAAAGGGAAGATGGTCAATGTTGAAGTAGAAGTATTTGATGCTAAACTCAATTAAAATATTCTACTCGGTCGCAGTTGGACACATGTTATGCTTTGCGTTCTGTCCACCCTCTTCCGTATTTTGAAATTTCCACACGAGGGTAAGATAGTTATTTTCAATCAATTGTCATTATTCACATATTTTTCTGAGAACAATGTTCCGTATGTGGATAAGATTCCTTCTCCCTTTGACAGCATTGGGCTGGGTCTCTTTAAGGATCCATCCCTCATGGGTATTTTTCCCCTTTCACCACCAAAGACTATTCAAATTAATATGATCTCTCGGTCGAATAACCCGTGGATTATCCCTTCACATGAACAGGTCAATTCATATGGAGATTCGATGCCTTTTAGCCCGATTGAAATCGATTATTGTGAAATCATTGCTGCATCGGATACTTCATCCTCTAATGGTGCTCCTTTGAGCTTGTCTCTTGACGTGTATTCTCAATCCCTCTGGCTCGGCGATTTAGACTCGCCTGATCCTTTGAAAGAAGTGTATCCTTCCGACGAAGCTATCGTGGAAACCATGTCTCTCGAATATTTTCCATGGGACGATGGTCATCATCGTTATTTGTTTATGCTTGGCCTTGGGGCTATGTCTACATGTGTTGAGCATTTTGCGTCTCAAGTCCCTTCTCCTCTGCTTCAAACTCCAATTATAACACATGAAGTCTTTACATAATTTAATTTGAGCAATATCACAAAGAAAATGCCTATTCACATTTCAATGAAGCCGGGAATTGTCGAGAACATCCATGTGGGAGTCACTTGTTCTTCAGATGACGTCCAAGTTTACACTAGCCTTTTCCACGAATTTCGTGATGTTTTCACATGGTCCTATCAAGAAATGGTCGGCATTGATCCTAGTATAGTGGTGTATGAAATCCCTACCTATCCCAGTTCGAAGCATGTTCGCCAACGTCTTCATCCAATGCACCCTAGAAAGGCTGCAGCCATTAAAAGTGAAGTTGAAAAACTTCTCAAAGATGGTTTCATTTATCGGATTCGATTGACAGATTGGGTTTCAAACATTGTTCCTGTTGATGAGAAACAAGGAACTATACATTTCTGTGTTGATTACTGTGACATAAATCGGGTCTGTCCTAAGGATAATTATCCCACTCCCTTCATGGATCAAATCATTGATGACTGTGCCAGGAGTGAGATTTTTTCCCTTATGGACATATTTTCTAGGTATAATCAGATTAACATTATCATGGCTGATCAACATAAGATGGCTTTTATCTGTCCTTGGGGTACCTTCGCATACAAGAAAATCCCCTTTGGCTTGAAGAATGCCGGGGCCACTTTCTAGCGAGCGATGTCCTACGCTTTCCATGACATTCGTCACATCGTTCAACCTTACGTGGATGACCTTCTGGTTGATTCAGCTAAGCGTAGGGACCATCCGGACCATCTTCGTCAGATATTTCTTCGTTGTCGACACTACAACATTCGACTTAATCCGCATAAGTGTGTCTTCTGCATCAATTCTAGTATATTTTTAGGGTTTATCGTATCTAAAGACGAAATTCACCTTAATCCACTTAAGGTTGAGGCTATTGTTAATCTCCCCTCTCCATCCTCATTACATCAGTTGCAGAATTTGCAAGGTAAGGCCAATTTCCTACACCGTTTTATACTGAACTATTCCGAAGTAGCTAAAGGATACACACGACTTTTGAAACAAGACATCCCTTTCTATTGGGATGAGATTTCTCAACAATATTTTGATACACTCAAGACATTTTTGGTAAACACTCCTTTGTTACTTCCTCCAAATTATCATCACTCAATTCATTTTCAATCATATTATTGCTATGTTTGGTGTCCCTCAAGCCATCGTTACCGATCATGGCTCTCATTTTCGGCATTATATGGTGGCAGAGTTGACTTCTAATTTGGGTCTGTGTCACGACAGCTCAATGCCATGCTACCCTCAAGCCAATGGCTAGGTTGAAGTTGTGAACAAAGTTCTTGTCACAATCCTTCAACGTATGATTGGGATCCAAAAATCAAACTGGCATCTTATGTTATTTTTGGCTCTTTGGGCATACCAGACCTCAGTGAAGAGTGCGATCGGATTCACCCCTTTTCATATGGTTTACGGTCTCGAAGCTACTCTCTCGATTGAATGTGAAATACCTTTGCTCAAGCTAGCTGTGGAATTATTGCCTAATACTTCGTCGGAAGAAGAGCGTCTCCTTTACCTAGAGAGGTTAGATGAAACTCGTTGCTTAGCTGCTTTGGTCATCGAGGCACAAAAGAAGCGAGTCAAAGCTCATTTTGATCAATCAGTTTCCCCTCGTTATTTCGTTGAAGGAGAACTCATCCTCCTATATGACCAAGCTCATGATAATATGGGGGCAGGTAAATTTCAACCTATGTGGCATGGGCCCTACATTGTTAAACGTGTGTTTCAAAATGGGTCCTATGAGCTAATTGACTATGAAGGCCATCCTCTTGAATAACCCAGAAATGGGTTGTATCTCAAAAAATATTATGCATAATTCATTTGTGCATATCAGGTGTACATAGGTGTTATTTTCATTTTTGTACATGTCTTTGGGTTTGGTGTTCTTTGTGAGAATTTTCTTGATTATTGGGTCTTGCTTATCGTGCAGATTTCTATTACCCGTTATGTTGGTTTCGCGGATGGTGCTTCCTACAGTAAAAGGAATTTTTCTTCAGCAACCTGCGTAATTTATAATCCTGCTGGTGAGTTGATAGACCTGCAAAGTATTTGTCTAGGACAAACTACAAATAATTTTTTTAAATATAGTGTTGTCATTCAGCTATTAATCAAGGAAATTAACCTCCGCATACGCACATTTCTTGTAAATCTAGATTCACAGCTTGTTGTTATACAACTCAATAATCATTATTCGGTTAGAAATCCGCACATTCTGAGATTGTATTTACGTATTCGTTTGTTGGAAATAAATTTTGATTTCATTACATATAAACATATTCCTAGACTCATGAACACGTTAACTGATACAGTGGCCAACATTGTATTAGATAGACATTTTCATAATTTGTAAGAAAATAATCATATGTAAAAAGATCCATGTAAGGAAATAGATGTATATATATATATATATATATATATATATATATATATATATATATATATATATATATATATATATATATCGCATGTTTGCAATTGTGTGCATAATAACGTCAAAAAATATGTGTATGTTTCTGTTACATTCTGAGACATCATGTCTCGCAAAATATGTAGATAAAATAAACCTAGGTGTCTAATCAGCATGATGCTCATGATAACATGTCACGGCCCGTACTAGCCGCCTCAACAAGCTGTGGATTCGGCTAGACACTCCTACAGTGTGTCTGTGATAGGCACGAGGAACATCATCAAAACGTGCATAATCTGGGACTCCTCAGGTGATCCCCTCCAGGTTGCGCACTATCTCATGTTCCTCGCTGTCCTCACCTTGAGGGTCAAAATCGCGAGGGACTTGCCTTGCTATTGGTGACATGCCGGTAGGTCTCTTTAGGCCAACATCTGCATCATATGGATTTAATGTCAGAACATACATAAACAAAAAAAATCATAATACTCATAAAATCAAAAATTGAGTCTTCACCCAAATCTTCGTCCCAATCTTCTCCCTCCAGAAGTGGGAGGTCTGGGTCACCAATGAATTTTGTGCCAGAGTAGGGCCAAAACTCCACGAAAATCAGTTGATGACAGAGCCAATTGAAAAATTATGGCCTCCAAGACATCTGTTGGCCGCCCATTTCCCTTAGCATCAGCGCTGCCCATTGTAGGAATTTACAGGATAAGTTCCGTAGATCAAGAACCAAAGGTCACCGCTCACAAAAAAATCACAAATCAGTACACCAGTATAATCACGTGGTTAAAACCCTCAAAGAGGGAAACATTCCATAGCGTGAGCCAACGCAGCCACTTCAGGGAATTTATTAATATAAAAGAAAGGTTACATATGTTTCTCTCATAAACGGTTACCGGACAAATGACCCTCCATGCTTTTTAAATAGAGATCATGGACCAATTGGGTGCTAAGCCACGGATCAAGTGCCATTAATACCAAGGTGAGAGATAACCTTCGGATCACTAGAAATCGTGACCGTCGGATTATAAGTTACAAATGCACATGGTAAAGAAACACACTTTACCTAACTCTACACTAGAATAAGTTATTCTTAACTATTTCCTATGTGTCGGAATATCCTAACATCCCCCCTTAAGAACAACTTGGGATAGGATTGAAGGATTTACAAAGGTGACACAAAAAGAGCCTATTTCCTATGTGTCAAAATATCCTAACATCCCCCCTTAAGAACAAATTGGGATAGGATTGAAGGATTTACAAAAGTGACACAATAGGAGAAGGAAGGAGGCATTAGAGCCTATCCCCCCTTAATGACAACTTTCCTGAACTCCAAGCATGGATCAAATTTTGGTAAACTTCACTTCTGTGAGAGCCTTTGTAAAGATATCAGCTACCTGATCATTGGTTGGACAGTACTGCACTTCAAGAACACGATCATGAATGAGCTTTCTGATGAAGTGTATGTGGATTTCAATGTGTTTCATACGCTGATGCTGAACTGGATCTTTACATAGATGAATGGCACTCTGATTATCACACCAAAGTGTAGTTGGATGCTACTGATGAAGACCAAATTCAGACAGGATCTGACGAAGCCACATGGCTTCCTTGCTGGCTTCAACTGCACCATGATACTCTGCTTCTGCTGAAGAAAGGGAGATGGCACTTTGTTTCTTACAAGACCAAGTAATAGGTCCTAAACCAAGAGTGAATACATATCCTGCAGTGGACTTCCGATCATCAGGGTCACCAGCCCAATCAGAATCAATGAAACCAATCAACAAGGGAGATGCTCCTGCACTGTAATGAATCCCGAACTGAATTGTACCTCGAATATATCGAAGTATTCTTTTAGCTGCTTTCCAGTGACTTTCATGAGGTTGGTGCATAAACCGAGCGACAAGACCAATGGCAAAGGAAAGGTCAGGACGGGTATGGGTTAGATACAAAAGTTTACCAACAAGTTGATGGTATAAGGTAGCATCAACTTCAGGGGTAGTACAGTTGACTGAAAGCTTGACTCCACACTGAAAGGGAGAAGGGGTAGGCTTACAATCTTCCATGTGAAAGTGGTGTAGAATATCACAAGCATACTTGGACTGAGAGAGGGTAATGCCTTCCTTGGATTGCAAGACTTGAATACCAAGGAAATAATGCAAGTGTCCTAAGTCTATCATTTCAAACTTCTTTTTGAGGCTAGACTTCACATGGTTTATATGGTTTGGATCACTACCAGTAAGGATAAGATCATCAACATAAAGAACAAGGATGGTGAAGGAATTACCCACCTTCTTGGTGTAGACAGTGTTGTCAGAATGACACCTATAAAAGCCATTATCTAAGAGAAATCTATCCATTTTGGCATACCAAGCCCGAGGAGCTTGTTTGAGACCATAGAGAGACTTCCTAAGGCGACAAACAAGGCTGGAGTCTTTTTGGATAAAGCCAGGGGGTTGTTCCATGTATATTTCTTCATGCAAATCTCCATGTAAGAAGGCAGATTTAACATCCATCTGATGGACTTCCCATTTAAAGGAGGCAGCAAGGGAAAGAACAAGGCGGATAGAATTCATTTTGGAAACAGGGGAGAAGGTTTCAGTATAGTCAATGCCTTCAACTTGTGAAAAACCTTTAGCGACAAGATGAGCTTTATGTCTATCCACTTTTCCATCTGGTCCAAACTTTGTTTTGTAAACCAATCTGCATCTGACAAGTTTTCTTCCTTTTGGAAGAGGAACAAGATCCCAAGTATTGTTTGCCAATAAGGAACGATACTCTTCATTCATAGCTTCATCCCAATCTGGATGATCTAAGACTTATTCAAAGGTTTCTGGATCAAGTTTTTCTGGAACTTGAGCCAATAAGAAAGAGGCTCTTTTGAACTGAGAACGTGTACGTCGTCGATCTGCAGGGTCACTTGCAAGAGAACCTACTGCATCCCGAGTAGAGCGGACCCATCTTGGAAGCGGTGGAGTATAAGGAACAATTTCACGAGTTGGAGGAGGATTTTCATCTTTGCTGTCATCATATGAACTGGAAGGAATGCTATTAAAAATAGAAGAGAGAGAGAAAGACGTGGCAAATATGCCGAATCAGGCTCGCAGGCCAAAGGTGGCACACCCGCCAAACTAGGCTTGCAGGCTGATATATTTTCATCAAAATTTACATCTCTTCTAATGATTATATTTTTGGATTTGGGTTGAAGAAGTCTATATCCTTTGACATCTTCAGAATATCCAAAAAAAAAAATTTTTTTCACTCTTAGGTTCTAAGGCTTTATGTTTCGCATCTGGAATATGGGCCCAAGCATCACTTCCAAAAACAAAAAAGTGACTTACATCTGGTTTGATTGAGCTCCAAGCTTCTTTTGGAGTTATATTCTTGAAAACCTTAGTAGGAGTGCAATTTACTATGTGATTTGCACAGTTAATGGCTTCTGCCCAAAAATTGAGACCAAGTCTTTTAGATTGAAGCATACAATTAACCATTTCTTTTAAGGTGCGATTCTTCCTTTTAGTTACACCATTTTGTTGTGGAGTATATGGAACAATATGTTGCAATTGAATGCCATGCTTAGTGCAGAAGTTGATAAATTTGTTGTTAACATATTCTCCACCATTGTCTGATCTTAACTTAAGAATTTGATGTCCAGATTGTTTCTCAACAAAGGTCTTAAAGGCCAAGAACATGTTAAAAACTTCACTCTTGAGTTTTAAGAAATATACCCAAGTGCGTCTGGAAAAATCATCAATGAAAGTTAAGAAGTACTTGCAACCAGAGAAAGAAACAACAGGAAGTGGACCACATAAATCACTATGCACAAGCTGCAAAGGGGTTGAAGTGTGCCAAGAGGCACGTTTGTCAAAACTATCCCGATGATGTTTTCCGAGTACACATCCGGAGCAAACACCATCTCGGCAAGATACCATAGGAAGGCCCATCACCATATTTTCCTTACATAGAGTTTGAAGAGAGAGATAGTTTAAGTGACCAAATTGCTCATGCCAAATTTTGCTCACATCATCATTATGAGCAACAAAAACAGAGGGAAGAGATGATGACCCAAAGTTTTCAAACTTATACAACCTTGTGGAATCATCAGCAATGCCAGTAGCTAAAATATGTTTAGGATATTTGAGGTCCTTGATTACAACATCATGAGGTGAGAATTCTACTATTTTCCCTTCACCTGAATGAGTTATCTGATAAACAGAGAGAAGGTTGCATGACAAGGTAGGAACACATAGTACATCATTAAACTGACCATTATCGAGATGAATGGTTTCGAATCCTACAACACTAAGAGATATATTATCACCAACATAAATATTTGGTGTTACAATCATTTAAAGAATAAAACATGGCTTTATTTTTGGCCATGTGATAAGAAGCTCCAGAATCAATGAGCCACTCATGAGAATGAGAAGAGGAAGATACATTTAATGCATAACCATATCTTGATGCTTGACAACCACAAGCAGAAAGTGCCATTCCTGAAGATGAAGGTGAAGAGTGCTCCAAATTGATGTTGTGCTTCTTCATTGCTGCTTCTAAGGCTTCCATATTCTTAAAACATTTGGACTCTATATGGCCATCCCGATTGCAAAAGTTGCAATGTCTATCTGTCTTCTTCCCTTTGTTTTGATTTGCCTTATTATTTTGGTGATTTGATTTTTTAGTTTGCGGCTGAAATTGCTTAGGGCCCTTGTTTGGTTTAGGACCATATTTTTTAGGATACTTCTTCTTGGGATTCTTTTGATATGGTTGTTGTTGGGCTGCTAAGGCTTTCTTAGAAGCATTTCTAGCAGTGATAAGACCAAGGTGTAAAATTTTTTCTTGTTCTCTTATCAAAGAATCACAAAAGGCATCAAAAGAGGGATTCTTGTAGGTGGTTCCTGAAGAAATGATGGCTTCTCTGGTGGAATGGAAGGCGGAAACAAATACAGAGTATGCAGGACCAAGCTTAGCAAGAATGCAATATATGAGGCTACCATTGTCCTTTTTGATCTTACAACCTTCTAAAAGAATTTGGAGGGTCTTAAATTTGGACAAAAAATCTTCAATGGAGTAGAAATTATTCGGGTCCAAAGTAAGCAACTCATTTTCAAGCTGGTGGGCCCGGATTTGATTTTGAACGCCAAAAATAGTTTTTAGCTTTTCCAGGGCCTCATCAGGGGTGTCAATGTCAAGGATATGAAATCGAAGATCTTGAGCAATGAACATTCCTATCAACCCTCGTGCTTGATCTTGTTTATTTTCCCATTTAGCAACTTTATCATCATCAAAAGGTTTATTTTCGTGTCCTATGGCTATTTTATAAATCCATTTACTTCTAAGTATATCTATCATGTGAGGTAGCGATTAGAAATAATTAGTGTTGTTAAGAATAATTGGGCATGCACTTTTCATTTTTTCAAAAAACAATGAAGCTAAGAAAGGTTTAAACTAACTACTCCAATGGAAAAATCTCAAAAAATTAGGCCATTTAAAAAAAAACGGCTCAAAAAACGACTTTCAGATGAAGAATTTATGCCCTTTGAAAAAAATGAGTTGTAGATGCCGAATAGTTACGAGAATGGGATGAAGTGCGGCTTTTTAAAAAAAAATCCATCCCTTTGAACAAATTTTTTTTACAAAAGAAGCTTGAGAAGGAGACTTGAACCCAAGACCTCGATTCTCATATACTAACCCCTCACCAAGTGAGATAGTAAAAGGATCATGTTATTTTACAAAGGAGGAAGGGGGGATTATTATCATTATTATCATTATTATTATTATTATTATTGGTGATGTGTGTGCCTTTTCTTGCACAAAAAACACAAAAATGAGCAAAAAAAAATGAAATTCAAAGCCTTACGGCAGAATTTTAGATTCTCGGTTAGCCTTACCGGAAACTATCACTTTTTTCACTATTTCTGATTTCTCGAGATCGCACAAAGACACGGGGAAAGAGCATACATAGCAAAAAAAAAAACCTTTTTCCTTTTTCTGATTTGCCGAGATCGCACGGAGCGCACAACAAAGAGCACACACAGAGAATAGGGTATAGATCTGGCAAATAAATAAAACCTTAATACAGAAAAAAATCGAAATAAGCAGAACTATTAACAAATATAACTGCAAAATAGATGCTTTATACCTCCAGATCTAGATTGACATAACTTGGGCAGCTGGAAACATTTTTGCATGAAACGAAAGGCGTTCCTCACTATAACAGATGCTCCGGAAAAAACAAAGTAGTTCTATAAGCCCAAAAATGTTCAGAAATAGTAGATATATAAAACAACATTCGCATGCAGTTAAACTGGCTTCAGATTTTGATCAACAATGGACGCGGCCCTCAAAATAGCTCTGATACCATTTAGGAATTTACAGGGTAAGTTCCGTAGATCAAGAACCAAAGGTCATCACTCACAAACAGATCACAAATAAATACACCGGTATAATCACGTGGTTAAAACCCTCAAAGAGGGAAACAGTCCACGCCCTGAGCCAACGTAGCCACTTCAGGGAATTTATTAATACAAAAGAAAAGTTACATATGTTTCTCTCATAAACGGTTACCAGAAAAAAGACCCTCCGTGCTCTTTAAATAGAGATCATGGACCAATCAGGTGCTAAGCCACAAATCAAGTGTCGTTAATACCGAGGTGAGAGATAACCATCAGATCACTACAAATCATGACCGTCGAATTATAAGTTACAAATGTACATGGTAAAGAAACAGACTTTACCTAACTCTACATTATACTAAGTTATTCTTAACTATTTCCTATGTGTCAGAATATCCTAACACCCATCGGGCCATCCGAGGTTCTCTCGTTGGTGGATTCAGAACTATAACCTCCTATCACTGAAAAATTGGTAATCATTCCAAGAAGAACGATACCAGGATGAATCCATAACCAAATTGTTTCAGTTTGGCCTTCTTGTATTTGGTTAATTGGTGCTTCATGTTTATGGTCACCGCCTCTGCCCAGTTAAAGAGTGTCGGCACCATGCAGTCCACAACAAGAAGCAACTGTGTCTTTGTTTCATCATGCGGTGCTTGCAATCCCGTAGCACGTGTGATGGTATGAAATACCACGCGTAGCATCAAATCTGGGATAGTTTGTATATCAACTTTCCCACTACTAGTTCCTTTCCGCACTCCTCGACATACCCTTTCTATCACCATGGACATGTTTTCCATGTAGGGTCGAGTGTCAGTCAGGAGTGGTGATGCACCTCTCCGTGATAATCCTGTAATGAAGTACATGTCAGAAACATCAATCTCAAGTTCTTAATCCCGTAGGATGAACTTCTCTTGATCTTCGTCCCATATACTGATAATATAGTATAGCAATTTTGGTTGGGCTTGGAGACATGGTGTGAGGAAGAATTTTTTCAAACCACAATTCCTGAGGGCTTCCATAACTCCCTCATTTTCCATGGCTAATTTATCTTCCTCACTATGTTTGCGTTCTTTCCATTCAATGACCATTTTTCTCTGTTCTACCTTCAAACACACACATACAAGTGATATTAGTCAATATTTATCCTTCAATTTGTAAATAACTTTGACATTTGGTGAGTATTGTTGTTTGAAATTGTGTTGCACCATTGGCGCGACAATGTCTTAAACAGTCGCACCCATGGGCGCGCCCTAATGTTAAAAATAGGGCGGTCGGCGCGTCTCCATGCCCAAAACCCCCACCGATCGCACAGCCTTAGATTTTACAATTTCTCCCCCCAAATTCAAAATTGAAAAATGTAGGAAGAAATGAATAGTTTAAAATGACAAGAGGGATCTCAGCTCTTACCTGGAGTTAACGGATTTGTGATTGATGTACTATATTGACCGTTATCGTCGCCGCAAGATTGCACAATAAAGTGGGTAAAAATTGCTCCACAAGAGGTAAAAAGTGAAAAGTAATTTTTTTTTTACTATTTTTGGTATTTTATAACTTTTTACAACCCTAATTAGGTTTTAAGGCATGTTTTCGATTATTTTATGATATTATTTTCGAAAAATGGGTTTTACACATGTCTCTTGTGCAGCAACAGGTTTTTATGCGACAAGGATGAAGTGACGAGTTATATTTTATACTTTTTCAAACTCGGTAAAAACATGAAAAAGTCACTAGTGGAGTCATCTTTCAGCTCTTTTATGACTCTCTAAAATTGAAAATATTGCCGAGATGCTTATTTTTTTGAACTCGTTAAATGGCTGCGAAACGATATCTACCCAGTATACATTTACCCCTTTTTCGGGCTGGGATGGATTATTTAAGAAAAAGGAATACCTTAGCCTATTGCGACTAAGAAGTTCTCTCAGACACAGTTTTCTACCTTTTCGGATCTATGAGACTACCTACGAAAAGGGACTGTTGGATTTTTCTTTTCTTCCTTCTTTTCAAACTCTCTAAACATGAAAAGATGTCGAGTTCTCCCTTTGTCAGACTCGTTAAACCCTGATGACATCGAACCTCGTCACCATGACGTTATTCGAGTTCCTCCTTCCTATTAGGAATCTGTAATTTTAGCAGATTGGTGAGAATAAAACTGCAGAAACAACATCGTTTCAACCACTTCGGGATTCTAGGATCTAGCCCTCCTCAATCCGGAGAGGGATCTCTCCAATAAGTGCAAAGATGGATTTTTCTTTGAAGTTTTGGGTAATGATATTAGGCTAGTTATGAAGGCCAAGGGTTTGTTTTGTTTTTGGATGGTTGAGCATGATTACTATTTGAGGTGGAAAGTTCTAAGTGCAAAGAGTTTCACAGGAGAGAAGTTGCAAGAAAATAGAACAAGCTTTGGCCAGAAAGGTAGATAACTACAGGTTTTAGTCTATTGGGCTATGGAGTCATAATAGGATTTAATTGGAATAGCAAGAGGCAAGAGTGGTCCATGGGGAAAGTCATTTATGTTTAAGGATCTCTTAAAAGTTTTATTTATGGAATGGAATGATACAACAAGAAGGGGAATTAAATAGATGAGGAACAAAGAGCAGCCCAGGATCTGGTAAGTACTTCTAAACTAGCTAGCCTTTGACATAGACTCAAGAAAAACATAAAAGTAAACTAGGATCTGGTAAGTACTTTTAAACTAGCCAACCTTTGATACACTTTCAATAGAAAACATTTTAAAACAAAGGGAAACTTGAAGGCAACTGTTGGAGTAGAAACTAGCGGGTCGGGCTCACTACAAATCCTCTCCTAGCTCTGCTTTACTTGTTTACTTTAAATACCAACACAAAGATAACACAGAATGGCCTAAGATTTGGTAAGTACTTCTAAACTAGCTAGCTTTTAACACATTCCGAGGGAAACATTCAGACAGTCTTTGGGGATAAAACTAGGACCAGGGCGCACCATATCTTCCTTAGTTCATATCTACTTAACTAATACTGAACATAACATTCAAGAATAGTATTCAGCTAAGGCAATAAGATGAGGTAACGCCAACATTCCTATGCTTAAACTGAATTAAATCATTCCTAAATAACACATGATAGGAAGAAAACATGTAAATAAATATTTTCAGTCAGAGAAGGTTACTGATATACTGTAGGTCCTAACTCTATGCATGTTGTTCTTTATAAGAGAAGATGAAACACAGTGAAAACAAAAACAAAATGACAAGTTACAATGAGAAAAACATCACCGTCAACATAGACCACGATCCCATAAATCAACTTGTATTGATGTTCCAAACCAGTTACAGCTTTAAGTCCAATGCTTTAGTTTAGCAATCATCCACTCGTCTCAGCCTAACTTATCTATCACAAGCAGAGCTCCAAAGGCCAGTGAACACTATTTACAATCAGAAAGTTTCAGCTCAAGTGTATTTCAAAGTTTTGCAACCAACAATTTTTCATCTTCTACAAAGGTTTTTAAAGAAGAATGAGGAGGTGAGATCTGATAAAAGATCTCCCAGGGCAATTAATATAGGGTGATGACTTCTTGGCCTTTGATGGGCTCGATGGAGAATTTTACAGGTGATCTCTCTGTATTAACTATTTTACAATTAAGATTAAAGCTCAGTGGGAGCTTTTATTAACTTTTGAGGCTCTGTGTCATGTTGGAGTAACTCTGCAAATATTTTTTGCATTAAGTTCCTTGCAAAAGTAAATCTTTGACTGCCTTGAGGCGAATATCTGATTTCGAACAATAACTTCGGCCTTTGTTGAATGCTTGTAGCTACAGGTGGCACTGTGGTAGCTGGGAGGAATCAATTCGCCTCAGATGTGGCGGTGGAGTCCTTCTGTCTGATAAAACACTTATGATTTTCCTTTAACTGTGTTTTAATTTTGGGAATTAGGCTTTTGATAATCAATCTTAGCCGTAATTCCCAAATCTTTCTTCAATCTTCTTTTTTTGTTGTGCTCTGTCCTTCAACGAAGATACTCTTTTGATTTATTTTAATGGACAGTGTCTTGTTGATGTTCAAGTCGTGCAGGGCTCTCAAGGCATCAATTCCCATGAAGCATTTGATGAAACGTGGAGTGGAGCCCCATGAATGGTTCCCTTTTATGAATCGAAGGCACAGGAATCATCATCCCCGGCCTTCGGCCTTTATAATATGGAAAAACCATCAAACACCTGCAAAACACAGAAAATTTTTATAAAATCCTGCGTAATTGGGGAAAACTTCTTCAGAAGGTGGAGGGAAGAGCATGGCCATTGGATGGCAGCATCCAATGGTGAAGATCTGCGTAGAAGAGGTTAAAAAAGGAGAGCGGAGGGATATATAACTTGGATCCGTCGATCTGCAGAGATCGACGGTTGGGTGCAATCCAGGAGGTATAATGGAGAAATAGCGAAAATATAAAGGAAACAGGTTAAAAAACCTTAGGCGGAGGGAGAAATGAATTAAAGGTCAAATGGGTTTCGAGATAAATACGAGCCATTAGATGCGACTAGACCCACAGAGATCGACGATGGATATTAAATCGGCAGATCGACAATCGTGGCAAACAAACAAACACACCCGATGAAAATTTGTGATGCAATGTAGCGCGGACCGTTGATCTGAGGATCAGATCAATGGTGGAAAATGAATCGGAGGGATGGCCGATCGAGAGGAAGCGAACAAAGGCATGTGATGAAAAACTCCGATGCGATCGAGCGCGGGCCATTGATCTAAGGATTAGATCAATGGTGGAGAATGAATCAGAGGATTGGCCGATCGGGAGGAAAAAACAAATGCAACAATTGAAAAAATACGATGCGGTTGAGCGCTGGCCGTTTGATCGGCTTATGATCAACGGTGGAAATTAGTTTTAGAACGAACCGGCGGAAAAACCTTTATAATTTTCAAAACCCAAAAAAATCTTAATAAAGCAAAGGTTTTGGTATGTTCGGGGTATATATATAAAATGCTTAGGTGCCCGTTTGTAGGGCCTTTAGTTATATGAAACATGATGGGGCCCGGGGCATATACAACAAAGAGCTTAATCGCAATCGGAGCCTCGGGCTCGGGCTTTTCAATCAACCCATTGGAATTTTGCGATGCAATAAGTGCCGAAAAGGGTTAGCGCTTGGTTCCAGCCCCAAAGTGTATGGTGGGAAAGTGGTTAGGACTTAGCCCAAGGGGGCTTAAGTCCATAGTAATAAAAAAAATGTTTTTATGAAAATTTTCAAAGTTTTCAATTGATTTGGGGGTTTTGGTATAGTTAAAAAATGAGTTTTAAACTATGTAAAAATGATTTTCATGAATGGAAGAAAGGAACTCATGAAAAATAGAGGAATTTAATGGAGAAAAAAGGGGAGCAAATGAAGGTTAGTTTTGAGTGGAGGAAGGGGAAAAACGATGATTTTTGCAGCAGTCTTTCACTCATGGAAACAACAAAAATTCCGAGTATAAAATAGGAACAATAGCAAATGAAGATTTTGGACAGAGGCATGAGGCATTCAAGAGTCTTCAAGAGCAAACAATTTTTAGCAATAGAATTTGTTCCTTGAAGGCGCAAAAAGTCTTAGCCACCTTTTGCTATAAAAATTTTTATAGGTGGCTAACAGTGGCTCCACTTGGGGATGGTGCCTTCTTGAAGGCATCAATAACTTCAGACTGGCATTCTCTGGGAGGTTGACCTGTGCCACATCCATTATGTTCTCTGGGAGGCTAAACTGTGCCTCATCCATTGGGCTGCCCTTCCTTTGCTGGGATGATCTTGCTCTGAAAACATATTAGCAACCAAACAATGGATCTTCATCAATACCAGCCTCTACCTACCCAATCCTACTAATCTAGCATTTTTTCTTCGTTAGAGTGCACTTGGATTGGAAAACTCTTTTACAACATTTTATTCTTTTGAAAACAGGAAAACTAATCTATTTCTACTCCTTATTTCTCCATGGACTCAGATTAAACAGTTGAGTCCATATACTTCTCTACCTAATCTACTATCTGTTGGGATTAAACTGTCCAACAGATTTTTATTCTGTAAATTCTACAACAAAAATTCAAAAGCATACAAGTCAGGATTGAACAGTCTAACTTGATGCTGGTCTATGGCATAACAAACAAGCTGCACATAGATATTATTTTGCAGAAAATTAAATCAAAATGGAAGGCTCCATATCTGAAAATTCAAAGCACTTCCTTCATATTTTTTACAGCTCTGTTTTGACTTTTGTTTGAGCTGTTCTTTCTTTGTTGGACTGGTTCATATTTGGATCTGATTAGAACCAGATTTACCTATGTTTTGACTCAGAATTTGAAACAGATTGGAGTCAATTCTTTTTGGAAACTTAGGTTCAGATTTTGAGCATGTTTGAACCTTTAATTTCTAGCCTAATCTACCTACTGATAAGCCAATATTAAATAGTTTGGCAAATCGAATTCACTATCCTATCAGCAGTAAATTTTAAAGCTAATTAGTCAATATTAGGTTGTTTGACTAATTAGAAGTGTGTTTTCAGGAGTGGAATTTGAGCTTGCACACTTTCAGATTTGTTTCTCTTTTTTGGTATGGGGTTGTACCTTTCTTGTTTTCACAATTTGCCCTCTTTTTCCTTTTCTATTGTTTTTGTATTTTTCTTTTTCTGTGGAGACAAAAATCAACAACTATCTAACTGCTCAACACTGAGATTTATCGACATTCCTATCTAACCTATTGTAAACATGGAGTATTTACATATTCATATGATACAAAAGTGCCAATGCAGCCAGCTGAGTAATGTCAAGAAGAAGAAGAAACTCTGGTTGCTTGTCAGAGGTATCCATAGAACATATTGAAGATTAACCTTCAATACCAAGACTATCATGGGAGGTGACAACTTTTCATGTCTCTAGCTCTTGTAAAGGGTCACTTCTTGATAATTTTAGCCATTTGGGATTTCCACACACTCTTCCATAGGATCAACAAAGAAAAGATGGAGATTCTCTTATTTTTGGCCCTCCATGTCTGGTAGATTATTTTCTTCCAAGGCTTCAGCTTTGAGGAGTATATCTTCAGAAATTTTCTTGGAAGCTTCATCATTCTTAACAGAAAAGGAAGAATATTCTTCTTGAGAAGATGGTATATCCTCAGTAGGACAGTCTTCTATTTGTTTCTCTCCCTCTTCTTCATCATCATCTGAACTGGAGGACTCATCATATTTGGCAGTGTTGTCCTCTTGTAGCCCTGGTAAGCTCTGGTTTAGTGGAATGTACTCTATGAGGAGGTTATTATATTCTGGAGGAGGGGTGTGTTCAATTGCTTCCTCTTTTTCAAGAGAAGGCTCGTTGATTTCAACCTGCTCAAAAATTTCTTTGTTTCTTTCCTCCTCATCCTTTGAGCCGAAAGTGTGTTGAGTCCCAATTATATGGAAATAATTACTGATGATATGAAATGAAGCAGAGCAAAGATCGAATGAATCTTCACTCACTTCTAGGCTTTGAAAACTTTCATCATCAGTATCGTAAATAGTCTGGACTGGCTCATTACTTCTTTGAAGGAACTGATTTTCCTCGCATAAATCTGCTAATGATGATCCTGCAAAATTAATCTTTGTTTGGGAAGCATCATCACTAGGTAAATCAAAGTTAGGAGAATCACAAATATAAGTAATAATACCAATCAAACATACTGGGTTATCAGCAGGTCCTTCTTCATTCTGATCTACAAAAGAACTTTCTAAATCTGTACAACAAAGTTCTCTATGTGAAGGGGCAGGAGTGTTTTTTTTGCAAAGAGTTTCAGAGACTAACTGTTTATAAATAGTCTGATATATCTCTTTTTTTGTCAAAGGGAAGGATGTTTCTACGTTCCTTTGAATAGGAGTACATCAGCTCTCCGTCTCTTGTGAAGACTGATTTTGAGGCTGGATGTCTTCTTGAGCCTAGGCTATAAGGGATGATGAATCAATATTTGAGTTTTCAGGGATATCTTGAGGAATGTTCTTTACTGCTTGGATCATCTCCTCCTCAACTGATTCATCTATGTTCTTAAAATTTTTCAATAGGATATTAAACTCATGAATGGCTGTTAAAATATCTTCAGGATGCATCTCTTCCAAAGCTTCCTCATTATCTATAGTGTGTTGGGTGATGTTTTGTGATGGATCATAATATATTGCACCCAATGATAATGATGTAGTGTTTTCTTTATAGTTCTCATAGAACACATATTCAAGGTCTCTTAAATAAAACAAACTACTAGATCTTAGGCATTCATACCAATCCCTAGCTTTTCCTTCTAATGTTAACATGAACATCTTCATTAGGCAGTCTTCATGCCATTCAACTTTTAACCTCCATACATGTATATGAAATTTGATGAGATGTAATAGAGGGTCATCAAACTTTTCACCTTGAAAAATAGGCAGGTTATCATCCCAATTCACCTGGGGCATCTTATGTGGAAACCCAGGGATATGATATCTACTCATTGGGGCATATCTTTGTTGTATTCTTGGAATCATGTTTGTAAATCAAGAAAGAAGTCACTGTGTCTATTCTACCAAGTCAAGGTCCTCTACCAGTGGATTCATTTGGTCTTCTAGGAGTTTCAAAGTGTGGAGTCGCCAGGTGGAAAATTTTAAGCTCGTAAGGAGGTAAAAAATTTTATGGTTCCACCACCATGTGTTTCTTGAGGAGCTACAAGATTTTTAGGAACTGAATTAGCTCCCAAGGGTGATCTGAAAACATCTGTCAGTATAATCCTAGGAGACTTCCAAAGGATACTTTCTGGATTATCAACTATCTCAGGTTGATCAGGGTCAGGATGGGCTCTAGTGTGAATCTTTCTAGGAGCCACTATGCTGTGTTTTTCAGACCCAACATAAAAAAGAAAAGTTCAACCAGGTATGACAATATTTGAGAGGTTAACTAGTCTGTTTTACAATTTTAAATCCTACAGTCCTCTAACTAAGTTTGAATGATATTATGATGACAAGGGTTCTCCCCAGTGGAGTCTTAAGGTTTGTTAAGGATTGTGGAGTTGCCAAGTGAAAGTTTTTAGCTCTTTTGGAGGTAAAAAGTTTTATGGTCCACCACCATGTTTATTGAATTCCAATCTAAAATATTTTTGGGTTTTTCTGAGTTTCTGTGGTTGTTATGGAAAAATAAAAAGTCTATAAAAGCTGGCCAAGCAACTATGAACTCAAAAACTCCCTAGTGGATTCGCCAGAAATGTTAGGAATCTGTAATTTTAGCAGATTGGTGAGACTAAAACTATAGAAACAACATCGTTTCAACCACTTTGGGATTCTAGGATCTAGCCCTCCTGAATCCGGGGAGGGATCTCTCCAATAAGTGCAAAGATGGGTTTTTATTTGAAGTTTTGGGTAATGATATTAGGCTAGTTGTTAGTATGAATCTTTTGTCGAGGTGTACGAAAAAAGACCACTTTAGCTATGCATAACTTATAGCCCTAACATCAAATATGGCTGCCAATATCTTCAGATCTGCAGTTAGTTGATCAAGACAAACGCTGCAAAAATCTAGATCTATGCATAAAGAGACATTAAGCAATAAAAGTAAGGTTTTGCTCCATACATCCAATAGACAAGACAAGAATGATATTTTTGAAAGAATTTTTGTATTAAGGGCACCTGAGAGGAAAACAAGAAGGTGTTTCCAATTCTCCTCAATGGGATGGGTTCTTGGAAGTCCTCAGCACTTCAGATCTAGTATTTCTCTCTCTTGTTGGTGTAGAAAACCCAGACAAAGATAGAACTCAAAGGGAGCTCACACAGCAAATAATGGAAAAATTTGACAATGATAATGGATCAAAGTCAGACCAAGAGTATAGATCCAGAGTGATCTAATAGGCAACAAAAGGTGAAGAATGGTAGGAAAAACCCTCCTATTTATAACAAAATATTGGGTCATTCTAGATCTTGGTGCATGGTTAAAATAACATTAACCAAATCTAGATCCACCTTTTATGGAATATTTTATTATATTTGTTGGAGGGAAAAAGTATTTGACTTGGGTCAAATCCCTTTATTTGTGAATAATAAATAAATAAATGATTTATTTATTATTTTAAGGAAGTGGTTGAAAGATAATCATTTATTTATTATTTTAAGGAAGTGGTTGAAAGATAATCAAATAAATAATTATTTATTTAATTATTTATGGGTGATTTAGTCATATTTAACAAGGAATATTATCTAAATAAGATTTAATAATTATTCCTAGAAAATAATAAGATAAATAAAGGTTTATCTAATTAATTTCTTTGTTTTGGGTTAAACATGACTAGGAATAATAATTAAATTATGGTTTAATTAATTATTCCATGAGGAAAATCAAACAAATATAGGTTTGTTTAATATTTCCTTTTTGGGGTTTCCTGTTTAGACCATAAACAACCTAATAAATGTGTTTTATTAAGTTATTTTACATAGTGAAAGCAATTTTACTTAGGGTAAAATTGGTCTTACATGGTGTACTTCGGTCCATCTAATGATAGTAGGTTAGATGACCAAAAAATGGTGTAAGATATTGCCCCCCAGCATGCGAGTGTTAGGAGAAAATCGTATGACCGAAATACGTTGTAAGAACTCAATCACCAGACATCAAAAAGGGAAGTCAGAGAGAGAAATGTAAGGTAGACTAATGTGTGGAAGAACTAGACCCTGAGGAGACGAGACTTGCAGGTGCAACAAGTCTCTTTTTATGAGAGGGTACCTGTGCTAAAGGTGGCGGGGGAGGCATACCTATGCCCTCCGAGACAAAGTACAAAAGAATAGTGTGTCCAGTAAACAAGGTACCGAACCATAAAGTACAGCCAGCATAAATATGAGCCAGATAAAAATACAATGAGGGATCCCATATACATGATGTGCCTGGGATAACAGCCAAGACTTGTATAATAATATATGAGTACATGAGATACAAATACAACCCAAATACCCACTATAAGCGGGGAAGGGCTCACGAAATCTGACTGATACATGCAAATCAAAGAGGCGCTGCAAGCGGCTAAGGCCGACATCATCAAATATATGGAGCTGCATCGAAGGCTGCAATGAAGAGGTCATCTGGGCATGTGGGGAGCTACCTGCAGGGCCACCCCCTCATGAGGGCTGAGACATCTCACACACACCCGGGAATCACCAAAAGTGACTGCTGCATCGCTGAACCATCAAGCATACGGATCTCGAGCATGCTGAAAGGAGCTGGAGTGGAGAAGCAATCAAGTCAAAGGGAAATGAGAGACCCCTTTGCCTGATCCGAGGCGCCGAACAAGAGTGGAAGCTGGAACCAAGGTACACCGCCCTCTAGACCTGTCTTCTGGAATGAAGGAGCTGATGTCGATAGAAGGAGGTCCACGATAGGGGGGCAATGAGAGATCCTCAACTAAGGTACGAGAGAAAATAGTAAAGCAACAGACAGACTAATACCAATGATGATGATGGAATGGAGGGGACTGAGTAGAAAATGGACGACTTCCCTGGCTAGAGCATAAAGGACATAAATGACATGGCAGTGACTGACCCAGTATCATAAAGGAGAGGGGACAGTGGGGCTGACAGCCATAATGTGCGACACAAGAGAGAGACCAAGCAATGAAGGATGGAGGACTATAGTGGGGTACAAAGGGACTCGGGATAGACTCCATGAATGCGATGATGACTCAACTTGGATGCTCTAAACAAGGGTGACTCGATGGTGCTACCACACAGAAAAGGTCCCATGGGGGACCATGAAAACATGAGTACAAGATGGTATCTCATGATGAAAATCGACATGAACAAAGACAAGTATGGAGGCAAAGTGGTGCCCCAAGTACAAGTGTTGTAAGTGAAGAAATTCGATTTTGGGGGGAGGTGAAGTGATCCTTCTGGGACAAAGTATGTCCTGGTGAAGTATCGAAGTACGAAACTGAAAAAGATGCTGGCTATCTAAAAGAAAATAAAACATGCATTTCAAAAGGGAAATGCTAAGGGTAATATTTCTTAAGATAGAGTGCATTGTGAGGATTAGGAAGGGGATTGCCTTCGAAGTCCTCTAAGAGGCATGCCCCCTTACCGAGATCCTTACTGATGATGTAAGGGCCTAGCCATAATGAGTCGAACTTCCCGTGACCAAGGACATCATGGGCCTGGTCATATACTAGAACAAGGTCACCTTCGTGAAAAGTACGAGGGTGGACTTTTCAGTCATACTGAGCTTTGGTGCGTTTCTTAGCCGCTTCAATGGTTTGCAATGCAACACGATGGTCTTCGGAGGCGCGCTCAAGCATGATAAGTCATTGTTCTAGGGGTTGGCTATCAGGGAGAAGTTCAACGGACAGATGAAGGGAAGGGATTTCACACTCGATCGGTAAGACTGCCTCCTCTCCAAAAACAAGGTGGAAAGGAGTAAACCCGGTGGCGGTTTTAACAGAAGTTCGATAGGCCCACAAAGAAGGGAAGAGCATAAGATGCCAGTTGGTTTTGTGCTTATTCACCGTTCGTTGAAGCATAGTCTTGAGGATTTTGTTGACTGCTTCAACTTGGCCATTACCTTGGGAGTAATAGGAGGAGGAATATTGGTGCTCAAAACCCAACAGTGAGGATAGCTCACGCCATATCTCATCTTCAAAATGTCGGTCGTGGTCAGAGACCAGTTGTTTCGGAACCCCAAATCGAGCGATAACGTGGTTAAAGAAAAATAGGGCTGCGGTAGCTGCCTTGTTGTTAAATGTTGGCATAGCCTCGGCCCATTTTGTGAAATAGTCGACTTCCACGATGATATATTTATGGTTACCAGCAGATGGCGGGCGACACTCCATAAAGTCGATGGCCCATTTACAAAAGGGACCAGTTGTGACGACAGGATGGAGGGGAGCTGGGGGAGCTCGCACCTTAGGGGCGAAATATTGGCAATTGGAACAGTGTTTGACTGTCTCAATGCAATCACTGAAGAGGGAAGGCCAAAAATACCCAGCGCGCATGACTTTCTGGGCAGTAGCCAGACCGCAGAGGTGGCCACCACAAGCGCCGCTATGGCAGGCATTGAGGACATGTTCAGCTTCAGCGTGTGTGATACAACGATGAAGGACAGTATCTATACCGCGACGATAGAGGTCGTCACCGATAAGAAGGTAGCGGGGAGCCTGGTGTCAGATACGTCGTCGAGCATCACGATGAAGGTGAAGGGTGAAATTTTGGGTTCGCAAGTAAGTGAGGATATCGCCGTACCAAGGATCGTCCGAAGTAATAGCGAATAAGTGCTCATCAGGAAAATCATCATTAACTGGGGGATCCTACGTTCCAGTAGGTAATTCAAAAATGAGTTCAGTAAGGGCTAAACCTTTCTTACTTTTTGGTGTGACAAATTCGAGGTCGAATTCTTGAAGGATAACGACCCAATGAGCGTACTTCCCAGTGAGGATGCGGCGACTCAATAGGAAAGCCATGGGGTTGGAATTAGTCACAACCTGGGTGGAACGCATGAGGATGTAATGACGAAGTTTTTGGACCGAGAACACGACAGCCAGTGCTAGTTTTTCTTCATGTGAGTAGGAAACAGGAGGCCCTACGAGGTTCTTACTGACGTAGTAGATCACATGCTCAATACCATTGTCATCTTCCTGGATAAGAACTCTAGAGACCGAATAGGTGGAAGAGGAGATGTACAGGATGAAGTCCCTATCAAAGTTGGGAGGGCGGATTAAGGGAGCGGATGTGAGAGCCTGCTTGAGGGCATCGAAAGACTCATGAGCATAGGTATCCCATATAAATGGGATATTAGATTGGAGGAGTCTAAGGAATCCATGTGCGATGGTGGCATAGTCAGGAACGAACCGACGAAGAAAATTAGCTTTGCCTTGGAGACTTTGTAGCTGGTGTAAGGTACGCGGAATGGGAAGTTCAAGAATGGCTTGAACTTTCAAAGGGTCAAGAGTGATACCGTCCTTAGACACTATGAATCCTAGGAGACATCCGGTGGGAACGCAGAAGACGCATTTCAATGGGTTAAGGCGGATATTATACTTGAGACATCGAAGAAAGACGGTACGCAGATCGTGGAGGTGCTATGACCAATGCTTAGAACACATAGTGAGGTCGTCTAAATAAGCAAGGATAATATGATCTAAGTCATGGAAACAATAAGACATGGCCCGTTGAAAAGTGGCGCCGGCGTTTTTAAGGCCGAATGGCATGACCCGGTAAGCGAAAGTTCCCCACAGACTGATGAACACGGTTTTAAGTTGATCAGCAGGACGGATAACGATTTGGTTGTATCCAGAGAAACCATCCATAAATGATAGAACCTCATGCCCCACACACTCATCGATGATTTTTTCAATAAATGGTGTGGGGAAGTTGTCTTTGGGACAAGCTTTTTTCAAGTCACGAAAGTCCGTGCAGACACGGATGGTGCCTTGTTTCTTGAGGACAGGAACTGGGTTGGACACCCAAGTGGTGTATTCAATGGGATAAATGAAACCAGCCTGCTTGAGCTTGTCGATTTCGGCTTTGATAGCATCACGTCTGGAAGGATTAATGGGTCTCAATTTTTGGCGGACTGGGTTGGCATCAGGCCATGTGTCGATATGATGTTCGACGATGGTGGGATCGAGTCCGGGCATTTCGGAGTAGGACCAGGCAAAAATATCGCAGAATTCTTTGAAAATCTTAGTGTAAGCCTCAATTTCTTCTGGGGTGCATTGGGCGCCCAAGGTGATATATTCTTCGATTCCCGATTTGACCGAAATGTCAATTTTAATGGTAGGAGAGATATTGGCCATGTTTCCTTCTTCGAAAGCATCAGGTGCAGGGATGGGATTTTTGAACCAATCGACTACATTGGGAATGAAGTCTTTAGTTTCCACAGCATATTGGTCATTGGATTGCTGTGGGAGGAAGTATGCGCGATGGTGCATATCATCCCATGGAAAGTCAGGGTTGGTCATGGCTTCCATGATGTCTTCATCGGACTGGAAGATGGGAAGACTGGAGGAAGGAGGATCACCCGATGATTGTAGTAATGCCCTCGATCGGTCATCCTTGTGGAGAAGGGCTCACATGAGCAACGTCAGCAGATCCAAGGTCTACTGAGGTAGAGCCGAGAGTGTCCGCAGGTAGGAGGTTAGGCGAATCATCTCTCAAGGATGACGATAGGTAAAAATTGGTGGTCGAAGGCTCTGTCGTTTCGACAACGGGAGGAGGAATGTGAATGGGAGTAGGAAGATCCTCTGGTCCTACTGAAGTAGAACTCGCAAACAAGTGAGAAGGTATCTTGCCATACGTAGCCTTGAATTTGCGGTACGTGTCTAAGGAGGAACGATACTCGTCAAGGACAGAGGTGGGTGTAATGGCCATGGAAATCGCACAAAGCACAAGGGTGATTTATGTGCAAGGTTTTGAGTTTCAGGATAGAATCTGGGATAGTGATGTAGACTTTAGGGATATTAGATTCTGGAAACGTCTTGTTGACCATGGTCTTGAGATACGGCAATTCAGGACACGTATGGGTGGCGTGACCGACAATATTGCACAAAGCGCACTAGATAGCGTGCTTTGGCGGTCAGGGAGGGGTAGGGTTCGTCGGGGCGGCTTGGTCTTGATTGGTTTTTATGTGAGCATTGCCCCCTTTTCCTGATACCGTCGCAACTGGAGATGGTGCGGGCTGAGGTGTGTGAGGCTCCGTGGTAGTGAGAGAAGTGACGGGGATCGGTTGAACCGGAGTCAAAGCAAGGTTTGGTTTGGGGTGACCAGGTGGGGTAGTGGCTGGAGGGTCAAGGTACCAGACGGGGAGACCGAGGGTCAGGTTGGGGAGAGAGAGGGTAGCCATAACAGGAACCGATTACACTCCAGGAGGTGGAAGGAATAACGGTAACTGACCGGAGGGGTAATGGCCAGGCAGAACGGCTCCGAGGTGGCTAAGGCTTGGAGGAACCGATCCAGGAGTATAGAGGGGCTCGTGGATACTAGCTGTAGGAGAGGGGAAGAAGGAGGAGTTCTGGCTCGCTGAGATGAATGGCTAGGAGCGGGTTATGGTGGGCGAGGTTGAGGTTGCTGACTAGCCGCAGCGAGCTGGTTAAGGGTTGCCCGAGACGATTGCATCATGCAAACATTCGATAAGCTGGGATCAGAGACATGAGGAGGAGGGATACCAGGGAAAGTTCCAAGCGAGGAGTCTTTGTAGACGCCAGGAGAGACACTGGTCAAGGAATCGACGGTTGGTTTATTGGCTATAGAAGATATGGTCGTCTCAGGGGAGGTCTAAGACTTTGGCTCGTGATATGTCAACTGGTCGATGGTGACTATCTTTCCATTGTGAGGAAAAGACATCTTGCGAAAAACCGCGGATGGGACAGCAGACATGGCATAGGTGTAGCTTCGCCCCAGGAGAATGTTGTAATCTAGAGGCGCGTCGATGACTTCTACGTCAACACAAATAGTCTTGCCCGCAAGAGTGATAGGACAATTATGGAAGAGGCCAATGGGCTGGGAGGCGTGGCCATCCCACGCTCGAAGGGTGATCATGGAAGGGGCCAACTCAAGAGATCTGAGTTGCTTCCAAACCGAAGCGGACATCACATAGGTGGATGCCCCCTCATCAATTATACACTGAGAAATGTTAGTGTTCTGGATTTTGACTGGGATTTGGAAGGCTACGAAAGCAGGAAGGGGAGGATGTTCTGATTGATGGGCGTCAAAAAAAATCATTTGGTCATCAGCAGGATCTACAGTGCCCATGGTAGATAGTAGAGCCTTCTTTTGGGAAGGGCACGACTGGAGGAGTTCCAATGTGGAAATGGTAGCAGGAGACTGCGCCAAATCATCTATTATGCTATACGAATGAGCAGCTCGACTAGGAGCAGCATTTCGGCGTAATGGTCCCTTAGGAATCTTGGTATGAACCTCAACTTTGGGTTGAGGGATATGTAAGGGATCATTGGATGTCGAAAGAGGCTCTGTAGAGCTTGAAGAAGGGGACTCGGAGGCAAACTGAGCGGGAGGCTTGGGGTACTGGCGAGACTGAGTTTGAAGGTTAAGGTCGACGGTTGGAGATGGATCAGAGTTCATCATGAGGATTTGGTAACCGGAGGCACCAGAAGGGGAAGGTTGAGTGGCTACCTGTCCGTCAGGTGGTTGGGCAGCCACGAATCCTTGCTGGGGGAAAGGATCGGTAAACACAGCCAGTTGAGTAGTGACCACATTAGGGGGAGCATGAGGGGAGGCATGTTGTCCTCGCAATGTGGCTTGAGACTCCCACATCTCCCGCATCTGTGGTAAAAGGGGACAATCATGAGTGTAATGACCGTAAACACCACAACACGAACAAGGATTATTTGTGCGAATAGGCCTGTCCGGCTTGGGCTAAATTCCCTGTTGCTGGTTAGCAGTGTTAGGGTCAATACTTTTATGATTGGGTCCACGGGTACCAGGGGAAAATTGATTTTGATTGCCTTTCCATCTTCTTTGAGAGGAAGGGGGATTAGTCGCGCCCTGCTGTGCAAATACTTGCCCTGGAGGGGGTTGTAGGTGTTTTTGCTGGGGTTGAGAAGGCAAGGGAGGTGGAAGTACAAATGCCAGAGGAGCTGGAGCACCAGGCTGCGGATAAGGATAATGGTTAGGTTGGGAAACATTGAGGTAAGCAGGAGGTTGGGCAAAAGGATGAGGCATGTCGTATCCTGGATACATGTTACCTGGAGGGGGAAAAGTGCTATAGGTGCTGGCTCCTCCCGGAGGGAGACCATAGCCCATAGGAGGTTGAGCATACGGATGAGAAAGGGCTCCAACGATACCGTCGGCGGAATGAGATTCCCCCGGGGTGTTAGCGCCACCGGGCCTGGGGAGGTCAGGAAGGACGGTATAAACATAACTAGACTGAGCGTAGATCAGGTCATATTTCAAGGCTATTTGGAGGGCGGCTTCTTCGGTTTGAGGGAAATGGGAGGCGACATCTTTGCCAATGGGAGGTAAGAGAGTGTGAATGAACCAGTCCAGATAAACCCGATCTTCAAAGGTGGGAGCTCGACATAATCTCCTTCTTCTCTGTCATTCCTGGACATGAGTAAAAAGGCGGGTTGAAGAGGATTTACGGAAAGAAGTCAAAAGCTCGTTACCAATGTCGTATCGGAGAGGGAGCTGGAAATAAGATAAAAAGGCTTGGGAAATGGTCGCAAAGGTGGTATGGGAAGAGGTGGCCTGATCAACATACCATTTAGAAGCTTCGCCTGTAAGCGTGCGTTGGAACAACTGAAGACAGATGGAATCATCGGTAATGGAATTGGAGGAACACCACATGAGGAAAGATCGGACATGGTTGGTTGGATCTTCTCTAGCAAGGCCTTCAAACTTGGGGATGTCGGAGGGGAGCTTGGTTGGCATAGCAGGCCAACCAACATCGTGGTGGATAGGGTCATTGATCAACTGATTGAAATCGAGGAGGCTAAGGCATGCCATGTAAGGGAGCAAGGGTGCAGCCGAGGTAGTTCCTATGGCAGTTCCACTAGTAGTAGTCCCGACATTAGGGCCGGGATGACCACTAGCGTTAGGCCCTGGACCAGACATAGTGAAGGTGACAGGGGGAGAACCAGAAGTAAAAGGAGAACCCAATGAATCAGAAGAGGAGTCGGAGTGCGGACTCGGAGGAGGACTAACTCGATGATGGCGGGAAGGAGTAGGTCGTCCGACCGAAAACTGAGGGTGAAGGCCAAGAAGTCTCCGGGATGTGCGCCTTGGGGGCGCAATGGTGACAACACAAACACGGCACAAGGGGAAGAAGAATTACCAACAAAGGCAGGGAGGTGCAGAATGAAGTGATTACAATGTCGAAACAAGGGCAGAAAGGTGCAGTGTCAATTGATTTTACAATGTTTTAAAGTCTTTGCCTGGCGGTGTTAACCAGGCTCTTCTTCGCTTAGGGTGAGTGTGTGGCATGCGTTAATTTTAATTTTTAAACCCAGATGTTTTGAAAGAAAAAGAAAAAATTTGCTGCGTAACTGAAAATAAATCTGCAGAGAACAGTATATAATGTTGAAATAATAGAAAATTAACAGGTAACAATGCATCGATCTAACCCAAAAATGCGGGTCTCTCAAAACTAGTCTAAATGAGGGAAAAAATCTAGTCAAAACACACTAAAAAGAGGCCAATAGATCTAAGGTCGGGAGGGACAGGGATCTAAAGGAGAAATCTACTGAAAAGAGGTGTAGAACACAGCCAAGAGGCAGAGGCAAGGTGGTTGTAAAAAATGAGGAAATCAGCAAAAAGCAGAAGGGACAAGGAGGAGGCCCTAAAGGTAGATCCAAACAAAACTTCAGGAGGTGATTTGAAAGGGAGAGGAGCTGATTAAAAGGGGTCTGAAAAGGAGGTATCAGATCGAAAAAAGGGAAGGCTGAAACTCTGAAAAATCAGAGACCTGAAACAGCTAAAAATATTCCACCAAACGTGGAAGGTACTAAAGCCCTAGGAGGCTATGTTCCCAATTAGATGAGCAAAACAGATTAGAAACAGGTCTAGACGGGCTGAGACAGAGGCTAAAAAACCCTAACAGATGCTTCAGAAAAACCCAGAAAAATAGCAGAAAAGTAGCAGAAAAACTGGTAGGTCACAGGTTCTAACCTTTTTTCTGTGTAGGTCGCATATACTGGGCTAAAAAGTGTGACCTGGAGTCCAAGTCGTAGTTTCTGGGCTGAAAAGTGTGACCTCAAGCTCCGGGTGTCCCGACGGCAGATTTCTGAAAAAGTTGTCGTCTCAGGTGCGGCTAATGTCCGTCACCTGCGCAATAGGGCCAGAAACACGCGGAAGTTAGAAATTTTAATGTTTTAGGGTTGTATAGGTGAAAAACAACATAAAAATAGGAAAAAAAAAACTGAAAAGAAACCCTAGGGTCTGAAGTAGCTGGATATGTAGGAATATGAAAAACGACAGCGGTCGTAATTGAAAACCCGTGTGGAGTCGCCAGTTGTTAGTATGAATCTTTTGTCGAAGTGTACGAAAAAAGACCACTTTAGCTACGCATAACTTATAGCCCTAACATCAAATATGGCTGCCAATATCTTCAGATCTGCAGTTAGTTGATCAAAACAAATGCTGCAAAAATCTAGATCTATGCATAAAGAGACATTAAGCAGTAAAAGTAAGGTTTTGCTCCATACATCCAATAGACAAGACAATAAAAATATTTTTGAAAGAATTTTTTGTATTAAGGGCACCTGGGAGGAAAACAAGAAGGTGTTTCCAATTCTCCTCAATAGGATGGGTTCTTGGAAGTCCTTAGCACTTCAGATCTAGCATTTTTCTCTCTTGTTTGTGTAGAAAACCCAAACAAAGATAGAATTCAAAGGGAGCTCACACAGCAAATAATGGAAAATATGACAATGATAATGGCTCAAAGTCAGACCAAGAGTATAGATCCAGAGTGATCTAATAGGCAACAAAAGGTGAAGAATGGTAGGAGAAAACCCTCCTATTTATAACAAAATATTGGGTCATTCTAGATCTTGGTGCATGATTAAAATAACATTAACCAAATCTAGATCCACCTTTTATGGAATATTTTATTATATTTGTTGGAGGAAAAAAGTATTTGACTTGGGTCAAATCCCTTTATTTGTGAATAATAAATAAATAAATGATTTATTTATCATTTTAAGGAAGTGGTTGAAAGATAATCAAATAAATAATGATTTATTTGATTATTTATGGGTGATTTAGTCATATTTAACAAGGAATATTATTTAAATAATTATTCCTAGAAAATAATAAGATAAATAAATATTTATCTAATTAATTTCTTTATTTTGGGTTAAACATGACCAGGAATAATAATTAAATTATTGTTTAATTAATTATTCCTTGAGGAAAATCAAACAAATATAGGTTTGTTTAATATTTCCTTTTGGGGTTTCCTGTTAAGACCATAAACAACCTAATAAATGTGTTTTATTAAGTTATTTTACATAGTGAAAGCAATTTTACTTAGGGTAAAATTGGTCTTACATGGTGTACTTGGGTCCATCTAATGATAGTAGGTTAGATGATCAAAAAATGGTGTAACACTAGTTATGAAGGCCAAGGGTTTGTTTTGTTATTGGATGGTTGAGCATGATTACTGTTTGAGGTGGAAAGTTCTAAGTGCAAAGAGTTTCACATGTGAGATGTTATAAGCAAATAGAACAAGCTTTGGCCAGGAAGGTAGATAACTACAGGTTTTAGTCCATTGGGCTATGGAGTCATAATAGGATTTAATTGGAACAGAAAGAGGCAAGAGTGATCCATGGGGAAAATCATCTATGTTTAAGGATCTCTTAAAAGTTTGATTTATGGAATGGAATGATACAACAAGAAGGGGAATTAAACAGATGAGGAGCAAAGAGCAGCTGAGGATCTGGTAAGTACTTCTAAACTAGCCAGCCTTTGACATAGACTCAAGAAAATCATAAAAGTAAATTAGGATCTGGTAAGTACTTTTAAACTAGCCAGCCTTTGATACACTTTCAATAGAAAAAATTTTAAAACGAAGGGAAACTTGAAGGCAACTGTTGGAGTAGAAACTAGCGGGACAGGCTCACCACAAATCCTCTCCTAGCTCTTCTTTACTTTGTTACTTTCAAGACCAACACAAAGATAACACAGAATGGCCTAAGATCTGGTAAGTACTTCTAAACTAGCCATCTTTTAACACATTCCGAGGGAAACATTCAAACAGTCTTTGGGGATAAAACAAGGACCAGGGCGCACCATATCTTCCTTAGTTCATCTCTACTTAAATAATACTAAACATAACATTCAAGAATAGTATTCAGCTAAGGCAATAAGATGAGGGAACACCAGCATTCCTATGCTTAAACTGAATTAAATCATTCCTAAATAATACATGATAGGAAGAAAACATGTAAATAAAGATTTTCAGTCAGAGAAGGGTACTGATATACAGTAGGTCCTAAATCTATGCATGTTGTTCTTTATAAGAGAAAATGAAACAGAGTGAAAACAAAAACAAAATGACAAGTTACAATGAGAAAAACATCACCGTCAACATAGACCAGGATCCCAGAAATCAACTTGTATTGATGTTCCAAACCAGTTACAGCTTTAAGTCCAATGCTTTCGTTTAGCAATCATCCACTCATCTCAGCCTAACTTATCTATCACAAGCATAGCTCCAAGGGCCAGTAAACACTATTTACAATCAGAAAGTTTCAGCTCAAGTGTATTTCAAAGTTCTGCAACCAGCAATTGTTCATATTCTACAAAGGTATTTATAGAAGAATGAGGAGGTGAGATCTGATAAAAGATCTCCCAGGGCAGTTAATACAGGGTGATGACTTCTCGGCCTTTGAGGGGCTCCATGGAGAAGTTTACAGGTGATATGTCTATATTAACTATTTTACAATTAATATTAAAGCTCGGTGGGAGCTTTTATTGACTTTTGAGGCTCTGTGTCATGTTGGAGTAACTCTGCAGATATTTTTTGCATTAAGTTCCTTGCAGAAGTAACTCTCTGGCTGCGTTGAGGCGAATATCTGATTTCGAACAATAACTTCGGCCTCTGTTGAATGCTTGTAGCTACAGGTGGCACTATGGTAGATGGGAGGAATAAATTTGCCTCAAATGTGGTGGTGGAGGCCTTCTGTCTGATAAAACACTTATGATTTTCCTTTAATTTTGTTTTAATTTGGGGAATTAGGATTTTGATAATCAATCTTAGCAGTAATTCCCAAATCTATCTTCAATATTCTTTTTCTATTGTGCTTTGTCCTTCAATGCTAATACTCTTTTGATTTATTTTAATGGACAGTGTCTTGTTGATGTGCAGGTCGCGCAGGGCTCTCAAGGCATCAATGCCCATGAAGCATTTGATGAAACGTGGAGTGGAGCCCCATGAATGGTTCCTTTTTATGAATCGAAGGCACAGGAATCATCATCCCTGGCCTTCGGCCTTTATATAATGGAAAACCCATCAAACACATGCAAA
Organism: Pinus albicaulis; assembly: GCA_034641835.2. Lineage (NCBI taxonomy): Eukaryota > Viridiplantae > Streptophyta > Pinopsida > Pinales > Pinaceae > Pinus > Pinus albicaulis. The sequence goes on from CM076581.1 coordinate 1,599,234,688, forward strand.
ATACAGAAAAATATTATAAAATCCTGCATAATTGGGGAAAACTTCTTCAGAAGGCGGAGGGAAGAGCATGGCCGTTGGATGGCAGCATCCAACGGTGAAGATCTGTGTAGAAGAGGTTAAAAAAGGAGAGCGGAGGGATATATAAGTTGGATCCGTCGATCTGCAGAGATCGATGGTTGGGAGCGATCTGGGAGGTATAATGGAGAATTAGCGAAAATACAAAGGAAACAGGTTAAAAATCCTTAGGCGGAGGGAGAAATGAATTAAAGGTACAATGGGTTTTGGTATAAATACGAGCCGTTAGATGCGACTAGACCCACAAAGATCGACGACGGATATTAAATCGGGAGATCGGCGATCGGGGCGAACAAACAAACGCGCCCAATGAAAATTTGCGATGCGATGTAGCGCGGACCGTTGACCTGAGGATCAAATCAACGGTGGAAAATGAATCGGAGGGATGGCCGATCGGGAGGAAGCGAAAAAAGGCATGCGATGAAAAACTCCAATGCGATTGAGCGCAGGCCATTGATCTAAGGATTAGATCAACGGTGGAGAATGAATTGGAGGATTGGACGATCGGGAGGAAAAAACAAATGCAGCGATTGAAAAAATGTGATGCGATTGAGCGCTAGCCGTTTGATCGGCTTATGATCAACGGTGGAAATTAGTTTTAGAACGAACCAGCGGAAAAACCTTTATAATTTTCAAAACCCCAAAAAATCGTAATAAAACAAAGGTTTTGGTATGTGCGGGGTATATATATAAAATCATTATGCGCCCATTTGCAGGGCCTTTAGTTATATGAAACATGATGGGGCCCGGGGCATATACAACAAAGAGCTTAATCGCAATCAGAGCCTCAGGCTCGGGCTTTTCAATCAACCCATTGGAATTTTGTGATGCGATAAACGTCGAAAAGGGTTAGCCCTTGGTTCCAGCCCCAAAGCGTATGGTGGGGAAGTGGTTAGGACTTAGCCCAAGGGGGCTTAAGTCCATAGTAATAAAAAACTTGTTTTTATGAATTTTTTCAAAGTTTTCAATGGATTTGGGAGTTTTGAAATAGTTAAAAAATGAGTTTTAAACTATGTAAAAATGATTTTCATGAATAGAAGAAGGGAACTCATGAAAAATAGAGGAATTTAATGGAGAAAAAAGGGGAGAAAATGAAGGTTAGTTTTGAGTGGAGGAAGGGGAAAAATGATGATTTTTGCAGCAGTCTTTCACTCATGGAAACAACAGAAATTTCGAGTATAAAATAGGAATAGTAGCAAATGAAGATTTTGGACAGAGGCATGAGGCATTCAAGAGTCTTCAAGAGCCAACAATTTTTAGCAATAGAATTTGTTCCTTGAAGGCTCAAAAAGTCTTAGCCACCTTTTTCTATAACAAATTTTATAGGTGGCTAACACTTCCTAGGGCTCATAAAATGTACTAGGATGGATTTTTCCGAAGGACAAAATTATAGTGCAAGCATATGCTATCCCCTTCAAGCTTGTTTTCAAAAATAATTGTGGTACTCGCCAGAAATGGTGGGGGAAAATGGAACCAGATTTTAGTTGTGTTGGCTTTATGTCGCTCTTGAACATGGCACTTGTCTACATTAGTGTTGGGTTGGGGACATCCAATTTCTTCATTTTTTCCTCCACAGGTTTGGGTAATCTCTTTTGACCTCTCATTTTCTCTTTGCCATGTCATCATGACCTCAGATCCTTTGATATCAAATACTGCCAAATCCAGTGTCGTGCTACTGATATGTTCAAGATAAGTTCGCCTCTCGAGTTTTTCAACCTTCCTCTGATTCTCTATTGGTGCTAATTCACAAACATCATATTCCTCTGTCTTATGTCGATGATATGGGGAACATTATGGCCCTCCTTCGACCAGGTCACTTCCTGTCGACTTTAGCTCATTATCTAGGAATATGATATAGAGACTCCTTCCGATACCTTGGAGTCTACATGCCTTAAAGATAGGTTATTCGCATTCGATGCAAGGTCCACATCATTGGCTTTCGATCGACTGACTCCACGGGTGTTCAATTCCAGATCATTGTTCACATTCTGTGGATTGTACCTTGTGTACCTTGAGAGCCATTATCATTATTGGTGGTTTCTCTCGCGTCTGTTAACAGCTTTCATCATTGGCTGGTAATCAAGCGATTTTCTTGCAATGGCTTCTAATGTGATACTCTTCTTGCAGGCTGCCAGAATGGCCATATTAGAGAATCTGTCCACGAAAACGAAAACATAGTTATTTCCATGCTTAGACATCAAAGGGAGGCCCGAAATGTAATCCACTGAGATGGATTCCCACAATCAACTAGGAGTAGGTAGAGAAGTATATAGGCCTTTATTTTTTATGGTTGGTTTGTTAATGGCGTAAGTAGTGCAGGATCTGATGTACTTCCCAACACCATTTCGAAGGTTTGGCCAATAAAAATACTTCTGTAGCAATACCATTATCCTCTCTAATATAAAGTGTCTAGCAACCTGACTATAGTGTGCTTCCCAAATAATCTTGGCACACTCGCTTGAAGGAACACAAAGATGTCCTAGGTGACATAACAATGTATTTTGTAGGTGAAAATTTGGAACTTTCTTACCTTCTAGTAGTGTCTGGAATGTGTTGTCGTATTCTAGGTCGCTCTTGTACATGTGCGAGCACTCTGAAGTCTCGTGCCCATAAGCGTGGAGCACAATGGTCAGTACCATGACTAGAGGTCGAGTGAGGCAGTATACAATATTATTGGTGCTGCTCTTCTTGTACTTAATGTTCAAGTGGAACTTTTGCAGGTATGTCGACCATTTCTTATGGCGATAATTCTGCAACTTCACTTGTGTCTGTATGAACTACAGGGTTCAGTGGTCTATGTGAATGATTGTTTCCTTCCCCATAATGTAATGCTTCGATTTTCAGCAAGCCTACACAATGGAATAAATCTCTTTGTCATAGGTGGGATACTTTTGGACCGTGTCACAAATTTTTTGTCTGAGTAGAGAAAATACATTGATGTAAAGTCTCTTATTTGGGTCAAAATCCATTAAATCTACAAAAAATTGATCTTTCATGGAAATCAGAGAAGAGATAATTAACCTCAGGAAGGTTGACTGTCAAATCTAGCAGGTGGTTCATCTGCCCCAGGACATAAGGACCAGTGAGATTGGGGGATTGTTCTGAATTTTTTTTGTGGATCAATCTTCCCTTTCACTACATCCTTGAAAGAGACTGGACCTTTGGAGCTAGATCTAGGACAACCTCCAAGAAGACTCAAGTTAAGGATGATGGTTTAATATCGTACAAGGCCATAATACTACAACTTATAGTCCTCTTGCAATGTTTTCCCTTCATAAATAAGATTTTGGAGTCCTACTGGAATACCCATATGTTCTTTAATCTTTTTCTTAATCATTTGTACCCAATCCCAGATCCAGTCCCTCATACACACATATTTACCACTCAGCATTTTAATAAAAAATTGAAGCTGCACTTCTTGAAGCATATCTAAGGATCGATATCCAAGATTCATCCACTTATTGGACTCGAATAGTGAATTCAAGGGTGGATTGGGAATCCAAGAGTTTTCTGGATACTAGTAAGGAGAGGAGTTGAGAGCCTCCTTGTCATCGTAAACTCCAAAACTCTAATCCATATAGTTCTTGAAATCCCACAGATCTAAAAAAACTCCATGAGCTAATAACTCAGCGAGGTCCTCAAGATCTATGACATGAGGAGGATCTGTATTTTGTGACCAAGATTCCTCAAAGATCAAAATTCTTTAACTGAGTTCTGGGCCCCCGTGAGATGAAGCCTTGGCTCTTTGATGTTGGAGAGTCCACCAATCGGTCTCATCATACACAGTATGTGAACAAAAGATGCTGCAAATCGGTCCTCCTGTAGTAGTCACACATTGTTCATCATCTTTCCAACAGATCCATGAGTTCATGCTTCCAGACCTTAGATCGATATGGAAAAGCAAGAAAACCAATCTCTAAGATGCATTCCATCTCACTCTGAAGGTAACATAGTCAGATCCAACAGAAAACAATGTATTTATCCATAGATCCACTCTTTCAAAATCACTATCAGTCCCAAGAAGAGCAAGGGCTTCACTATTTACCAAGTTCCCCCACCAGCTCTTCTTGATGCCGAGATATCTCTGCTTTCCCAAACCCCACTCCTTGAGTTCCCAAATGCATAGGTTTGAATCTAAAAGATATCTTATTCTATGATCAGATCCGGCTTCATCGGTGTCAATTTTGGCTGCATGCGATGTTGCAAGTGGAATGGACTTGAAAATAATAACTGGATCTAGCTTCCGCACTTCCTCCCCCTGGTGATAGGGAGAAATGAAATTGACATTAGGGAGATCGAAATAGATGTCCATCATAGAGAGGTTAACTCTCGCACATTTTGTTAGAACAATTCCATCCTCGTCGCTGACGTTCACCATAAAAATCAGTTAGTCGAAATCTTGACATCTGGACAGAAGATCTATCTGATAGAAACATTGTTGTCAATATCTGCATCCATGAGGTCTCCCATGGCCATTTCCCTCTGCAGCACCCATTTGGCGATGGTGTGGTTTCTGCAATTGCTCTTGAACTCTGTATCTCACAACTTCTCTCACATGCCTCACACACACACACACACACACACACACACACACACGCACAGATATATACAAAAATTAGCATAATTTGATTTAAGTTAAGCTAAGTTAACCATTAGCATCATTAAATTTATTTTTAACTTCAAGTCTATCATGAATTTTAAAGTTTAACCATCTTAAAATAAATCCCAAGTAAAAAAAATTGACATTATATTCAAAATACTTATTTATAACTTATAACAAAACTCTTTGAAATTTGAATAAAAATAAAAATCCCTTCCGTAAAACTCTTTAAAAAAAAAAATTAATCTTTGACTTTATAATTAAAATACTTATTTATAACTCATTACACTCTTCAAAATTAAAAAATAACTAAAAAATCCATCACTAACTTATAACTAAACTCTTGGTTAGTAAAACTAGTTGAAACCAAATATTAATATTTCATTTTATATTCAAAATATTTATGTAAAGCTTATCACAAAACCTCTGGAAATTAAAAAATATATAGTTAACTTATAACTAAACTTTTCGGAAAAAAAAACCCTTAAGATCAACCATTAACATTTAAATTCATATTTATTTATAGCTTATCCCACAACTTTTGGAAAATAAAAAAATAAAAAATTTCAAGGTGTTGCAAAAAAACCTTTCAAACTGACGAGGAACTTTTAAAAAATGTATGGATTAGTTTTAAGGAATTTATTGCGTCCAAAGAAATTCTTGGTAAATATGTTGTAATGTTTAATATTTTGATTGGGTTAAATCAAATAAAATAATTATCAATAAAATATTTTAAATTAATAAAACTAAAAATAAATATAAAATTAATAATTAAACAAGGGTGGTTTCATTTAACTTTGGAGGGTGAAACTTTGAATGGACCATTAAAATCTGGCCTACGTCAGCAATCCATGGGCCCATAGATCAGCCAATAGGAATGACACTCCACTCCCTATACAATGAAATGGCTTCAGGATTTAATTTTCATACGCCGTGTTTACTTTTCAGAGATATTGTCACCTGGAGCCTTGTCTATGGTCTCAGGTTCGAGTCACGATAGTGGCATCAATGGCTCCGCCGAAGGCAGAGAAAAGACCCGTGGCTGGGAAAAAACCCATGGCGGAGAAATCCCCTTTAACAGAAAGGAAGCCGAAGCCTTCGAAGTCTGAGAATAAGCTACCAAAGGAAGGAGACAAAAAGAGCAAGAAGCATAAGAAAAGTTTGGTGACTTACAAGATCTATCTTTTCAAGGTTCTGAAGCAGGTCCATCTGGAAATGGGAATTTCCAGCAATGCCATGGGAATCATGAACAGTTTATCAATGATTTATTTGAGAAATTGGTGAGCGAGGCTTCGAAACTCGCTCGCTACAGCAAGAAGCCAACTATTACTTCCCGGGAGATCCAGACAGCCGTAAAACTCGTTATTCCTGGGGAGCTGGCCAAGCATGCCGTGTCTGAGGGTACTAAGGCTGTTACAAAATTCACCAGCACTTAAAGTCTGGTCCTCTTTTGCGGATTTCTTTTAAATAGGTCTAGGGTTTTATTATTTTATTATAACTGGCATTTGATCTGATCCGAGGAATCGCATTCTGGTCCATCTGCATCACAAATTTTGCATTTTCCGTTCTTTTTCTTTTCTCTTTTTCTCAGTATTTTTCTCTTGAATTGCTCTTGAATTGAGTTTTCACATGTTCCTTTAAAGATTGAATTTAATATTGTAAATTTATTTTCTGGTTATCTGAAAAACTTGCAGTATCTTTCTTTGGATTTGAAGCTGATATAATAAATTTACTTTCTGGTTATCTGAAAAACTTGCAGTATCTTTCTTTGATATACAGAATTGATACATGTAGCATATGTTGTTTAGCAGTGCGCATCTTTCTTTGGATTTGAAGCTGATACAATAAATTTATGTTCTGGTTATTTGAAAAATTTGCAATATCTTTCTTTGATATACAGAATTGGTACATGTAGCATATGTTGTTCATCCGTGCGCATCTTTCTTTGGATTTGAAGCTGAAATAATAAATTTATTTTCTGGTTATCTGAAAAACTTGCAGTATCTTTCTTTGATATACAGAATTGGTACACGTAGCATATGTTGTTCAGCCGTGCGCATCTTTCTTTGGATTTGAAGCTGACATAATAAATTTATTTTTTGGTTATCTGAAAAATTTGCAGTATCTTTCTTTGATATACAGAATTGGTACATGTAGCATATGTTGTTTAGCCGTGTGCATATTTCTTTGGATTTGAAGCTGATATAATAAATTTATTTTCTGGTTATCTGAAAAACTTGCAGTATCTTTCTTTGATATACAGAATTGGTACATGTAGCATATGTTGTTCAGCCTTGCGCATCAAGGCAATGGTAGGAGGATATTTTTATAATAATGCTATAAAGAACAAAACAATATTCTTAGGGTTACAATGCAGAACTGGTAAGAGGATTGGTCTGCTGAACGGCATCCGTTTCCTCTTTTTAAACCTATATTGTAACAAGAAACCATGTGTTAGTCTCAGTGCTGTAGATGCTAAGAAGCGTGGATAATTTGAAGAAATACATGAATTCAATATGGTCAGAGGTTTTCCATGTGACTCGACATGGATACAGAGAACTGTAGGAATTTGGCAGCAGATAATTGAGTTTGTAATTTGATTCTGTTTGGTTTTCAATTTGATTGGGTGATCTCAAAGACTTCTAAATAATGTTTTCATATGTTTGGAATTGAGTAATTTTGGTATGGCTGAATATGAAAATTTTGAATTCCGACTGCAAAATGACAACAACAGATGGTTTGGTTATAAGCATAATATATTTAAATGTAAGCATGAAAGTTTTCACCATTAATATATTTTAAATTTGAGTATAAACAGGGTATAAACTTTTTCACAATTATTGATCATTGTAATGAGATATTATTTGGAATATTAAAGTCTTTACAATTAGTTATTACTACAGTGAGTTTTTTAAATATAGATTTTCAATTTGAACATAAGTTCTTAAGGGTAAACATTTTAACTCAAAGAGAGGCTATCTTGTGCAAATATAAAGGAAAAATTAAATTGGAAAGTATATTTAATTTAGTTAATAAATATTATTTTCACATTTTTATTTCTTTAATATAGTATAAATTTATTTTAAGTTTGGATCTTAATTCAAGGGTGGGTTTAGGAGAGTTATAAGGATTATCTGCAACCCCTATCCTGCCCCTGTGGTATTCGAATTTTCTCCTGGTGAGTGCCTTCATCAAGATATCAACATCCTGATCCTCCGTGGGAATGTATGAAAGTAACATGACCTTCCGCTGCACACAATCTATGATATGATGATACCGATCCGTGAAGCCATGCTGCCTCAACTCATCCTCTTGTCTGTACCATAATCCATATCTTGATGTGCCTCTGAGATATCTCAATACATGCTTCCCCGCCTTCCAAAAGAGCTTGGCAGGCTTAACCATAGCTTGTGAAAGATGGTTAACTTCATAGCATATGTCGGGTCATGTATTGACCAAATACATAAGCGACCCCACCAACTGTCGATAAACAGTGGTATCCACTACCTCCGCTGCAGTAGCATCCTCCTTCCTCCAACCACCAAGAAGAGGAGTATCAACAGGCTTGCAGCCATTCCATTCATGTTGAACTTCTCCAGTATCTCCCAGGCATACTACCCTGAGAAACAAACAGTCCACCACTGCACTACCAAATTTCCAATCCCAAGAAATAATGAAGGAGGCCCAAGTCCTTCATCTCAAACTCCTTTGCAAGATCAACCTTGCATGAGTGTATCAACAGTTCATCACCCGTCAAAATCAAATCATCTACATAAAGTAAAATGATCAACAACTTACCCTCCACCACAATCTGGTATAGGTTAGGATCCACCTCACTCTTGGAGAATCCAAGTCCAGTGAAATAACTGTCTATCCATGTGTACCAAGCAAGAGGTGCTTGTTTCAACCCATACATCGCTCTCTTGAGCCTGCACACATGCGACTCGCTGCTAAAGATCTCGAAACCTTCAGGATGCTCTATGTACACCTCCTCCTCAATGACTCCATTGAGGAATGTAGTCTTCACATCCATCTGATGAATGTGCCACCCTATCTGCGCTGAGAGAGCAAGAATCGTCCGTATGGAAGAATACCTTGCGACAGGTGCAAAGGTCTCCTCATAATCGATCCCCTCAATCTATGAAAAGCCTCGGGAAATAAATATTGCATTGTACTTCTCCACACTCCCATCAGTTGCCTGCTTCACTTTGTAGATCCATCTTGAACCCACCACTGATTTCCCCTCCGGTCTCGAGACAATCTCCCATGCACTGTTTTTGACAATCGAATCATACTCTTCGACCATGGCATCTACCCATGCGGGGTCCTCCACAACTTCCTCGAAATAGGATGGCTCTGTCACAATACACTTGCTCATAAGAGCCATGCATCCAGTATACCGGTCAAGTGACTGTCTCTGTCTACGCTGTGATGTATGTGCTCCTACAACCTTCTCTGCATCTTAAGCCAGTCGCTCAGCTTCTGTAGTGCGCTTCCGCCCTCTGATGGTTGGCGTTGCCTGAGTGGTCTCTTCGACTCCATGAACCTTATCTTGTGGCTGATCCACATCCTGAGACTCATCCTTAGGAACTAATATCTCCTCATCTGCATGCAAGTGTGGCTCCCTCTCAAGCGAACACTTCATGGCTTTCTCCTCATGAAATTTGATATTCGGTCGCACAATAGTCTTGTGACTATCTGGAAAATACACATGATAGTTGTGGGGCGTATCAATGTACCCCACAAATATCCCAACCTCCGCAGTCAGCTCCAGCTTCTTCCTGGAATCCTTCGTCACATGAATGTAAACAGGTGAACCAAAAATCCTTAGATGGGAAATATCAGGCCTCTTACCAGAAAACGCCTCTTCGGGTGTACTCATGCCAAGTATCCTGTGAGGACAACAGTTCTGCACATATACTGCAATATTGCATGCCTCAGCCCATAAGTGTATGAGTAGGCCCTGATCATGCAACATCGCCCGTGCAGCACCCATGATCGTTCTGTTCTTCCACTCAACAACCCCGTTCTACTATGGGTTATGAGGTGCTATGAGCTCACTTTGAATTCCTTCTGCGCTACAAAAGTCCTTGAATTCTCCAAAGATGAATTCATCATCATTTTCACTCCTTAGAGCCTTCACCTGCTTCCCCGATTCTTTCTCAACCAGTGCCTTGAACTCAAAGAACTTTTAGTATGTCTCGCTCTTCTTCTGCATGAGGAAGATCCAGCACTTACGAGAAAAATCATCAACAAATATCACATAATACCTGTGCTTTGCTATCGAATCTACTGAGAAAGGTCCACACATGTCTGTGTGAATTCTCTCAAGGATCATCGTGGTGCGACTATCCTTCTCATGAAAGGTGGCTTTCATAAATTTTCCCAAGGTACACCCCTTGCACTAACTTGACTGTGCAAGAGTGCCTTTAGGAAGCCCAGTAGAAATCTGGTGCAGTATCTTCAAATATCCATGGTGAAGGTGGCCCAATCTCCAGTGCCACAACTAGCCATCATCCCGGCTCACCACTCCTTCTGCCTTGCCTGCCATTGCTGCGCAGCCGTCTACCTGCAATTGATAAATTTTCTTTTATCGAACCCCTATCCTCCGGGTCTCACCAGTTGCCTTGCTGCGTAGGAAATCCTTTCCTTCGCTAAAAACAACATCATATCCCTTGTCTTCTAACATCGCCATAGAGATAAGATTCTTATTCAATCTTGGAAAATGCATCACTTCCTTCAATACGAAGGGTTTACCAGACTCCCTCTCAAAGGAAATGGTATCGATACCAGTCACACTGTATCTACCATCATCGCCCATCTCGATGTGCACTCCAAGATCTTTCTCATCCAGATCAGTAAACAAATATCTATCTCCTGTCATGTGAAAATACACACCACTGTCAAGAAACCACATTGATCTCGTGATACTTGAGACAAAGCATGCAATCAATTAAAAATGTAGCTCAAACTACGAGGCTAAGGCCTCTCCAGCTGCAGTCCTAGCAGCTTGCTTATTTTTCTTCTTCTTTGGACAATCAGTGGCGTAATGTCCGTGTTGGTGACAGTGAAAGCACTTCACCTTGGACATGTCCTGCTTCTTGCCTTTCGCACCAGATTGAGAAGCTTTATTGCTCTTCCCCTTATTTTCTTTGGCATCCAAAGTGAAATTCTCTTCATCAGAGTTCTTTGATGAAGATCCATCCCTGGTACTCCTCCTTATCTCCTCTTGCACAAGATCCAACCAAAGTCGCTCCCATCCTGGCAATTTCTCCCAACCATTGACAGAGACCTGATAGGAATGTCAACTCTTCGGAAGCCCAAGGAGATCCAAGCTCACCAATTCCTCATCATTAACAGTCACCCCCACACTTCCCAGCTCATCCCTACATTGGACGAACTTCGTGAGGTACTTGGGCATACTGTCGCTTTTCTCCATTTTTATGTTCCTGAGTTTTTCCTTGAGCACCAACTTCCTCTGATCGCTCTTGATTTGAAATAAATCTGTCAAAGCTTTCCACATCAAGAATGGAAAAGCCTTACCATGAAGGCTGGATACTATGTGATCCTTCACGCCCTCCAACAGAATCCTTCGACACTTTGTTGTCTTCTTTTGCCATGCATCAAGTACGGCAGCATCACTAGAAGTAGGTTTTGGAACTTCTACATCTATGAACTCCTTCAACCCATTGTCATCCAGCACTGCCTCCATCCTTTCTTTCCATGCAATATAATTCGAGCTGCCCTCAAGGGAATACTCCAATCGCAATCCGTTGAAAGACATCTCAACTTCGACACCAAGAAAAACACTGCTGCAAATTCGAATTCCACCAGCACAAAACTCAACCACTTCAATGTTTTGCAATTTATCCAATGATCAATATTGCTCTGATACCATGTAGAAATTTGAATAACTGATATATTATTCACCGAGATTCTCCTGATCACACACTATTTTAGCTTCATGCATAATACATAATCTTTTCTACCATTGATCATCACATGCGGAAATAAAATCAATTGCATGCATACATTAAAACCACAAACAATCACACATATGAACACAGTATTTAATGGGAAAGCTTAAAGCTGAAAACCCCAACTATCTGTATATTATATGTCATGGAGATCATGTAACAATCATAGTACAAAAGCTCTTCACAAGCTCTCATGCACACCCTCAATTGCTACACACTATCAAGCTAGATCTAGCAAAACACATGCTCCAATATTTTGCCACTTGATAGCCAGCCTCTATTGCGTTATCAATGCTATGGGATGGCTTCATTAAATAGCTAAACCACATGGCTTGTACTGCGCAATCCTCATGGGCTTCTCCACCTATATGTGTGTTGCAAATAGCAACAGTATAGTCACAACTGATAGTTAACCTGCTCTTTCACCTATTTCTGCACTGGTCTCCACTTAAACTGTCCATGCACTGAAGTTAACTGAAGCATTCTTTAGTTGATTAATGAGTTTATAATTAGTGAATTAATTAATAATTAATTCACACCACTCTCACTAATTGTATCAATTAGTTAAACTGAATACAAATAGCTCAACTATGTTTAGATTAGTTAAACTGAATACAACTCCACTAACTTCCTCAATCAACTCCACCAAACTCTGTCACATGAGTTCTAACTGAAGTATGCATGCAATAGCTCCACATAACCCTCAGGAATAGCGTAATTCCTTCTGTCAGCTCCTGTGCCACATCTGTGCACTTAACTGAAGTGCTCCAAGAGAATAAGATAATGTTTAGAGTCTAAATATTATTAAGAGCTAATAATATTCGACATATCTATTTTTAGACTGGCAATCTAAAAATAGATTCCGCCCGGTATGTCTAAAAATAGAAGTCCATCTATTTTTTCCAACTTGACCAACCATCCACAAATAGCATCCTGCAACTCATAGAACATGATCCATATGTCTAAAAATAGACATAGTTTAAAAATAGACTTTGCGCCAAAAATAGCCTGCGGGCCCACTTAGTGAAGGCGACTCCTTTCCACTAAGCTCATCATCTTGTTGCAATCTCAACACTCCCTCTCAACAAGATAAGGATTATCTGCAACCCCTATCCTGCCCCTGTGGTATTCAAATTTGCTCCTGGTGAGCGCCTTCGTCAAGATATCAGCATCCTGATCCTCCGTAGGAATGTATGAAAGTAACATGACCTTCCGCTGCACACAATCTCTGATATGATGATACCAATCCGTGAAGCCATGCCACCTCAACTCATCCTCCTATCTGTACCATGATCCATATCCCGATGTGCCTCTGAGATATCTCAATACATGCTTTCCTGCCTTCCAGAAGAGCTTGGTAGGCTTAACCATAGCTTGTGAAAGCTGGTTAACAGCATAGCATATGTTGGGTCATGTATTGACCAGATACATAAGCGACCCCACCAACTGTCGATAAACAGTGGCATCCACTACCTCCGCCGAAGTAGCATCCTCCTTCCTCCAACCACCAGGAAGAGGAGTATCAATAGGCTTGTAGCCATGCATGTTGAACTTCTCCAGTATCTCCTGGGCATACTTACCCTGAGAAACAAACAGTCCACCACTGCGCTACCAAATTTCCAATCCCAGGAAATAATGAAGGAGGCCCAAGTTCTTCATCTCAAAATCCTTTGCAAGATCAGCCTTGCATGAGTGTATCAACAGTTCATCACCCGTCAAAATCAAATCATCTACATAAAGTACAATGATCAGCAACTTACGCTCCACCACAATCTGGTATAGGTTAGGATCCGCCTCACTCTTAGAGAATCCAAGTTGGGTGAAATAACTATCTATTCGTGTGTACCAAGCACGAGGTGCTTGTTTCAACCCATACATCGCTCTCTTGAGCCTGCGCACATGCGACTCACTGCTGAAGATCTCGAAACCTTCAGGATGCTCTATGTACACCTCCTCCTCAATGACTCCGTTTAAGAATGCAGTATTCACATTCATCTAGTGAATGTGCCAACCCATCTGTGCTGAGAGAGAAAGAATCATCCGTATGGAAGAATACCTTGCGACAGGTGCAAAGGTCTCCTCATAGTCGATCCCCTCAATCTGTGAAAAGCCTCGGGCAACAAATCTTGCCTTGTACTTCTCTACACTCTCGTCAGTTTCCTGATTCACTTTTTAGATCCATCTCGAACCCACCACTGATTTCCCCTCCAGTCTCGAGACAATCTCCCATGCACTGTTTCTGACAATCGAATCATACTCTTCCACCATGGCATCTACCCATGCGAGGTCCTCCACAGCTTCCTCGAAAGGATGGCTCTGTCACGATACACTTGCTCATAATAGCCATGCATCCAATATACCGGTCAGGTGACTGTCTCTGTCTGCACTGTGATGTAGGTGCTCCTACAACCTTCTCTGCATCTTGAGCCAGTCGCTCAGCTTCTGTAGTGCGCTTCCGCCCTCTGATGGTTGGCATTTCCTGAGTGGTCTCTTCCACTCCATGAACCTCATCTTGTGGCTGATCCACATCCTGAGACTCATCCTTAGGAACTAATAGCTCCTCATCTGCATGCAAGTGTGGCTCCCTCTAGAGCGAACACTTCATGGCTTTCTCCTCATGAAATTTGATATCCCGTCGCATAATAGTCTTCCAACTATCTGGAAAATACACATGATAGTTGTGGGGCATATCAGTGTACCCCACAAATATCCCAACCTCCACAGTCGGCTCCAACTTCTTCCTGGCATCCTTCATCACATGAATGTAAACAGGTGAACCAAAAATCCTCAAATGGGAAATATCAGGCCTCTTACCAGAAAACGCCTCCTCGGGTGTACTCATGCCAAGTATCCTGTGAGGACAACGGTTCTGCACATATACTGCAGTATTGCATGCCTCATCCCACAAGTGTATGGGTAGGCCCTGATCATGCAACATCGCCCGTGCAGCACCCACAATCGTTGTTCTTACGCTCGGCCCGGCCGTTACTGTACCGCTGGGTTTATGAGGTGCTGGTCTCTTCGAATTCATACTTGTGAAAGTCCGCGGGTCGCGAGTAGTTACCTGTGGTCGCTCCTTGACTACCTTTACGTTCTTTCTCAACCGGTGCCTTGAACTCAAGAACTTTGAGTATCATCTTCATACTGCGTGAAGATCTAGCACTTACGAGAAAAATCATCAACAAATATCACATAATACCTGTGCTTTGCTATCGAAGCTACTGAGAAAGGTCCACACACATCTATGTGAATTCTCTCAAGGATCATCGTGGCGCGACTATCCTTCTCATGAAAGGTGGCTTTCACAAATTTTCCCAAGGTACACCCCTTGCACTGATCTGACTTTGCAAGAGTGCCTTTACGAAGCCCAGTAGAAATCTACTGCAGTATCTTCAAAGATCCATGGTGAAGGTGGCCCAATCTCCAGTGCCACAACTCACCATCATCTCGTCTCACCACTCCTTCTGCCTTGCCTACCATTGCTGCGTAGCCATCTACCTGCAATTGATAAAGGTTCTTAACTTGAACCCCTATCCTCCGGGTCTCACCAGTTGCCTTGCTGCGCAGGAAATCCTTTCCCTCGCTAAAGACAACATCATATCCCTTGTCTTCTAACATCACCACAGAGATAAGATTCTTCTTCAATCTTAGAACATGCATCACTTCCTTCAATACGATGGATTTACCAGACTCCCTCTCAAAGGAAATGGTACCGATACCGGTCGCACTGTATCTACCATCATCGCACATCTCGATGTGCACTCCAAGATCTTTCTCATCCAGATCAGTAAACAAATATCTATCTCCTGTCATGTGAAAAGACACACCACTGTCAAGAAACCACACTGATCCCATCATACTTGAGACCAAGCATGCAATCAGTGAAAAATCCAGCTCAAACTGTGAGGCTAAGGCCTCTCCAGCTACAGCCCCAGCAGCCAGCTTATTTTTCTTCTTCTGTGGACAATTAGTGGCGTAATGTCCATGTTGGTCACAGTGAAAGCACTTCACCTTGGACATGTCCTGCTTCTTGCCTTTCACACTGGATTGAGAAGCTTTCTTGCTCTTCCCCTTCTTTACTTTGGCAGCCAAAGTGAAATTATCTTCATCATAGTTCTTTGATGAAGATCCGTCCCTAATACTCCGCCTTATCTCCTCTTGCACAAGATCCGACCAAAGTCGCTCCCATCCTGGCAATTTCTCCCGACCATTGATAGAGTCATGATAGGAATGCCAACTCTTCGGAAGCCCAAGGAGAGCTAAGCTCACCAAGTCCTCATCATCAATAGTCACCCCCACACTTCCCAGCTCATCCCTGCATTGGACGAACTTCGTGAGGTACTTGGGCATACTGTCGCCTTTCTCCATTTTTATGTTCCTGAGTTTGTCCCACAGCGCCAACTTCCTCTGATCACTCTTGATTTGAAATAAATCTGTTAAAGATTTTCACATCAAGAATGGAGAAGCCTTACCATGAAGGTTGGATACTATGTGATCCTTCATGCCCTCCAACAGAATCCTTCGACACTTTGCTGTCTTCTTTTGCCATGCGTCAAGTACGACAGCATCACTAGAAGTAGGTTTTGGAACTTCTGCATCTATGAACTCCTTCAACCCATTATCATCCAGCATCACCTCCATCCTATCCTTCCATGAAATATAATTCGAGCTACCCTCAAGGGCATACTCCAATCGCAATCCGTTGAAAGACATCTCAACTTCGACACCAAGAAAAACACTGCTACAAATTTGAATTCCACCAGCACAAAACTCAACCGCTTCAATGTTTTTCAATTGCTCCAATGATCAATATTGCTCCGATACCATGTATAAATTTGAATAACTGATATATTATTCACTGAGATTCTCCTAATCACACACTATTTTAGCTTCATGCATAATACAGAATCTCTTCTACCATTGATCATCACATGCGGAAATAAAATCAATTGCATGCATACATTAAAACCACAAACAATCACACATACGAACATAGTATTTAATGGGAAATCTTAAAGATGAAAACCCCAACTATCTGTATATTATATTTCATGGAGATCATGTAACAATCATAGTACAAAATCTCCTCACAAGCTCTCATGCACACCCTCAATTGCTACACACTACCAAGCTAGATCTAGCAAAACACATGCTCCAATCTTTTGCCACTTGATAGCCAGCCTCTATTGCGTTATCAATGCTATGGGATGGCTTCATTAAATAGATAAACCACCTGGCTTGTACTGCGCAATCCTCATGGGCTTATCTACCTATCTGTGTGTTGCAAATAGCAACAGTATAGTCACAACTGATAGTTAACCTGCTCTTTCACCTATTTCTGCACTGGTCTCCACTGAAACTGTCCATGCACTGAAGTTAATTGATGCATTATTTAGTTGATTAATGAGTTTATAATTATTTAATTAATTAATAATTGATTCACATCACTCTCACTAATTATATCAATTAGTTAAACTGAATACAAATAGCTCAACTATGCTTAGATTAGTTAAACTGAATACAAGTCCACTAACTTCCTCAATCAACTCCACCAAACTCTGTCACATGAGTTCTAACTGAAGTATCCATGAAATAGCTCCACTTAACCCTCAGGAATAGCATAATTCCTTCTTTCAGCTCCTGTGCCACATCTGTGCACTTAACTGAAGTGCTCCAAGAGAATAAGATAATGTTTATAGTCCAAATATTATTAAGAGCTAATAATAGTCGACGTATCTATTTTTAGATTGGAAATCTAAAAATAGATTCCGCCCAGTATGTCTAAAAATAGAATTCCATCTATTTTTTCCAACTTGACCAACCATCCACAAATATCATCCTATAACTCATAGAACATGATCCATATGTCTAAAAATAGACATAGTCTAAAAATAGAATTTGCGCCAAAAATAGACTATGGGCACACTTAGTGAAGGCGACTCCTTTCCACTAAGCTCATCATATTGTTGCAATCTCAACAGATTTTATTGATTTTACTATAAGCGGACTCAATCTGCCACAAGGGAAACCATATATAATGGCCATCTATGGAGGATACAACCTGAGCAAGATGCAAATAACTAATGGAACTAAACAAGCCTATTAGTTACTTAATCACAAATATAAGTGCTATTGTAATACATGACATAAAATCAGGAGTTAGAGGAAACCACTGGAGCATCATCCTTGGCACTGGTACCTGGAGGAGCAGGAGGATTTTCCTCACACTAGAGATGGCTCTCCAATTCGGCAGTCCTAGCATCAGAAATCTCCAAGAACAAAATCTAATACTGCTCGACATGCTTGATGTCATTTAGGGGAGAGAAAATTTTATACTGCTCCTTTTTTTTCTCCTTGATAACTCTGCCTAGGATGGTTTTCAACTACAAATGAAGGGTAATGGAGTTAAAGCATAGATTTTTTCTTCCCCAGTTGCGACTAGGGTCAGGAACCCAATGGGATACCTCCTCAAGGATGTCACAATCTATGAAAATTTGATGTTGTTCAGTAGAGAGGGAATCAAGATCATGAATCTCAACACGAATGTATAAAAGGATAGATAATTGGTAGATGGTTGCAACCTCTTGTGCATTTGTATGGGCATGAGTTTTTCCTTGGGGTCTATGGCCACCCCCCTTCGGCAGTTGCACATGCCATGCTAAGAAATGACGCTCAAGAGAATAAAAATCCAAATACAAGGCTCAAGAATTGATACTCTAGGGGAAGAGTGGCAGATATAGGGGATGCCAAGAAAAGCCTAAAATGATAATTGGAGGAAGGAAAACACAAAACAAAAGGTGGAGGGGAGGGGGGGTGGGTAAGAGGTCCTCGGGCAAGACAAAGCTTAAAACCATTTCCTACACACCACAAGTCATGACGACAAAACCCAACAAAAATTGAACAACAACCTAAACTATAACCAATGAATTCAAGACCAAAATATATGTGAAAAGAGCCAAAAGTCTCAAAAAGTACCTCAATAAAAATGTTCCACAATGTCCCAACTTATGAAAGGTTCCAGACTGAATATGGAAAGGTGGCCAATACAAGAGATTGTGTCAATAAAGATGGGGCCACATTAGTGAACAACTCCAAAAAATGGGCACAAGATATGCAAGGAAAGGAAATTGTTGGAAGTTGTTTACTTAGCTTGAAAATTCAAAGACCTAACGGTATGATATTTTGTCATATATATATATATATATATATATATATATATATATATATATATTATTTTCGATGAATTTATAATGTGTAAGATAAAAACAAATTGTGAAGGTTCTATAAATTCAAGTTGGAATGAGTTCCAATGTATAAATTTAATGATGGGATGATATATTGTCCATGTCTTCAACACTTTATATTATTTTCATTTATGGCCAAAAAATATGACTTTCAATTAATTTGTAAATTTTTTAAAATAATTTACAAATTACACCAAAGTTTCTATAAAATTAAATATTAAATTTATTATTTTGAAAATAAAAAACTAATTTTTGAATTTTAAAAAAAAAATGAATTCTTATTTTTAATTAATGGATGTACATGAATTGACTAATTTTATGTGTTTTTAAATCAAATTTTCAAGAAAAAAAAAAAGTTAAAAAAAAAAATCTTCACACCACTAAGTGTCCAAAATAATTAATCATCCAACTTGATTTGACACATGCGCTAATTATTTACTTCTTGTATAATGATTTGGTATGTTTATGTATGGTATTAAAGGGAGAGAAGCAACATTTCCATCTTAGATAGAATGAGACATGACGAGTAGGGAAGGGGATGATTCCTTGTAGATTTTTCCAATGCCAATTATGGTTTCCAAGAAGTTTTTTTTGTAGATATTAGATGTCATCGAATGAACAATATGAAAAATATGTCAGAGCCTTAGAGCAGTACTACAATATTAACATGCCTGCAGGGAAGAAATGCAAGGGAGAAACACGATGGGGAGCCACGTTGTAGCATTTTAGAGAAGATCCCAATTTTCTTAAATCGTCAAAGGATGGGTTGTTTTGTCCAAGGACAAAATTATTGATTG
Organism: Pinus albicaulis; assembly: GCA_034641835.2. Taxonomy (NCBI): domain Eukaryota; kingdom Viridiplantae; phylum Streptophyta; class Pinopsida; order Pinales; family Pinaceae; genus Pinus; species Pinus albicaulis. The sequence goes on from CM076581.1 coordinate 1,599,254,381, forward strand.
AATTTGAGGTGGGATGATCCTTCATCCCCTTTTCATCAATGGTTTCCATTGGTACATCATTGAAGGTTTCCTTATGCTTTAATGCTAATTTCTCAGGACTTATTTTTCTATTATATATTCTACATAGAACCCAATCACCCAACTACAGCAAGAAGAGTACTTTTAATTAGTACAGAAACAAAATGACAGAGAAAACATGGAAAATATAGAATTCTCTATGGAACAAATCTCAACACAGGTGTATAATCACACAAAACCAAACAAAGAGAAGACATAATTACTTACTCTTAAGTTGTCTTTCTTCCTTGAAGGATTGTTAATATTAGCAAGGCCACTACAAGGTATTTCCCGAAAGGGCTTGCATACACCCTTATATTTCCATATACTATACATTGGAGGCTTGAGAAAAGTTCCTTTTACACATACATTGACCATGACCATGTTTCATGGGATTGGAAGTCCTTGGCTTGTAGGAGTAAAAAAAGAACCAGCCTTAAGTGTCATGTGACCAGGCACGAAGGCGAGTGAGATCTTGGTCGTTGAATGCTGCAAAGCGTTAGAGCCCCCTAGGTGTCTTGGAGGTTTGGAACCCTAGAGAATTCAATGGAAGATGGGGAAAATCCCTCCATAATTGAAATACCGAGACCTCGTTACTTTCGTAGGAGGCACCCATGTACTTTGTGAGGGAGCCTTGGGGAGAAATTATTTGGATTTAATCATCGGGGTGAGGCAGAAGTAGTGGAGCCTCGAGCTTTCTATGTTTACCAATGGAATTGCGACGCACTGAGGAGGGACCACCAGGGATCCACATAGCCTGGAAGGTAGTCCTTGATAGTTTCAATGAGGGTTTGCACTAGAACCCACTAGGATTCTATTACCAAGGTGACATGGCCGTAACGTACCCAACAACCACACACTATATATAATGTTATATTTTGGGCCATGTGATCCATAGAGAGGGGTTAATTCATGGCCTAGTATGAGTGGGTTGACAAGTTCCACATGATATGAAATGACACATGGTGAAATAGCCTCATGGTTGCCACGTGGTAGGTTAAGTGACATGGCACTATATGATCAGCCAAAATTTAACGACACATATCTTTTGATCGAGGACTTGATTGAGACAAATTTCATATTGTTAGAAAGGTCTTGACGAGATAGATGTAACAATGGAATCTATTTTTAGTTGACGATATGGAGATCCACTTGGGCGCTAGGTGGAAGGGCACTTTTCCATCCCACACACCTGCACATGGTTGCCCAACGCATGATTAATACTGGAGCATGGGACATTTATTCACCACCCCCACCAGCCTCCCATCAACATCCTTCGACTGCATCTCATTAACTATGCTCATCCTACCTTGGCCAACTCCCATGGCCCTTAAATGCACCACCCCTACTCCATCATCCTCCATTTGTCTCTCCCTTATGCTCTATGTAGTTTCCTCTAGTGCCTTAGTCGCCCCTCAACCCCTTTACCTTGTTCCTCTTCCCCGTGGTTGTTCCTCCATGAATTTTGGCACCTTGGATCATCTAGAGGTCGCTCCTTCTCCTCGGAGCTCCTCTCATTCCCTTGCCTTAGCCATGTCGAGAAGACATAGGATGAGATGTCGCAAAGCAGGAGGGCGGGGCCTCCCATCTAGGCCTCCTACCTCGACCTCCACAGGTAGGGCGGTGAATCTCTCAGTGGATTGGGAGGAGCCAGACGTGTTCGACCCTGTCAATATCACTACCCATTTGTCCCTCCAACTTCCGACCTACCCATCTGAACCCTCTAGCTAAGGCCTCCACCCCAGAAAGCGACCCCATAAATCCACCATTAAGTCTGCTCTAGCCTTCTCTCCACGCAAAATGAAGGCCTTGCCAGTGTAGAGCACTTCCAGTTGTGGATGTGGTTCAAGTAACAGTGTATGTTCAAGCTCGAATGAGGATGGAAAGGACGTTGTCTCCAACACTCATGTAGACTCCTCCATTTTTCCATATGCCCAAGTGTTGTTTCTCCCTTCGTTAACAACCCACGGTCTAAGAAGGAGGAGGACGAGTAAAAATATGCATGCAGGATTGAGGAAGAGCCACCCATCCCTCCATAAAATAATTACAGCTCTCGATCAGTTATTTGTCTCTTTTTCTAGTTTTATTTTGGTTTTTTCTCGATTTCTAGTGTTTTGGTACTATCTTTTGTTATGGTTCTATCCCGGACTTATAACTTGTCAAGTTGGTTTCCCACTATGGGCACCTCATTATCATCTCTGTTCTTGGGCTAGTTTCCCCATTTGGGGCAGTCCCTTTTTTGAAGTCTTGCTTCTGATACTTCCCTCCGGAATTGGCCTGCCAACTCTGGAGGACGAGAAATGTAATTTTTGGACCTATATGATATAATATAAGTAGCCTAATTTGGAAAAAAAAATCAATGGTGTCCATTTTAGGTTATAAGAAGGTTTAAAAGGGTCACAAAATTTAGATCCCATTTCCATAACTGGACTTTGGAGGTTGGTTCAAATATACCCTTGGTTGGGGCTAGGGATATTAGGGGATATGTTAGATTAAATATAGAGCTTGACCCCGAGAGTGTCAAGAGAATTTAACCTGTAACCTATCAATAACAAAAGTGTTTTAATGATGGGGGCTCAACATATATATATATATATATATATATATATATATATATCTGTGTGTGTGTGTGTGTGTGTGTGTGTGTGTGTGTTTCGGCCATGTGAGCCATAAACAGGGTTTAATTCATGACCTAGTATGAATGGGTCGACAACTGCCACTTGGTATGACATGGTTCATGGTTAGATAACCACATGGCTACCACATGGTAGGTTAGGTGATGTGGCAATCTCTGATTGGCCAAACTTTAACCAACCATATCTTTTGATCTAGGAGTCAGATTGAGACAAATTTCATATTTTTAGAAAGGTCTTGACATAAAAAATGCAAATATGACATTCATTTTAAGTTTTTAGAAGGTTTTAAAAAGGTCAAAAAATTTAGATCCCATTTCCGTAACTGGACTTTGTAGGTTGGGTCAACTCTACCTTTAGTTGCGGCTAGGGATAGTAGGGGGTATGTTACATCAACTATGGGGCTTGACCCCGAAAGTGTTGAGATAATTAAACTTGTGACCTCTCAATAGAAAAGGTGTTTTAAAGATGGGGACTCAAGAAATTGAGGTAACCCTTGCAACTCAAATTATTATTATTATAGATTATAAAAATATTTAATATATCACTTAAAAATATATACATTTAAAAAAAGATATTGAGATTCACCTCTTTACCATGAATATTCTGGACATGTAAACAAGCTTTCTTACAATACCATAAGAATATTCTAAAATATATTATGGAGCTTAAATCTTTCATTCCACCTAATAATTATTGATTAATTAGCACAACCATATAATTTAAATGGCTAGTGTACACCTATACATGTCAAAACACTTACCTCATTATACATCTCACATTTTGAGATGGAAATAAATATATAACTAAATTATAAATTTATTTTAAATTTTCAACCCCGCCCTTGATAACCATAATTATCTCTCTGTGTTGTCTAACAATAAGAAAAAAAGGAACATCGCTAAGATAAGAAATAATTCCCATGACCTTCGGAGTGAGACGAGGTGATGGTCTATTACCAGGACCCCTTGGAACGATAGAATCTATCAGATTTGGGATTATAAGAAGGTGGAATATGAAAAGCACTTCCTTTTAGAGTGCCCTACTCCTACTCATATTCGCTCTCAATTCCCTACCATCTACTACACTTCCAATATTCTTTACCTATTAAGCCAACCCACCTATAGCGATCTTGGAGAACTTATTTCCCTTATCTTTGACCATAGAAACAAGATTATTTCTCCTCTCTTAAGGTCCGATAGACCACATTTTTCTTAATGGAGGATGCAGGATAACCACCATCATATATATGTGTGTGTGTGTGTGTGTGTGTGTGTGTGTGGTAATCATATATACATTTAAATGAACATGTAATGATTTTTTTAACTATGCATATTCATCTTCACACTTTACAATGGAGTTAGTAACTTGTAAATAGGCATTGTTACAATACCATGGCTTACCAATCCCACATGCCCAAAAAACCATAAATAATGTTCATGACGTTTTTTTATTAATTACAGAGAAAATGCATAACTAATTCTGAGATAAATCCTACCACCCACATAAATATTCTCTGGAAGTTAAATCCTACCACCCACATATTAATTATTAATAATTAAATTAAAATTATGAAGTTTTTTTACAAAATAGACAAACCTATGAACATAATTAAATGATAATTTTGGTCATCATTAATATATTCCAGTAAAACACTTTAAGACCCGCCATGAACCCTTGAAAGAACTTTAAATCAGCCTCAAGAATTTATCACCCAGAATATATATATAGATATATATATCCCTAATATTTAATATCATGGTTAAAATTTGAAAAATTAGTATCATTGTTGAATTGTAATTCAATATGGTAGAAATATTGTAATGTTTAACATTTTGATTAGGTCAAAATCAAATAAAAAATAAAATAATTAATAATTATAATTATCAATAAAACATTTTAACTGACTTAAATTAATAAAACCAAAAATAAAAATAAAATAACATAAAAAATAGATAATTAATAATTATCATTATAATTAATAATTAAATTTCTAATCGTATCTTTAAGATTCAAATCTCTATAATATATATAGTAATAAAATCTCTTCATATGAAAATATATTTTATAACTTTTAGTATGAAAAGAGATTTGGCTACAGATATATATATATATATATATATATATATATATATATATATATAGAAATTGCACCTAGAGGTGCAAAGGAATAAAAAATATTGTTGAAGCTCTTGAAAACACCCTAAGTGGTTTTAATTTTATTCCATATGAATTTCTCAGGATGAGGTGAAGATCTCAATGGGATCAAGTAGGGTTCTTGGCCAAGGTGATCCTTTGCCACAATTTAGAATGGATTTGTTACAAACAAACCTAAGAGTTGTATCCTTATGTTTGAGTCCCATATTGCTATGCTCGATCTAAATTTCATCCAATTGCAATGGTATTTATCTCTTAGCCTCATTTTTTTCTAGATGAACATTGATGAGAAGGGATTTGATATTCTGGTAAATCTCAATGGTGTAGAGGCATTGGTTTTGGCATCCTTAGGTATAACATGGATTGGGGACCCATTCTACAATTTATTTTAATACTAATGTATTGTTGAGTTCGTCCTTGTTTGCAAGAACCTTTGTTGTAGTGTGTTCAATTTCTTGTTCAATTTCATTAGGAGTTTGGATTTGATAGCAACGAGTTGCATTGTCATCATGAAGTTGAGCTTGCGTGCTCCCTTCCACTATGCTAGATGGGACATAGTGGCTTGTGACCCTTTGACGTGAAGGAGTTAGGGATGAGAAAATAAAAATGGGAGAGGATGGATGCATGAGAACTTCAGAGTATCTGTAGAGATTTTGTGTGCTATGAGAGACCATTGCAGGTTGGGATTGATGGGGTCATTCATCAGCTTTTAAAGATCCAGGATATATAAATTTTCCAAAAATGGTGGTGGCATGGGTGCCCCCAAATTTGGTCAAGGCTGAGCTGGGTGACCTAAAGCACCTAGGGGTCCTCCCATCAAGGTGTTTCCAACAAGATATGCGAGACTCATCTGATAATAATTTCCTTGTTGTTGTAGTGTAGGCATGTAAGGTGGCTATCCATAAAGGATGTTAGGCCCAAGGGAAAAAAAAGGGTTTCCCCTAACATTGTAATTTCCCTCTTGGACCAACTGAGGTTGAGGGGGTGCCCAAATGGATGCAACAAGACTCAGTTGGGGGATGTTTCTCACCATATAATGGACAACTCGCACATGATCAACACTCGAAATTTGGCCACTAGGAGGAATTAAATCAATAAGTGACAAACTAGGTTTTCCTATAGATTGTAAGGGTATAGAAATCCCCCCTACTAGTATGTTTGTGTTAGGAACATTTCCCCCAAGAATTTGAGCCTGGGGATTCGAACTCAGCAAAGTGTTCCAACTAAAAGGGTTTCTGAAAGGGGTCGAGCTAGGAATGTTACTAGGAGGGACATCAAGAGGTCTAGGAGCAGACACGAAAGGGGTCGAAACTAAGAGGTACTAGACTCCACTCATAGCGGGTGTAACCAAGTTGCATGGACTAGGCATACTCTAACTATTACAAGGTGACAAATCACCGATGTAGAACTAAAAATAGGTGGGGGAAGTGGTGGTGGAGAAACATGTTGAAAATGGCAACAAGAAACAGTGAAGGAGGCCTCCTGAAACATCTTTCCTGATCCTAGTTGGAAAGTGATCACCTAAACTAGGTGGGGACCACACATGTGATTTTTGTCGAAAAAATCTATTTTTAGACTATGTCTATTTTTAGACATATGGAGAATGGTCTGGGGATTGTAGTATGTTATTCTTGGAGTATTGGTCATGTTGGTAAAAATAGATGGACATCTATTTTTTGACCTATAGGTCGAAGTCTATTTTTAGACTGCCTATCCTTAAAATAGGGAAGTCAAATATTATTTACCCTTAATAATATTTGGACCCTAAACTTCAGTTTACTCTCTTGGAGCACTTCAGTTTGACCCCCGAAGGTGGGGCATGCAGCTGCCAGAAGGATTTACGCTTTTCCTATGAGTTAGGTGAGCTAATGCATGGTTGACTTCAGTTAGAGCTCAAGTGGCGGAGTTCGGTGGAGTTGATGCGACAGTTAATGGAGGTGGTGTTCTGGTTAACTAGTTGAACAAGTTGTATTTAGTTTAACTGGCTAATACACTAGAGATGAGTTGGGTGAATTAAATATTATTTAATTCACTTATTATTAACTCATTATTCAACTAAAGAACACATCAGTTTAACTCAGTGCATGGACAGTTCAGTGGCGACAAGTGAAAGAGGTAGATGAAAGGGTTGAGTTAGCTATCAGTTGCGACATCATTTGTGCATGAGATTTGCACCACACTTGGAGGGAGTGGTGGGTGTGTTTTGAACCTGTGACTTGTTCAAAACCAAGCTAGTTTTGTGTAGCTTTGGGAGATAGTACTGAGTACTTGTGAGGAGTTTGTACTATGTATTTGCTGCATGTTCTCTCCATTTATAATATACTATAGCTGTGGGGTTTTCAGCTATAAGCTTTCCCCATACATACTGTGTTAATGTGTGTGATGATTTGATGTGCTATCGCTTCTATTCTTTTCGCATGTGACAATTAATTGTAGAAGAGATTATGTGTTATGCATGCAATTCGAAATTGATGTGTGATCAGGTTAATCTCCATTGAATAAGTGATTTATTCAGCAAATTTCTACATGGTATCGGAGCTATATTAATTGTCAAGATCTATTACGGTGATTGCAAACTTATTTCCTCAAACAGAGCCTGCATACGGGCCAGATAGCCTCCAGATTCATTTTTCTTCGGAAAGTGAAAGGTCTGGTAAAAGCCCATGCAGTAAATCTCTGATTTGGAAATAATTGTTCTCAAGTGTAGATCGGAAGCGATTGAGTTATCAGCTGGTGGTTAAATTCGAATTTGCAGATTTGTGTTCTTGGTGCCGCGGCGAAAATGTCTTTCAACGGTTTGCGACTCGAATATGCCTTGGAAGGAATTTCAAATTATTTTGCATGGAAGGACCGCATGGAGGTTGTATTAGATGATAATGGGCCATTGGAATTCGTGGAGAAAGAGATTCCAAAGCCTAATTCTAATGATGCTGCTGTTGTGGAAGCCTGGCGAAAGAAACAAGCAAAATGTCGAAGGATTCTGTTGGAGGGCGTAAAGGATCACATTGTATCCAGCTTGCATGGAAAGGCTTCTCCATATTTGATGTGGAAAGCCTTGACAGATCTGTACCAAAGCAAGAGCGAACAAAGGAAGCTAGCGCTCAAGGATAGACTCAGGAACATCAAGATGGAGAAAGGAGACAGCATCGCAAAATACCTCACGAAGTTCACTCAGTGCAGAGATGAGCTGGGAAGTGTGGGGGTGACTGTCGAAGATGAGGATATGGTGGACCTGGCTCTCCTTGGTCTTCCGAAGGCTTGGCATTACTATCAGGATAGTGTCAATGGTCGGGAGAAGTTGCCGGGATGGGAGCGACTGTGGTCGGATCTCATGCAAGAGGAGATCAGGAGGACTACCAGGGACAGATCTTCATCAAAGGTATCTGATGAAGAAGACTGCGCTTTGGCTACCAAAGCAAGGAAGGGGAAGGGCAAGGAGAAGGCTTCTCAATCCGGTGCGGATGGTAAAGAGCGTGACATGTCCAAAGTGAAGTGTTTTCACTGTCGCGATCATGGACATTACGCCACGAATTGCCCAAAGAAGAAGAAGAACAAGCAAGCTGCTGGAGCTGCAGCTGGTGAGGCTCTTGCCTCGAAATTTGAGCTAGACTTCTCATTGATCGCATGCATGTTGTCTAGTGCATTGGGATCGGGGTGGTATATTGATAGTGGCACTTCCTTTCACATGACGGGAGATGAAAATCTTTTCAGTGACTTGGTGGAGAAAGGTCTCCAGATGCATGTTGAGTTGGGCGACGGTGGACGATACAATGCAACTGGTATTGGTACCATAACCTTTCAGAGGGAGTCAGGTAAACTCATTCTTTTACAAGATGTATTGCATGAACCAGGTCTAACAAAGAATCTGATCTCAGTCGCAATGTTAGAGGATAAAGGATATGAGGTTGTCTTTAGAGAAGGAAAAGTTTTCCTTCGGCACAAGGCAACGGGACAAGTCAAGAAGGTTGTGATTCGAGCAAAGAATCTCTACAGACTTGAAGTAGATGGGATGTCTACGGAGATTCCTACTGTTGGGAAGCGGAAGGAAGACATGCAACTGAAGCTTGAGAGGGAGCAAGTTTTGCATGCAGGTGATAGTGAACCTTGGGATGTGGAGCAGCCACAAGAGGATCATGGAGTGGGAGAAACCACTCATGCAGAGAAATTTCGTGCCAGATGGGCAAAGGGAGTGCATGCAGCTATACCACCAGGTATGAGGTGGGGCAACATGCATGATTAATCCCATGAGGAGATTTCTACGTAGATTCATGAGATGCTGTGGATCTCATGGATTGAACCTGGCTACGAGGTGCCCACAGCGCAGCAGTAGCAAGATCAGTTGGAGTGATGCAGGCAGATCAAAGTGACAGTGTCAGATACTGGAGCGCGGATTAGAGTTGACAGCAAGTGCAAGAGTGCATGGGTGCAAGAGTTCAACCGCGGTGGTTCCTAATGACATGTGCAGTTGGCCAAGTAGAAGTCGAAGACTTTGATGATAGATGCTAGATGCATCAAGACTGATTGAGTTGTTTGGAGCCTATTCAGTTTCAGAGGAGTTGCAGAGCAGATGCATGGAGTTGCATGGCGCTTGTGAAGGTTGCAGGGCGAATGCATGGAGTTGCATGTCGCATGCAAAGATAGTCCTTTCTTGTTGAGAGGGAGTGTTGAAAATGGCAACAAGAAATAGTGAAGGAGGCCTCCTGAAACATCTTTCCTGATCCTAGTTGGAAAGTGATCACCTAAACTAGGTGGGGACCACACATGTGATTTTTGTCGAAAAAATCTATTTTTAGACTATGTCTATTTTTAGACATATGGAGCATGGTCCGGGGATTGCAATATGTTATTCTTGGATTATTGGTCATGTTGGTAAAAATAGATGGACATCTATTTTTTGACCTATAGGTCGAAGTCTATTTTTAGACTGCCTATCCTTAAAATAGGGAAGTCAAATATTATTTACCCTTAATAATATTTGGAATCTAAACTTCAGTTTACTCTCTTGGAGCACTTCAGTTTGACCCTCAGAGGTGGGGCATGCGAGCACATGGAAAGAGTTTACGCTTTCTATAGGTGCCTTGAGCTGTTACATGAATTTGACGATTAGAGCTCAAGTAGGCGGAGTTCGGTGGAGTTGATGCAACGATTAATGGAGATAGTGTTTTGGTTAACTAGTTGAACTAGTTGTATTTAGTTTAAGCGGCTAATACACTAGAGATGAGTTGTGTGAATTAAATATTATTTAATTCACAAATTATTAACTCATTATTCAACTAAAGAACACATCAGTTTAACTCAGTGCATGGACAGTTCAGTGGCGACAAGTGAAAGAGGTAGATGAAAGGGTTGAGTTAGCTATCAGTTGCGACATCAGTTGTGCATGAGATTTGCACCACACTTGGAGGGAAATTAGTGGGTGTGTTTTGAACCTGTGACTTGTTCAAAACCAAGCTAGATTTTGTGTAGCTTTGGGAGATAGTACTGAGTACTTGTGAGGAGTTTGTACTATGTATTTGCTGCGTGTTCTCTCCATTTATAATATACTATAGCTGGGGGTTTTTCAGCTATAAGCTTTCCCCATACATACTGTGTTAATGTGTGTGATGATTTGATGTGATATCACTTCTATTATTTCCGCATGTGACAATTAATTGTAGAAGAGATTATGTGTTATGCATGCAATTCGAAATTGATGTGTGATCAGGTTAATCTCCATTGAATAAGTGATTTATTCAGAAAATTTCTACAAAACATTTTCCACAAATGACCATGACTCACTATTCGTCATGTGGATATTGGACGTGGGAATGTACAAAGACATTACAAAAAAGGGGGGGTATGAAAAAAACTAATCAATCAAAACATACAATTACATAAAATCAGAACAGACTACAGGAAACTTGTTAGCCCAGGAATTCAGAGGACTCCGTGAATGTTAAATTTTTTGATGGAAAACGCTTCTCAGGAGAGCAAGTAGAGCATTAGAAGGTGGAAAAATGGCCACATATGAAGGATACAACCTGAGCAAGATAAACAACAAATGTAACTAAACAAGACTATTAGTTACTTAATCACAAATATAAGTGCTATTGTAATACATGACATAAAATCAGGAGTTAGAGGAAATCACAGGAGCATGATCCTTGGCACTGGTACCTAGAGGAGCTGGAGGATTTTCCTCACACTATAGATGGCTCTCCAAGTGGGCTATCCCGGCATCCAAAATCTCAAAGAACAAATTCTAATACCGCTCAACATGCTTGATGTCATTTAGGGAAGAGAAAATTTTATACTGCTCCTCTTATTTCTCCTTCATAACTTTGCCCAGGATGGTTTTCAACTGAAAATGAAGGGTAATGGAGTTAAAGTATAGTTTTTTTCTTCCTCTGTTGTGACTATGGTCAAGAACCCAATGGGATACCTCCTCAAGGATGTCACAATCCATGAAAATTTGATGATATTCAATAGAGATGGAATCAATATCATGAATCTCAACACGAATGTATAAAGGGGTAAATAATTAGTAGATGGTTGCAACCTCCTATGCATGTGTCTAGGGATGAGTTCTACCTTGGGGTCTATGGCCACCCACCTTCGGCAGTTGCACATGCAGTGCCAAGGCATGATGCTCAAGAGAAGACAAATTCAAATACAAGGCTCAATAATTGATACTCTAGGGGAAGAGTAGTAGAGATAGGATATGCGAAGAAAATCCTAAAATGACAATCGGAGAAAGGAAAAAACCGAAAAAAGGGGGGGAAGGGGGGAGCACGGCGGGGAGGAAGAGGTCCTCAGGTAAGAGTACAAAGCTTAAAACCATTTCCTACACACAAAAAGTCATGAAGACAAAAAATAACAAACACTGAACACCAACCTAGAATATAACCAACGAATTCAAGACTAAAAGATTAGTGAAAAGAGCCAAAAGTCTCAGAAAATACCTTAATAAAAGCGTTTCAAAATGTCCCAACCTTTGAAAGGTGCCATACTGAATATAGAAAGGTGGCCAATACAAGAGATTGTATCAATAAATTTGGGGCCACATTAGTGAACAACTCCAAAAAATGGGGTTAAGATATGCAAGGAAAGGTATTGGCACAATCGCTTGAAGGAACACAAAGATGTCCTAGGTGACATAACAATGTATTTTGTAAGGGAAAATTTGGAACTTTCTTACCTTCTAGGAGTGTCTAGTATGTGTTGCTGAATTCTAGATTTCTCTTGTAAAATGCAAGCACTCTGAAGTCTCGTGCCCATAAGAGTGGAGAACAATGGTCAGTACCATGACTGGAGGTCCATTGAGGCAGTATACAACATTATTGGTGTTTCCCTTCTTGTACTTAATGTTCAAGTGGAACTTTTGCAGATATGTTGACCATTTTTTATGGCGATTGTTCTACAACTTCCCTTGTGTCTGTATGGACTGTAGGGTTTAGTGGTCTATGTGGATGATTGTTTCCTTCCCCATAATGTAATGCTTCCATTTCGGCAAGCCTACACAATGGAATACATCTCTTTTTCATAGGTGGGATACTTTTGGACTGTGTCACAATTTCGTTTCCTTAGTAGAGAAAATACATTGATGTAAAGTCTCTTATTTGGGTCAAAATCAATTAAATATGAAAAAAAAATTTCTTACATGGAAATCAAAGAAGAGATAATTAACCTCGGGCAAGCTGACTGTCAAATCTAGCAGTGGTTCATCTGCTCCGGGATATAAGGACCAGGGAGATTCGGGGATTATTCTAAAAAAAAATTTGGATCAATCTTCCCTTTCACTGCATCCTTGAAGGAGAATGGACCTTTGGAGCTAGATCTAGGAGAACCTCCAAGAAGTCTCATGTTAAGGATGATGGTTGAATATCGTAGAAGGCCATAGTACTCCAACTTATAGTCCTCTTGCAATGTTTTCCCTTCATAAATCAGATATTGGAGTCCTACTATAATACCCATTTGTTCTTGAATATTTTGCTTTAGCATTTGTACCTGATCCCAAATCTAGACCCTCATACACACATATTTCACACTCAACATTTTAATAAAAAATTGAAGCGACACTTCTTCAAGCATATCTAAGGATTGATATCCAAGATTCGTCCACTTATTGGACTCGACTAGTGAATTCAAGGGTGGATTGGGAATCGAAGAGAGGTTTTCCAAATACTAGTAAGGAGATGAGTTGAGAGCCTCCCCATCATCGTAAATCCAAAACTCTAATCCATATAGTTCATGAAATCCCACAGATCTAAAAAAATCCATGCGCTAATAACTCATTGACGACCTCGAGATCTATGACAGCAGGAGGATCTGTATTTTGTGACAAATATTCCTCGAAGATAAAAATCCTTTAACTGTGTTCTGGGCCCACATGCGATGAAGCCTTGGCTCTTTGAGGTTGCAGATTCCACCAATCGATCTCATCATATGTAGTATGTGAATGAAAGATGCTACAAATTGGTCCTCTTGTAGTAGTCACGCACTCTTCATCCTCTTTCCAACAAATCCACCAGTTCATGCTCCCAGACCTTAGATCGATATGGAAAAGAAAGAAAACCAATATCTGAGATTCATTCCATCTCACTCTCAAGGTAATATGGCCATATCGAATAGAAAACAGTGTATTTATCCATAGATCCACTCTTTCAAAATCACTATCAATCCCAAGAAGAGCAAGGGATTCATTATTTACCAAGTTCCCCCACCAGCTCTTCTTGATACTAAGAGATCTCTACTTTCCCAAACCCCAATCCTTGAGTTCCCAAATGCGTAGGTTTGAATCTAAAAAATATCTTATTCTGTGATCAGATCCGACTTCATCGGTGTCAATTTTCACTGCATGCAATGTTGCAAGTGGAATGGACTTGAAAATAATAACTGGATCTAGCTTCCGCGTTTCCTCCCCCTGGTAATAGGGAGAAATGAAATTGACATGAGGGAGATCGAAACAGATGTCGGTGATAGAGGGGTTAACTCTCACACATTCTGTCACAACAATTCCATCCTCGTCGCTGACGTTCACCATAAAAACCAGTCTGTCGAAATATTGACATTTGCACAGAAGATCTGTCTGATAGAGCCATTGTTGTCAATATCTACATCCATGAGGTCTCCAATGGCCATCTCCCTCTGCAACACCCATTTGGCGATGGTGTGGTCTATGCAATCACTCTTGAACTCTTTCTATGACAAACTCTCTCACCTGCCTCATATATATATATATACAAACATTACCATAATTTTATTTAAGTTAAGCTAAGTTAAAACTGAAAATTGTGCTACAATTAAGGAAACTGCCAAAAATTGTAAATTGTGATACAATTAAGGAAACTGAAAAATGAAAGAAACAATGGTGAGAGTCCAAGTGGAGTAGGTAAGTGGCTATCGATAGCCACCTGGATCATTCCTCCTCCCTTAGGAAGCAATGGTCCCCATTTCGTTCAGTGCCTCCATAAAATGGGGAAACTTCTACTAAACTTGGTGCCTAGTGAGCCACTGGGCTTGGTGTAGGAGTTTGCCAACTTTGACAACCCGATACAGTTGAATATTATGCTAGCAAGTGTTCTTGATCCGCATGTCCATGATCCAATCATTTGTTGTCTGTTCCATGTAGTTAGGGTTTAGATCTGTTGGTGTGAGTTGTTTTGCAACGTTGGAGGTGTCAAGTAATGGTGGAAAGTATGGCCGAAGGTGGTCCACATTGAACAGTGGGTGCAGGTCAAGGAACGGTGGAATCTTGAGCTCAAAAGTATTGTCCCCTACAAACTTGGTGATGGTGTATGGCCAATATCATAGCAGCCGAAGATTATGGTGGGGGCCAACGAGGCACTCCTTCTACAAATGTAGCCAAACATTTTTGCCCACCTGGAACTAGTGTGGCACCCTATGTTGATCATGTTGTTGCTTGTACTTAGAATTTTTTTTTTCCAATATGTCATGGACTTGTTGGCGACTGTGCTGGATTCACTCATTGAAGATGTTAGTGTTGTTTCTTTCAGACTGGACATGGGTCGAAGTTTCCTCAGTAGTTGCAAATGGTATGACCACATCAATGGGACATAGTGGTTGGAATCCCAATCCCACCTGAAAGGGGCTTGGCTAGTTGAGCTATGGAGAGCTCTGTTGTAGCTGTGTTGGTCATAGGGGAGGCTTTCATCCCATGTTCTAAGATGCTTCGAGTTGTACATGCGCATAATATGTACGATCATCCTGTTGACGACCTCTATTTGGCCATCAATTTGGGGGTGGAAATTCGTGGACTTAGTGAGCTTGGCATCCAGCATCGACAAGAGACTTGACCAAAATGTACTTAGGAACCTATTGTCTCGTTCAAAGAAGAGCTTAGCAATGGCTTCTAATGTGATACTCTTCTTGCATGCCCCCAAAATGGCCATATTAGAGAATCTATCCACGACCACGAAAACGTAGTCATTGCCATGCTTAGACGTTGAAGGGAGGCCTAAAATGTAATCCATTAAGATGGATTCCCACGGTTGACTAGGAGTAGGAAAAGAATTATATAGGCCTTGCATTTTATTGTCGGTTTTTCAATGGTGTAAGTAGTGCAGGATCTGATGTAATTCCCAACACTGTTTTGAAGGTTCGCCCAATAAAAATACTTTTGTAGCACTACCAATATCCTCTCTAATATAAAGTTTCTAGCAACCTGACTATAGCATGCTTCCCAAATAATATTGGCACACTCGCTTGAAGGAACACAAAGATGTCCTAGGTGACATAACAATGTATTTTGTAGGTGAAAATTTGGAACTTTCATACCTTCTAGTAGTGTCTGGTATGTGTTGTGGAATTCTAGATCGCTCTTGTACATATGCGAGCACTTTGAAGTCTCGTGCCCGTAAGAGTGAAGCGCAATGGTCAGTACCATGAATGGAGGTCGGCTGAGGCAGTATACAACATTATTGGTGCTGCCCTTCTTGTACTTAATTTTCAAGCGAAAATTTTGCAGGTATGTCGACCATTTCTTATGGCGATAATTCTGCAACTTCACTTGTGTCTGTATGAACTGCAGGGTTCAGTGGTCTATGTGAATGATCGTTTCCTTCCCCATAATGTAATGCTTTCATTTTCAGCAAGCCTACACAATGGAATGAATCTCTTTGTCATAGGTGGGATACTTTTGGACCGTGTCACAAATTTTTTGTCTGAGTAGAGAAAATACGTTGATGTAAAGTCTCTTATTTGGTCCAAAATCCATTAAAACTGCAAAAAATTGTTCTTGCATGGAAATCAAAGAGGAGATAATTAACCTCGAGTAGGCTGACTGACAAATCTAGCAGTTGGTTCATCTGCTTCAGGATCTAAGGACCAAGGAGATTGGGGGATTGTTCTAAATTTTTTGGTGGATCAATCTTCCCTTTCACTGCATCCTTGAAAGAGACTAGACCTTTGGAGCTAGATCTAGGCCAACCTCCAAGAAGTCTCATGTTAAGGATGATGGTTGAATATCGTACAAGGCCATAGTACTGCAACTTATAGTCCTCTTGCAATGTTTTCCCTTCATAAATAAGATTTTGGAGTCCTACTGGAATACCCATCTGTTCTTGAATCTTTTGCTTAATCATTTGTACCCGATCCCAGATCCAGTCCCTCATACACACATATTTCCCACTTAGCATTTTAATAAAAAATTGAAGCCGCACTTCTTGAAGCATCTCTAAGGATTGATATCCAATATTCGTCCACTTATTGGACTCGACTAGTGAATTCAAGGGTGGACTGGGAATCCAAGAGAGGTTTTTCGGATACTAGTAAGGAGAGGAGTTGAGAGCCTCCATGTCATCATAAACTCCAAAAATCTAATCCATATAGTTCCCGAAATCCCGCAGATCTAAAAAAACTCCATGAGCTAATAACTCAGCGAGGTCCTCAAGATCTATGACATGAGGAGGATCTGTATTTTGTGACCAAGATTCCTCAAAGATCAAAATCCTTTAACTGAGTTCTCGGCCCCCATGGGATGAAGCCTTGGCTCTTTGATGTTGGAGAGTCCACCAATCGGTCTCATCATACGCAATATGTGAATGAAAGATGCTGCAAATCGGTCCTCCTGTAGTAGTCACACACTCTTCATCATCTTTCCAATAGATCCACAAGTTCATGCTCCCAGACCTTAGATCGATATGGAAAAGCGAGAAAACCAATCTCTAAGATGCATTCCATCTCACTCTCAAGGTAACATGGCCAGATCCAATAGAAAACAATGTATTTATCCATAGATCCACTCTTTCAAAATCACTATCAGTCCCAAGAAGAGCAAGGGCTTCATTATTTACCAAGTTCCCCCACGAGCTCTTCTTGATGCCGAGAGATTTCCGCTTTCCCAAACCCCACTCCTTGAGTTCCCAAATGCGTAGGTTTCAATCTAAAAAATCTCTTATTTTGTGATCAGATCCGGCTTCATTGGCATCAGTTTTGGATGCGTGCGATGTTGCAAGTGGAATGGACTTGAAAATAATAACTAGATCTAGCTTTCGAGCTTCCTCCCCCTGGTGATAGGGAGAAATGAAATTGACATTAAGGAGATCGAAAACTTTAATCTTTGACTTTATAATTAAAATACTTATTTATAACTTATTACACACTTCAAAATTAAAAAATAACTAAAAAATCCATCACTAACTTATAACTAAACTCTTGGTTAGTAAAACTGGCATCTGATCCGTCTGGGAATCGCTTTCTGGTCCGTCTGCATCAGAATTTTTGCATTTTCCGTTCTTTTTCTTTTCTCTTTTTCTCAGTCTTTTTCTCTTGAATTGAGCTTTCACATGTTCCTTTAAAGATTGAAGTTGATATAGTAAATTTATTTTCTGGTTATCTGAAAAACTTGCAGTATCTTTCTTTGGATTTGAAGCTGATATAATAAATTTATTTTCTGGTTATCTGAAAAACTTGCAGTATCTTTCATTGATATACGGAATTGGTACATGTAGCATATGTTGTTCAGCCTTGGCCCTGGTAAGAGGAAGCAGATGACCGGCATCCAGCATCCAGGAAGCAGATGACCGGCATCCAGCATCCAGGAAGCTCAGAAGCGTGAATAATTGGAAGCAGATGCTATAAAGAACAAAACTGGTAACGGCATCCATTTCCTCTTTTTAACTGGTAACGGCATCCATAATTGGAAGAAATACAGAGATAACTGGTAACTGGTAACGGTAATTGGAAGAAATACAGAGATAACTGGTAACGGCATCCATTTCCTCTTTTTAACATGGATAACTGGTAACGGCATTCAATATGGTCAGAGGTTATAAAGTGACTCGACATGGATACAGAGGATATTTAATTTAGTTTTAATATTATTTTGATATTTTTTAATTAGTGTAGATTTATTTTACTTTTGGATCTCATAAAAGATTAGAGAGTTTATAAAGTGCTTTTGTTTCTAGTTTTGTATTTTAAAAGTCTTTTAGAAAATTTGATTTTTTCTATGTTTCATAAATCTAAATTTAAAATAGATTTAGATTGATGTGACTTTAGTCCACGCATTATGTTTAATCATAAAAAATCCAAAAAGAAAAATTACTTTAAATAGTTTAATAAAAATATTTAGAAATAATATAGTGATTTAAAATATATTCATATGACGCATATCAAATTATTAGAAAAAAACATTTTATTTAAGTGGCATTTGGTTTAACATATTATATATATAATCAATCTTTTATTTGTTGGAAACCAGGTCACTACTAAGAGGGGGTTGTGGGAAGGGGATAGGGGTAGCAAATATAACTTTTAAAAACTTTTCACCAATATATTAGATGATCAATAAAGGGAGAGGGGATAGTGGTAGCAAATATACAACATTTAAAAAAATTTCACCCATATATTAAACGATCAATAAATCTACATATAAGCGGTAAATATGAACAGAAAATTTCATTAATAATCAACACATAAGAGCCATGACACATGAAGCAATCAATGCACAATCACACACAAATATTTTTGGTGGAAACCCCAAAGGGACAAAACCACCCTGTTGCTATTGTTTTGCTTCTCTTCTTTTATTATATCTTTATTACAGTTTATTGACCACCACTAGCTAGGAAGCCCCAACTCCTTATCAATTCTTTGTTGGCTACTACTAGTAAGGAGCTACCACTCCTATCTTTGCAAGCCACCAATTGTTGAAGGCCCCAACCTCCACAAATCACTAGGGTCACATTTCAAAAAATTTCAGACTAGACCCCAAATATGACATCAACTTTAACACATCACTTCACAAATCAACATGTACAAATATTTCAACCTTATGCTTCCACTTTGTCTCCCTACTATGTGTATTCAATACTCTACCTCTTTGTAATGAAAATGGGATATGCATTAATATGTCCCTTTAAAACACTTCTTACATACACAATGATTATATACTCCAACTCTGTTCTCATAGTAACCCATCACTAGTTCTGCAAAAAAAACTAGTTATAATCTTGTCATTTCACTCTACAGGGTTTATATGCAATATTAGGTAGGGGAATGTGTTCCAACAATCAACCAACCATTTTTCCATCACTTGGATATAAATAGATATGTCCTGATGTTCTTGATCAATCCAAGAAAATGATCAATGTGTGAATAAATCAACCACTTACTTCGAAGCTTCTTTGAAATACCATGGGAAATCCATTCGTTTTTCCAATGGTTTTTTCATTTTCTCTTCTTACAGACTATAGCACACCTTATCTTTTCAGGAATTTCTTTATAATGCACCCTAGGCAATGATTACATGCATTATAATTCTCTATGGCCATCTATTCACCCGCATTACTAGTATTTTTTGTCTAGATCCTCACTTGCAAGCATCTCCAAACCATGTCAGACCTCCTGCAACTTCTCCAGACCTTGTCCAACCTCTTGCAACTCCTCTGCAACCATCATAAAGCACTAGTTTACCAAACACATCTGCATCTAGTCAATGGTAACTCATATATAGAAGATCTTCATTTTGACCACAAACCATTAGGATCATGTGGGCCACCACCAATAGGTTGAAATCAATGCCAACAAACAAGCCTTCCATAATGCCAACATTGTCACCCTAGCAGGAAACTAGACTAGCGGTAGAAGAAGAGAGATATTTTCTCTGAATTTTAACAAAAAACAAGCATTATTTGAACCGATTGTTGTTAAGTCTACTAACATCTACATTGCTTATAACATATGCATTAGTATGTCAAATAGAAAAAATAAATTATGACTTCCCAAATATTTAAATTGATAACATATAATCATGTGCCCGAGATATCAAACCAATAAGATTGTGGGCCATATGAATTGCTCAGGACGAGGTAAGGATGTCAATGGGCTCAACTACGGTTCTTGTTGAAGTTGGTCCTTTGCCACAATTTAGAATGGATTTGTTATAAGCCCACCTAAGATTTGTATCCATATGTTCAAGTCCCATATTGCTATGCTCAGTTTCAAGTTCATCCAATTGCAATGGTATTTATCACTTAGCCTCATTGTGTTCTAGAAGAACATTGCTGAGAAGGGATTTGATAAATTTATAGTAAAGCTCAATGGTGTAGAGGTATTGCTTTTGGAATCCTTAAATATGACTTGGATTTGGGACCCATTCTAAAATTTATGTTAATCCCTATGTATTGTTGAGTTTGTCCTTATTTGCAGGAACCTTTGTTGTATCATGTTCAATTTTTTGTTGAATTTCATTAGGATTTTGGATTTCATAGCAACAATTTGTATTGTGGGCACGAAGGTGAGCTTGTGCACTCCCTTCCACTATGGTTGATGAGACATAGTGGCTTGTGACCCTTTGTTGTGAATCGGTTAGGGATGAGAAAAGACAACTGGGAGAGGATGGATGCATGACAAAAACATGTAAAAGAACGATGAAAAAGAGACAACACAACGAAATAACCGAGAGAGAAAAGATGGAGGGTGGTGCAACAAGATTTTAGAGCTATGAGAAAAACTTCTCTGGGAAATGAAGGTGTAGGAAGTGCACCTTAAATGGGGGAAGATAAAAATTTTAGAGAATTAAAAACACATCCAAAGAAAAAACCAATAAACTCATATCCAAGGTGGAAATTGTCCAGGATAAGATCTTGTGTGATATAGGACTAGGAGTAGGACAACCACCATTTTAGAAAAAAAAAATCCTTCAAGGTGGCAAGACTTTTAAACTGACACATAAAACCAACAATTTTAAAATTCAATGCAACAAAAAATAATTTTCAAAGATACTTGAGTGTAGACTCATATGTTAATATGCCCAACACTATGGTTGGGGGTATGAATACCTCACAACCCATCCAACCCAACCAACGTTAGGTCATTCCACAGCAATAGAAACCAACCTCCACTCAAAGAAAGTAAAGCATTTCCCAAAATCTAGCCTTTGTAAATTCTCCTCAATTTTGTTAAGTATACTAGGAAAGAGCCAAATAATAGCCACAATGGAGGAGACTAGGTCTAGAGGAATTTGTCCTACCCTCATCAAAAGAAAGGAAACAATAATATAGGAGTAGAAACCAGGTTTGGGAGGGGTAAGTTTCTTGGGAGAGAAGTGCAGGCATAACTCAACGAGAATAATAATGGTTTCCCCTTGCCAACCTACATTAAGACTGGCCAAACTACCATTGAGAGAGTTCCATCAATTTCCACCCCGATTCATTAAGTGCATAATGATTTTACTATTGTGTGGATCATCATTTTGAGAAAGTATAGGATGTGTGGCGGGTTGAATGGCCATGCTTCCCACATGCTTCCCCCCTTATTTGAGTTGGGTCATGACACTGGAACCATCTCCTTCCATGCTTTACCCTTGTTTCTCATCCCATCCGAGAGTTATAAATATTTATCCTTAAAAAAAATGAAAATGATGGATGAATCAATGTTACAGTACATGTTATAATGAATATTATTAATCTACTCAGGTTAAAAGAGACTTGACAATTAACAATAAATAAGACGATTGTTTGGTTTTTGTCTTTTTTTCATGTAACCAAGTATTTTATAACAACAATATACATGATTTGAATTAATTATGTTATTTCTAAGGGATTTGGAGGATAACAATCATTACTCTTAACTATTTGAAATAAATTCAATTGACAATAATTAACAATTAATATTATTAGATTATTTGAAAAAATATTTAAGAGTAATTGATAAAATTTGAATAGTTTTGGAAATAAAATTTTGTGATCCATGGTGGTAGTTGATTCCATTAAGAGGAGCTCTACAATCCATAAATAGGAAGATGTACATAGTGATTCATATGAAAAAAGCATAATGTTGGCTCAATTGAAAAAGTAATAACAATAATAATTCCATTCAATTCAATTTATTATATTATTTGTAACACAAATTCTCGGATTATCCACAGTGTAATAAGATTCATGTCGATGTTTCGAATCCCAACGGGTATCCATCTTCAGGACTACTTGATAAATGATGGATTCAACAATTAGTCCTGAAGATGGATCCACGTAGGGATTCAAAGCGTCGACATGATTCTTATCACACTATGGATAATTCAAGAATTTCTGTTCTAAATGATAACCAAAGAAGCCTAAAAACTAACAATATTATATTATTATTTTTTAGCTAAATATATATTTGTATTACCTCAAAAAATCAAAACATCAAAATATAATTGTCATATGCTCATGATTTTATTGATTTCACTATAAGTGGACTCAATCTGCCACAAGGGAAACCATATATAATGGCCACCTATGGAGGATACAACCTGATAAAGATACAAATAAATAATGGAACTAAACAAGCCTATTAGTTACTTAATCACAAATATAAGTTCTATTGTAATACATGACATAAAATGAGGAATTAGAGGAAATAACACGAGAATGATCCTTGGCACTGGTACCTGGAGGAGCTGGAGGATTTTCCTCACACTAGAGATGGCTCTCCAAGTGGGCTATCCCGACATCAGAAATATCTAAGAACAAAATCTAATACCGCTCAACATGCTTGATGTCATTTAGGGAAGATAAAATTTTATACTCCTCATCTTGTTTCTCCTTCATAACTCTACCTAGGATGGTTTTCAACTGCAAATGAAGGGTAATGGAGTTAAAGTATATATTTTTTCTTCCTCAGTTGTGACTAGGGTCAGGAACCCAATGGGATACCTCCTCAAGGATGTCACAATCTGGGAAAAGTTGATGTTATTCAGTAGAGAGGGAATCAAGATCATGCATCTCAACACGAATGTATAAAAGGATAGATAATTGGTAGATTGTTGCAACCTCTTGTGCATCTATATGGGCATGAGTTCTTCCTTGGGGTCTATGGCCACCCCCCTTCGGCAGTTGCACATGCAGTGCCAAGAAATGATGCTCAATAGAAGAAAAATCCAAATACAAGGCTCAAGAATTGATACTCTAGGGGAAGAGTGGCAGAGATAGGGGATGCCAAGAAAAGCCTAAAATGATAATTGGAGGAAGGAAAACACAAAAAAATGGTGGGGGGGGGCGTGGGTGCGGGGAGGAAGACAAAGCTTAAAACCATTTCCTACACACCACAAGTCATGAAGAAAAAACCCAAAAAACATTGAACAACAACCTAAACTATAACCAATGAATTCAAGACCAAAAGATATGTGAAAAGAGCCAAAAAGTCTTAGAAAGTACCTCAATAAAAGCGTTCCACAATGTCCCAAATTATGAAAGGTGCCAGACCGGATATGGAAAGGTGGCCAATACAAGAGATTGTATCAATAAAGTTGGGGCCACATTAGTGAACAACTCCAAAAAATGGGCACAAGATATGCAAGGAAAGGAAATTGTTGGAAGTTGTTTACTTAGCTTGAAAATTCAAAGACCTAACAGTATGATATTTTGTCATATATATATATATATAAATTTAATGATGGGATGATATATTGTCGATGTTTTCAACACTTTATATTATTTTCATTTATGGCAAAAAAATATGACTTTTAATTAATTTGTAAATTTTTTAAAATAATTTACAAATTACACCAAATTTTCTATAAAATTAAGTATTAAATTTATTATTTTTAGAATAAAAATTTAATTTTTGAATTTAAAAAAAAAATGAATTCTTATTTTTTAATTAATGGTTGTACATTAATTGACTAATTTTATGTGTTTTTAAATCAAATTGTAAAAAAAAAAAATGTTAAAAACTAAAAAAATCTTCACACCACCAAGTGTCCAAAATAATTAATTATCCAACTTGATTTGACACATGCACTGATTACTTACTTGTTGTATAATGATTTGGTACATTTATGTATGGTATTAAAGGGAGAGAAGCAAAATTTCCATGTCAGATAGAATGAGACATGACGAGTAGGGAAGGGGATGATTCCTTGTAGATTTTTCCAATGCCAATTATGGTTTCCAGGAAGTTTTGTTTGTAGATATTGGATGTCATCGAATGAACAATATGAAAAATATGTCAAATCCTCAGAGCAGTACTGCAATATTAACAGGCCTGCAGGGAAGAAATGCAAGGGAGAAGCACAATGGGGAGCCACATTGTAGCATTTTGGAGAAGATCCTAATTTTCTTAAATCGTCAAAGGATGGGTTGTTTTGTCCAAGGAAAAAATTATTGATTTAATTTGAGGTGGGATGATCCTTCATCTCCTTTTCATCAATGGTTTCCATTGGTACATCATTGAATTTTTCCTTATGCTTTAGTGCTAGTTTCTCAGGATTGATTTTTATATTATATATTCTATACAGAACCCAATCATCCAACTACAACAAGAAGATTACTTTTAATTAGTACACAAATAAAATGACAGAGAAACATGGAAAATATAGAATTCTTTATGGAAAAAATCTCAACACAGGTGTATAATCACACAAAACCCAACAAAGAGAAGACATAATTAGTTACTCTTAAATTGTCTTTCTTCCTTGAAGGACTGTTAATATCAACAAGGCCACTAAAAGTTATTTCCAAAAATGGCTTGCATACACCCTTATATTTCCATATACTGTACGTTGGAGGCTTGAGAAAAGTTCCTTTTACACATACATTTACCATGACCAAGTTTTGTGAGACTGGAAGTCCTTGGCTTGTAGGAGTAAACAAAGAACCAGCCTTAAGTGTCGTGTGACCAAGCATGAAGGCGAGTGAGATCTTGGTCGTTGAATGTTGCAAAGCGTTAGAGCCCCCCACGTGTCTTGGAGGTTTTGAACCCTGGAGAATTTGATGGAAGATGGGGAAAATCCCTCCATAACTGAAATACCGGGACCTCGGTACTTTCGTAGGAGGCACCCATGTACTTTGTGAGGGAGCCTTGGGGAGAAATTATTGGGATTTAATCATCGGGGTGAGGTGGAAGTAGTGGAGCCCCGAGCTTTCTATGTTAACCAATGGAATTGCGACGTACTAAGGAGGTACCACCAGGGATCCACACAGCCTAGAACATAGTCCCTGATAGTTTCAATGAGGATTTGTACTAGAACCCACTAGGATTCTCTTACCGAGGTGACATGGCCATAATGGACCAAACACCCGCACACTATATATAATGTTATAGTTTGGGCCATGTGACCTATAGAGAGGGGTTAATTCATGACCTAGTATGAGTGGGTTGACAAGTTCCACATGGTATGACATGACGCATGGTGAAATAGCCACATGGTTGCCACGTGGTAGGTTAAGAGACATGTCACTATATGCTCAGCCAAAATTTAACCACACATATTTTGATCGAGGATCTGATTGAGACAAATTTCATATTATTAGAAAGGTCTTGACGAAATAGATGTAACAATGGCATCCATTTTTAGTTGGCGATATGGAGAGCCACTTAGATGCTAGGTGGCAGGGCACTTGTCCATCCCACGCGCCTGCACATGGCCACCCAACGCATGATAAATACTGGAGCATGGGACATTTATTTTCCACCCTTGCCATCCTCCCTTCGACGTCCTTCGACTACAACTCATTAACTCTGTTCGTCCTGCCTTTTCTGACTCCCATGGCCCTTAAATACACCACCCCTACTCCATCCTCCTCCATTCGTATCTCCCTTAGGCTTTGTGCAGTTTCCTCCGGTGTCTCAATCGCCCCTGGGCCCCTCTACCCTATTCCTCTTCCCTGTGGTTGTTTCTCCATGAATTTTGGCACCTAATCATCTATAGGTCGCTCCTTCTCCTCATATCTCCTCTCATTTCCTTGGCTCAGCCATGCCGAGAAGACATAGGATGAGATCTCGCAAAGCAGGAGGGTGGGGCCTCCCATATAGGCCTCCTACATCGACCTCCATAGGCAAGTCGGTGAATCTCTCAGTGGACTAGGAGGAGCTAGACGTGTTTGACCCCGTCAATATCACTGCCCATTTGTCCCTCCAACTTCCGACCTATCCGCCTAAACCCTCTAGCTAAGGCCGCCACCCCAAAAAGCGACCTCTTAAATCCACCATTCACTCTGATCTAGACTTCTATCCATGAAAAATGAAGGCCTTGTCGGTGCAGAGCGCTTCCAGCAACGGATGCGGTTCAAGCAGCAGTGCAGGTTCAAGCTTGAATCAACATGGAAAGGATGTTGTCGCGAGCACTCATGCAGACTCCTCCATTTCGCCAGATGCCCAAGTGTTGTTTCTCCCTCTGTCAACAGCCCACGTGTCTAAGAAGGAGGAGGACAAGTCAAACTATGCATGTAGGATTGAGGAAGAACCATCCATCCCTCCATAAAAGAATGATAGCTCTCCATCAGTTAATTGTTGGGTGTCCATCTCTTTTTCCAGTTTTCTTCTGGTTTTTTCTAGATTTCTAGTGTTTTGGTACTATCTTCCATTATGGTTCTATCACACTTATAATTTGTCAAGTTGGTTTCCCGCTATGGGCACCTCATTATCATCTCTTCTCTTGGGTTGGTTTCCCCATTTGGGGCAGTCCCTTTTTTGAAGTCTTTCTTCTGATACTTCCCTCCGAAATTGGCCTGCCAACTCCAGAGGACGAGAAATGAAATTTTTGGACCTGTATGATATAATATAAGTAGCCTAATTTAGAAAAAAAAATAGCATCCATTTTAAGTTTTAAGAAGGTTTAAAAGGGTCACAAAATTTAGATCCCATTTCCATAACTGGACTTTGGAGGTTTGTTCAAATCTACCCTTGGTTGGGGCTAGGGATATTAGGGGATATGTTACATTAACTATAGAGCTTGACCCTGAGAGTGTTAACAGAACTTAACCTATAACCTATCAATAACCAAAGTGTTTTAATGATGGGGGCTATATATATATATATATGTGTGTGTGTGTTTCGGCCATGTGAGCCATAAAGAGGGTTTAATTCATGACCTAGTATGAATGGATTGACAACTACCACCTGGTATGACATGGTGCATGGTTAGATAACCACATGGCCGCCACATTGTAGGTTAGGTGATGTGGAAATCTCTGATTGGCCAAACTTTAGCCAACCATATCTTTTGAACTAGGATTCAGATTGAGACAAATTTCATATTGTTAGAAAGGTCTTGACATAACAAATGCAAAAATGGCATCCATTTTAAGTTTTGAGAAGGTTTTTAAAAAGTCAAAAAATTTAGATCCCATTTCCGTAACTGGACTTTGTAGGTTGGGGCTAGGGATAGTAGGGGGTATGTTACATCAACTATGGGGCTTGACCCCGAAAGTGTTGAGATAATTAAACTTGTGACCTCTCAATAGAAAAGGTGTTTTAAAGATGGGGACTCGAGAAATTGAGGTAACCCTTGCGACTCAAATTATTATTATTATAAAAGTATTTAATATATAACTTAAAAATATATACATTTAAAAAAAGATTTAACAAGATTCCACCATTGAGATTCCCCTCTTTACCATGAATATTCTCGACATGTAAACAAGCTTTGTTACAATACCATAAGAATATTCTAAAATATATTATGGACCTTAAATCCTTCATTCCACCTAATAATTATTGATTAATTAGCACAACCATATAATTTAAATGGCTAGCGTACACCTATGCATGTCAAAACACTTACCTCATTATACATCTCACATTTCGAGATTGAAATAAATATATAACTAAATTATCAATTTATTGTAAATTATCAACCCCACCCTTGATAACCATAATTATCTCTCCGTGTTCTCCAAAAATAAGAAAAAAATGAACATCACTAAGATAAGAGCTAATTCCCATGAGCTTCGGAGTGAGACGAGGCAATGGTCTATTTAGAAGACCCCTTGGAATGAAAGAATCTGCCAGATTTGGGATTATAAGCAGGTGGAAGATGAAAAGCATTTCCTTTTAGAGTGCCCGGCTCTTACTCACATTCGCTCTCAATTCCCTACCATCTACCACACTTCGCTCTCTTTGACCATAGAAACACGATTATTTCTCCTCTCTTAAGGTCTGATACACCGCTTAATGGAGGATAACCACCATCATGTGTGTGTGTGTGTGTGTGTGTGTGTGTGTGTGTGTGTGTGTGTGTTTATGTGTGTGTGGTAATCATATATACATTTAAAAGAACATGTAATGATTTTTTTAACCATGCAGATTCATATTCACACTTTACCATGGAGTTAGTAACTTGTAAATAGGCATTGTTACAATACCATGGCTTTCCAATCACACATGCCCAAAAAACCATAAATAATGTTCATGACATTTTTTTATTAATTACAGAGAAAATGCATAACTAAATCTAAGATAAATCCTACCACCCACATATTAATTATTAATAATTAAATTAAAATTATGAATTTTTTTTACAAAATAGACAAACCTATGAACATAATTAAATGATAATTTTGGTCATCATTAATATATTCCAGTAAAACCCTTTAAAACCCACCATGAACCCTTGAAAGAAGTTTAAATTAGCCTCAAGAATTTATCACCCAGAATATATATATATATATATATATATATATATATATATATATATATATATATATATATATATATATATATATATATATATATATATATATATATAATATCATGGTTAAAATTTAAAAAATTATTATCATTGTTGAATTTAACTTTAATTCACACTCAAATATCATGACTTTTAAGGTTTAACCATATTAAAATAAATCCCAACTAACTAAATTTGACATTCTAATCAAAATATATATTTATAACTTATAACAAAACTTTTTGAAATTTGAAAAAAAAATTGTGCTTAAAACTCTTTAAAACCTAGCACTAACATTTGACTTCATATTGAAAATTCTTATTTATAACTTATCACAAAACTCTTGGAGATTTAAAAATAGATAAAAAAATCCATCATTAAATTATAACTAATCTCTTCCAAATTTGAAAAAAAAATAAAAATTGTCATAAAATTAATTAAAACTAAACATTTACATTTCACTTTATATTCAAATACTTATTTATGGCTTATCCCAAAATTCTTAGAAACTAAAATATAAATAAAAGATCCATGTTAAAACTCTAGTAAAATTGTTAAAAACAACCATTAACATTTGACTATATATTAAAAACACTTATTAATAGTGTATCACAAAATTCTTCAAAATTTAACAAAACAACAAAACATCCTTAATATATTTGAGAAAAACTTTTAAACCAACCATGAAGCCCTTAAAGTAGCATGGATTAGCTCAAAAGAGTTTACTGGGTCAAGATGAATTGTAATTCAATATGGTAGAAATATTGTAATGTTTAACATTTTGATTAGGTTAAAATCAAATAAAAAATAAAATAATTAATAATTATAATTATCAATAAAACATTTTAACTCACTTAAATTAATAAAACCAAAACTAAAAATAAAATAACATAAAAAATAGATAATTAATAATTATCATTATAATTAATAATTAAATTTCTAATCGTATCTTTAAGATTCAAATCTCTATAATATATATAGTAATAAAATCTCTTCATATGTAAATCTATTGGCTCCTAAATATGTGATCCTACATAAATTTAGAATGGATTTGTTACAAACAAACCTAAGAGTTGTATCCTTATGTTTGAGTCCCATATTGTTATGCTCGATCTAAAGTTCATCCAATTGCAATGGTATTTATCTCTTAGCCTCATTTTTTTCTAGATGAACATTGATGAGAAGGGATTTGATATTCTAGTAAATCTCAATGGTGTAGAGGTATTGGTTTTTTCATCCTTAGGCATAACATGGATTGGGGACCCATTCTAAAATTTATTTTAATACTAATATATTGTTGAGTTCGTCCTTGTTTGCAAGAACCTTTGTTGTAGTGTGTTCAAATTCTTGTTGAATGTGATTAGGAGTTTGGATTTGATAGCAACGAGTTGCATTGTCGTCATGAAGTTGAGCTTGTGCACTCCCTTCCACTCTGCTAGATGAGACATACTGGCTTGTGACCCTTTGACGTGAAGGAGTTAGCGATGAGAAAATAAAAATGGGAGAGGATGGATGCATGAGAACTTCAGAATATCTGCAGGGATTTTTTGTGGTATGGGAGGCCATTGCAGGTTGTGATTGATGGGGTCATTCATCAGCTTTTAAAGATCCGGGATATATAAATTTTCCAAAAATGGTAGTGGCATGGGTGCCCCCAAATTTGGTCAAGGCCGAGGTGGATGACCTAAATCACCTAGGGGTCCTCCTATCAAGGTGTTTCCAACAAGATATGCGAAACTCGTTTGATAATAATGTCCTTTTTGTCATAGTGTAGGCATGTAAGGTGGCTATCGATAAGGGATGTTAGGCCCGAGGGAAAAAAAAAGGGTTTCCCCTAACATTGTAATTTCCCCTTTGGACCAACTGAGGTTGAGGTGGTGCCCAAATGGATGCAACAGGACTCAGTTGGGGGATGTTTCTCGCCATATAATGGAAAACTGGCACATGATCAACACTTGAAATTTGGCCACTAGGAGGAAGTAAATCAATAAGTGACAAACTAGGTTTTCCTATAGATGGTAAGGGTACATAAATACCCCCTACTAGTATATTTGTGTTAGGAACATTTCCCCCAAGAATTTTAGCCTGGGGATTCAAACTCAGCAAAGTGTTGCAACTAAAAGGGTTTTTGAAAGGGGTCGAGCTAGGAACGTTACTAGGAGG
Organism: Pinus albicaulis; assembly: GCA_034641835.2. Classification (NCBI taxonomy): domain Eukaryota; kingdom Viridiplantae; phylum Streptophyta; class Pinopsida; order Pinales; family Pinaceae; genus Pinus; species Pinus albicaulis. The sequence continues at coordinate 1,599,285,266 of CM076581.1, forward strand.
GACATCAGGAGGTCTAGGAGCAGACACGAAAGGGGTGGGAACTAAGAGGTACTAGACTCCACTCATAGCAAGTGTAACCAAGTTGCCTGGACTAGGCATACTCTAACTAACAGGGTGACAAATCATCGATGTAGAACTGAAAATAGGTGGGGGAAGTGGTGGTGGAGAAACATTTTCCACAAATGACCATGACTCACTATTCGTCATGTGGATATTGGACGTGGGAATGTACAAAGACATTAAAAAAAAGGGGGGGGTATGAAAAAAACTAATCAATCAAAACATACAATTACATAAAATCAGAACAGACTACAGGCAACTTGTTAGCCCAGGAATTTAGAGGACTCGATGAATGTTAAGTTTTTGGCTGGATAACGCTTCTCGGAAGAGCAAGTAGAGCATTAGAAGGTGGAATAATGGCCACATTTGAAGGATACAACCTGAGAAAGATAAAACAACAAATGTAACTAAACAAGACTATTAGTTACTTAATCACAAATATAAGTGCTATTGTAATACATGACATAAAATCAGGAGTTAGAGGAAATCACAGGAGCATGATCCTTGGCACTGGTACCTAGAGGAGCTGGAGGATTTTCCTCACACTATAGATGGCTCTCCAAGTGGGCTATCCCGGCATCCAAAATCTCAAAGAACAAATTCTAATACCGCTCAACATGCTTGATGTCATTTAGGGAAGAGAAAATTTTATACTGCTCCTCTTATTTCTCCTTCATAACTTTGCCCAGGATGGTTTTCAACTGAAAATGAAGGGTAATGGAGTTAAAGTATAGTTTTTTTCTTCCTCTGTTGTGACTATGGTCAAGAACCCAATGGGATACCTCCTCAAGGATGTCACAATCCATGAAAATTTGATGATATTCAATAGAGATGGAATCAATATCATGAATCTCAACACGAATGTATAAAGGGGTAAATAATTAGTAGATGGTTGCAACCTCCTATGCATGTGTCTAGGGATGAGTTCTACCTTGGGGTCTATGGCCACCCACCTTCGGCAGTTGCACATGCAGTGCCAAGGCATGATGCTCAAGAGAAGACAAATTCAAATACAAGGCTCAATAATTGATACTCTAGGGGAAGAGTAGTAGAGATAGGATATGCGAAGAAAATCCTAAAATGACAATCGGAGAAAGGAAAAAACCGAAAAAAGGGGGGGAAGGGGGGAGCACGGCGGGGAGGAAGAGGTCCTCAGGTAAGAGTACAAAGCTTAAAACCATTTCCTACACACAAAAAGTCATGAAGACAAAAAATAACAAACACTGAACACCAACCTAGAATATAACCAACGAATTCAAGACTAAAAGATTAGTGAAAAGAGCCAAAAGTCTCAGAAAATACCTTAATAAAAGCGTTTCAAAATGTCCCAACCTTTGAAAGGTGCCATACTGAATATAGAAAGGTGGCCAATACAAGAGATTGTATCAATAAATTTGGGGCCACATTAGTGAACAACTCCAAAAAATGGGGTTAAGATATGCAAGGAAAGGTATTGGCACAATCGCTTGAAGGAACACAAAGATGTCCTAGGTGACATAACAATGTATTTTGTAAGGGAAAATTTGGAACTTTCTTACCTTCTAGGAGTGTCTAGTATGTGTTGCTGAATTCTAGATTTCTCTTGTAAAATGCAAGCACTCTGAAGTCTCGTGCCCATAAGAGTGGAGAACAATGGTCAGTACCATGACTGGAGGTCCATTGAGGCAGTATACAACATTATTGGTGTTTCCCTTCTTGTACTTAATGTTCAAGTGGAACTTTTGCAGATATGTTGACCATTTTTTATGGCGATTGTTCTACAACTTCCCTTGTGTCTGTATGGACTGTAGGGTTTAGTGGTCTATGTGGATGATTGTTTCCTTCCCCATAATGTAATGCTTCCATTTCGGCAAGCCTACACAATGGAATACATCTCTTTTTCATAGGTGGGATACTTTTGGACTGTGTCACAATTTCGTTTCCTTAGTAGAGAAAATACATTGATGTAAAGTCTCTTATTTGGGTCAAAATCAATTAAATATGAAAAAAAAATTTCTTACATGGAAATCAAAGAAGAGATAATTAACCTCGGGCAAGCTGACTGTCAAATCTAGCAGTGGTTCATCTGCTCCGGGATATAAGGACCAGGGAGATTCGGGGATTATTCTAAAAAAAAATTTGGATCAATCTTCCCTTTCACTGCATCCTTGAAGGAGAATGGACCTTTGGAGCTAGATCTAGGAGAACCTCCAAGAAGTCTCATGTTAAGGATGATGGTTGAATATCGTAGAAGGCCATAGTACTCCAACTTATAGTCCTCTTGCAATGTTTTCCCTTCATAAATCAGATATTGGAGTCCTACTATAATACCCATTTGTTCTTGAATATTTTGCTTTAGCATTTGTACCTGATCCCAAATCTAGACCCTCATACACACATATTTCACACTCAACATTTTAATAAAAAATTGAAGCGACACTTCTTCAAGCATATCTAAGGATTGATATCCAAGATTCGTCCACTTATTGGACTCGACTAGTGAATTCAAGGGTGGATTGGGAATCGAAGAGAGGTTTTCCAAATACTAGTAAGGAGATGAGTTGAGAGCCTCCCCATCATCGTAAATCCAAAACTCTAATCCATATAGTTCATGAAATCCCACAGATCTAAAAAAATCCATGCGCTAATAACTCATTGACGACCTCGAGATCTATGACAGCAGGAGGATCTGTATTTTGTGACAAATATTCCTCGAAGATAAAAATCCTTTAACTGTGTTCTGGGCCCACATGCGATGAAGCCTTGGCTCTTTGAGGTTGCAGATTCCACCAATCGATCTCATCATATGTAGTATGTGAATGAAAGATGCTACAAATTGGTCCTCTTGTAGTAGTCACGCACTCTTCATCCTCTTTCCAACAAATCCACCAGTTCATGCTCCCAGACCTTAGATCGATATGGAAAAGAAAGAAAACCAATATCTGAGATTCATTCCATCTCACTCTCAAGGTAATATGGCCATATCGAATAGAAAACAGTGTATTTATCCATAGATCCACTCTTTCAAAATCACTATCAATCCCAAGAAGAGCAAGGGATTCATTATTTACCAAGTTCCCCCACCAGCTCTTCTTGATACTAAGAGATCTCTACTTTCCCAAACCCCAATCCTTGAGTTCCCAAATGCGTAGGTTTGAATCTAAAAAATATCTTATTCTGTGATCAGATCCGACTTCATCGGTGTCAATTTTCACTGCATGCAATGTTGCAAGTGGAATGGACTTGAAAATAATAACTGGATCTAGCTTCCGCGTTTCCTCCCCCTGGTAATAGGGAGAAATGAAATTGACATGAGGGAGATCGAAACAGATGTCGGTGATAGAGGGGTTAACTCTCACACATTCTGTCACAACAATTCCATCCTCGTCGCTGACGTTCACCATAAAAACCAGTCTGTCGAAATATTGACATTTGCACAGAAGATCTGTCTGATAGAGCCATTGTTGTCAATATCTACATCCATGAGGTCTCCAATGGCCATCTCCCTCTGCAACACCCATTTGGCGATGGTGTGGTCTATGCAATCACTCTTGAACTCTTTCTATGACAAACTCTCTCACCTGCCTCATATATATATATATACAAACATTACCATAATTTTATTTAAGTTAAGCTAAGTTAAAACTGAAAATTGTGCTACAATTAAGGAAACTGCCAAAAATTGTAAATTGTGATACAATTAAGGAAACTGAAAAATGAAAGAAACAATGGTGAGAGTCCAAGTGGAGTAGGTAAGTGGCTATCGATAGCCACCTGGATCATTCCTCCTCCCTTAGGAAGCAATGGTCCCCATTTCGTTCAGTGCCTCCATAAAATGGGGAAACTTCTACTAAACTTGGTGCCTAGTGAGCCACTGGGCTTGGTGTAGGAGTTTGCCAACTTTGACAACCCGATACAGTTGAATATTATGCTAGCAAGTGTTCTTGATCCGCATGTCCATGATCCAATCATTTGTTGTCTGTTCCATGTAGTTAGGGTTTAGATCTGTTGGTGTGAGTTGTTTTGCAACGTTGGAGGTGTCAAGTAATGGTGGAAAGTATGGCCGAAGGTGGTCCACATTGAACAGTGGGTGCAGGTCAAGGAACGGTGGAATCTTGAGCTCAAAAGTATTGTCCCCTACAAACTTGGTGATGGTGTATGGCCAATATCATAGCAGCCGAAGATTATGGTGGGGGCCAACGAGGCACTCCTTCTACAAATGTAGCCAAACATTTTTGCCCACCTGGAACTAGTGTGGCACCCTATGTTGATCATGTTGTTGCTTGTACTTAGAATTTTTTTTTTCCAATATGTCATGGACTTGTTGGCGACTGTGCTGGATTCACTCATTGAAGATGTTAGTGTTGTTTCTTTCAGACTGGACATGGGTCGAAGTTTCCTCAGTAGTTTCAAATGGTATGACCACATCAATGGGACATAGTGGTTGGAATCCCAATCCAACCTGAAAGGGGCTTGGCTAGTTGGGCTATGGAGAGCTTTGTTGTAGCTATGTTGGTCATAGGGGAGGCTTTCATCCCATGTGCTAAGATGCTTCGAGTTTTACATGCGCATAATATGTACGATCATCCTATTGATGACCTCTATTTGGCCATCAGTTTGGGGGTTGAAATTCGTGGACTTAGTGAGCTTGGCATCCAGCATCGACAAGAGACTTGACCAAAATGTACTTAGGAACCTATTGTCTCGTTCAAAGAAGAGCTTAGCAATGGCTTCTAATGTGATACTCTTCTTGCATGCCCCCAAAATGGCCATATTAGAGAATCTATCCACGACCACGAAAACGTAGTCATTGCCATGCTTAGACGTTGAAGGGAGGCCTAAAATGTAATCCATTAAGATGGATTCCCACGGTTGACTAGGAGTAGGAAAAGAATTATATAGGCCTTGCATTTTATTGTCGGTTTTTCAATGGTGTAAGTAGTGCAGGATCTGATGTAATTCCCAACACTGTTTTGAAGGTTCGCCCAATAAAAATACTTTTGTAGCACTACCAATATCCTCTCTAATATAAAGTTTCTAGCAACCTGACTATAGCATGCTTCCCAAATAATATTGGCACACTCGCTTGAAGGAACACAAAGATGTCCTAGGTGACATAACAATGTATTTTGTAGGTGAAAATTTGGAACTTTCATACCTTCTAGTAGTGTCTGGTATGTGTTGTCGAATTCTAGATTGCTCTTGTACATATGCGAGCACTTTGAAGTCTCGTGCCCATAAGAGTGGAGCACAATGGTCAGTGCCATGACTGGAGGTCAGCTGAGGCAGTATACAAAATTATTGGTGTTGCCCTTCTTGTACTTAATGTTCAAGTGGAACTTTTGCAGGTATGTCGACCATTTCTTATGGCGATAATTCTGCAACTTCACTTGTGTCTGTATGAACTGCAGGGTTCAGTGGTCTATGTGAATGATTTTTTCCTTCCCCATAATGTAATGCTTTCATTTTCGGCAGGCATACACAATGGAATGAATCTCTTTGTCATAGGTGGGATACTTTTGGACCGTGTCACAAATTTTTTTTCTGAGTAGAGAAAATACATTGATGTAAAGTCTCTTATTTGGGCCAGAATCCATTAAATTTGCAAAAAAATGTTCTTGCATGGAAATTAAAGAGGAGATAATTAACCATGAGTAGGTTTACTGTCAAATCTAGCAGGTATTTCATCTGCTCTAGGATATAAGGACCAGGGAGATTGGGGGATTGTTCTAAATTTTTTTGTGGATCAATATTCCCTTTCACTGTATCCTTGAAAGAGACTAGACCTTTGGAGTTAGATCTAGGAAAACCTCCAAGAAGTCTCATGTTAAGGATGATGGTTGAATATCGTACAAGGCCATAGTACTACAACTTATAGTCCTATTGCAATGTTTTCCCTTCATAAATAAGATTTTGGAGTCCTACTGGAATACCCATCTCTTCTTGAATATTTTTCTTAATCATTTGTACCCAATCCCAAATCCATTCCCTCATACACACATATTTCCCACTCAAAACTTCAATAAAAAATTGAAGCGGCACTTATTGAAGCATATCTAAGGATTGATATCCAAGATCCGTCCACTTATTGGACTCGACTAGTGAATTCAAGCGTGGATTGGGAATCCAAGAGAGGTTTTCTGGATACTAGTAAGGAGAGGAGTTGAGAGCCTCCCTGTCATCGTAAACTCCAAAAATCTAATCCATATAGTTACCGAGATCCCACAGATCTAAAAAAACTCCATGAGCTAATAATTCAGCGAGGTTCTAAAGATCTATGACATGAGGAGGATCTATATTTTGTGACCAAGATTCCTCAAAGATAAAAATCCTTTAACTGAGATCTGGGGCCCCATGCGATGAAGCCTTGGCCCTTTGATGTTGTAGAGTCCACCAATCAGTCTCATCATATGCAATATGTGAACGAAAGATGCTGCAAATCGGTCCTCCTGTAGTAGTCACACACTCTTCACCATCTTTCCAATAGATCCACAAGTTCATGCTCCTAGACCTTAGATCGATATGGAAAAGCAAGAAAACCAATCTCTAAGATGCATTCCATCTCACTCTCAAGGTAACATGGCCAAATCCAATAGAAAAAATTGTATTTATCCATAGAGCCACTCTTTCAAAATCACTATCAGTCCCAAGAAGAACAAGGGCTTCATTATTTACCAAGTTCCCCCACCAGCTCTTCTTGATGCCGAGAGATCTCTGCTTTCCCAAACCCCACTCCTTGAATTTCCAAATGCGTAGGTTTGAATCTAAAAAATCTCTTATTCTATGGTCATATCTGGCTCCATCGACGTCAATTTTGGCTACATGCGATGTTGCAAGTGGAATGGACTTGAAAATAATAACTAGATCTAGCTTTCGAGCTTCCTCCCCCTAGTGATAGGGAGAAATGAAATTGACATAAGGGAGATCGAAACAGATGTTAGTGATCGAAACAGATGGTTAGATCTGGCTCCATCGACGTCTTGTCACAAGTTTTCTGCCCATCTTATATGTTATCCGCCGATTGAAAGACGCGATGCAATCACAATCGCAATCACATTCACCGCTCCGCCATCTGTCATATGTATGTTCCTCCATCGCAATGTGTAATCGCCGATGGTGATAATTGCACATCGCAATCACAAAGGTCATGTCGTTTGTGTTATCCACTTAAGTCATCCGTCGATGCCGATGGTGCGATGCAATCCAATCGCAATCACAACATCGCATGTCTATTGTTCAACCGTTTCATTTGTTTCATCGTCGATTGTCGATTGTCGATGCTGCTCAATCGCACATCGCTAATCACAATTGCAACATTGCAATTGTGTTATTCAAACTGTTCTGCTTGTTCCTCCGATTTCCCATTACCGATTGCGACGTGGGATCCACTCGCATATCGCGCTAAAGAAAGATTTAGGTTAAAGTTTATGTTTTCGTAGTGTATTTTTCGTTTTTATTGGTTTTATGTTTTTACACCGCGGCCTATAAAAAGTGAAAATTCTGTGTATGTTTTATTTATGGTATTGCATTGTAATGTATTGTAAGTGTGTTGTATCGCTATGAGAGCCCGAAGGACAAAAAAGAAAAAAAACACAGTGTAGACCACAAGAGCACTATTGGGTGTGTTTTGAGAGACAGAGAGATTTTGAGAGCAGTGTGTCTGTAGCAGTCAATTCATATTTTTTTATCCCTCAATAGAGGATGACTTTTGTAATAGTTTTTAGTTTGATTAATGGAATAGAAAGCATTTTCATGCCATCTCTGTCTGCAAGAAAATTTTGTTTTAACTTCTCTATGTTAAGAGGAGAGCATTATTCTCTCTGAATATTGTTCTGGAATTATCAGAAATTCCAACATGGTATCAGAGCTAGTTCAAGCTCTTTGAAGGTTTCAAAGAAGCTGAAAGAAGAAGAATACTTGTTACATCTTTTCTCCAGTAGCGTGAAAGCTCAGTAGAAGACAAAGTTCAGGTATTTCTCAAAAGAAAACAAATTTGTTGTTTTTGTTTAATAGAGTTTGTTCTTTAGAGAAGGAAAGACAGTTTGTTTAATTTCATAGTTTAGTTTAAAACAAATGGCTGGACCAAGCACTGGTATGAGTATTGGAAATGCTCATCTTCCACAATTTAATGGGAAAAACTATGATTATTGGGCCATTACCATGAGAGCCCTCTTTGCCTCACAAGAATTATGGGAATTTGTAAATGGTTTTGATGAACTAGCTGATGAGCAGGCTTTTAATCCCTTAACTCAAGAAGATAAGGATATATTGAAGATCAAAATAAATAAGGACTCTAAAGCCCTCTTCTATCTGTATCAATCAGTAAATGAGAGTGTGTTTCCAAGGATAGCAGTAGCTAAGAGATCCAAGGATGCATGGAATACTCTCAAGGTAGCATACCAAGGTGTGGAGAAAGTGAAGACAACAAAACTACAGTTGCTGAGGAGATATTTTGAAACTCTATGCATGAAAGAGTAAGATAATATAGACTCATTTTTTACACATGTGACTGGGATGGTAAATCAGATAAGGTCCCATGGAGAAACTCTTGAAGAAAGAAGGATTGTGGAGAAACTTTTGAGGAGCTTGCCCTCAAGGTTTGATGTTATAGTTACCACCATAGAAGAGACCAAGGATCTCTCAAAGTTCACAGTGGATGAGCTTCATGCATCACTGATGACACATGAACAGAGATTGGGTAGAAATGAAAACTCATCTCTAGAGCACGCCTTCAAGACCCAAATGCCTTCAGGAAGAGGAAGAGGTAAAGGTAGAGGAAGAGGAAGAGGAAGAAGCCAAAACAAAGGTGGAAGGAACAACCCTTCATATTCACATGGAATGAGCAACAGTCAGAATCACAGCCACGGCCAATGCAATAGCCAAAAAGGTGGACACCAACACCAACATGCTCATGGACAAAGGTATGACAAATCCAATGTCCAATGTCATTATTGCAATAAATATGGGCACTATGAGAATGAATGTAGGAAAAAGAAAAATAACATGAAAAATAGGTAGAATGCTAATGTAGCAAAAGAAGAAAAGAACCCAAGTAATGTGTTGTTAACTTGTAATGTAGCACAATATAGAGAAGATGATGTTTGGTTCTTAGATTCAGGATGTGGTAATCATATGACTAGAAACAAAGCAATGTTTGCCAATCTAGATGAAGAAGTTAAATCAGAAGTAACCACAGGAACAGATACTAAGATCTATGTAAAAGGAAAAGGTAGAGTTAGTATTTGAGCAATAAATGGTGAGAAAAAAATTGTTCCAGATGTGTACTATGTTCCTAGTTTGAAGTGTAATCTTTTGAGCGTTGGGAAGCTCATAAACAAAGGTTAAAATGTAATTTTGAAGGATGATTTGTGCACAATAAAGGATATACCTCTAAGCAAGAAAATCATTGCTGAAATACAAATGACCAGCAATAGAATTTTTCCACTCAAGCTCAACACTAACTTGAAGGGAAAAGGGAAGAGTGTAGCAGCTGTAACACAAGAATTCTTTCAAAAGGAAGAGAAAGATGAAAACTAGTTATGGAACCTAAGATTTGGACATCTCAATTTTGGAGGATTAAATTTGTTGCACATAATAGGTATGGTAAGATGTTTACCATTGATTGAGAAGCTTGACAGCCTATGCGAAGGCTGCATCTTGGGAAAGCAACACAGAGAAAATTTTCCATCAGGGAAAATCATAAGGGCGAAGACACCCTTAGAGATAATTCACTCAGATTTATGTGGGCCGATGCAAACAACATCAATTTCAGGCAACAATTACATGCTGACCTTCATTGATGATTTTACAAGGAAAGTGTGGGTTTATTTTTTGAAATATAAGAGTGAAGTCTGTCAGAAATTTTTCCACTTTAAAGCTCTTTTAGAGAAACAGAGTGGGTTGTATATCAAAGTTCTTAGAACTGATAGAGGAGGAGAATATATCTCAAAGGAATTTCTGCGTTTCTATAGAGAGAAAATCATACACAAGAAGTTGACCACAAGGTACACACCGCAACAGAATGGAGTTGCTGAAAGGAAGAATCGAACGATAATGGAAATGGTGAGAAGTATGCTAAAGGCAAAACACTTTCCGAATGAGTACTGGGTAGAAGCAGCAAATTGTGCTTCGTATATTTTAAATAGATTCCCTACAAAAGCTATATTGAACAGAGTTCCACAAGAAGCAAGGAGTGGCAGAAAACAAGGAGTCAGCCACATGAGAGTTTTTGGATGTGTAGCTTATGCACACATTCCAGGCAAGTTGAGGAAGAAGTTGGATAGTAAGGGGGAGATGTTCATTTTCCTTGGATATTGTGAAGATTCCAAAGGATACAGATTGTATAACCCATCCACAAAGAATTTTGTGATAAGCAGAGATGTGCATTTTATTGAAGAGGAAGCATGGGATGGAAGCATTGAGAAAACAGACAATGTTAAATGATGTTTATCTCATCATGAAGATGAGGAAGATGTGGTTGAAATTAATACCTCATCTATAACACAACCTCCACCAACACAGGGACAGAAAGGGACACCTCAAACAATGAGAACACCCTTGAGAAGAAATGGGAGTGCTTCTCCAAGCACATCACATGGAGCATATTTGAGTGCTTCTTCAACCACGACTACACCAAATGAAAGAGGAACAAACTTCAGAATTATTAATGAAATTTATGATTAGGAAGCATGAAATGAAGGTATGAACTCATTATTTGATTTGTAATTTCATGTTGATGATCCTATTCATTTTGAAAATGCTATTAAAGATAGAAAATGGATAGAAGCTATGGATGATGAAATTAATGCCATAGAGAAGAACAAAACATGGGACTTGGTTGATCTCCCAGAAGGTAAAGAATTCATCGGAGTTAAATGGGTCTATAAGACCGAAAGTAATACTGAAGGGAAGATAGAAAGACACAAGGCCAGAGTTGTTGTCAAGGGATATAAGCAGCAGCCTGGAAGAGACTATGAGGAAAGTTTTGAACCAGTTGCAAGAATGGAGACAGTAAGAGCAGTGCTATCCATAGAAGCACAAAACAATTGGAAATTATATCATATCGATGTAAAATGCACATTTTTAAATGGAGTGCTAATGGAAGAGGTATATGTTGAACAACCTCTCGGCTATGAGAATAAAAGCCAAAAACACAAAGTGTGCAGATTGAAGAAAGCTCTTTATGGGCTAAAGCAAGCACCAAGAGCATGGTATAGTAGGATAGATTCCTATCTACTGGAAAATGGGTTTGATAAATGTGATGGTGAACCTACATTGTACATCAAAGAAAAGGATGGTAAAATGCTCATTGTTATGTTATATATTGATGATCTAATATTTACAGGTAATGATGATTACCTTGTTGAAAATTTTAAAATAGTCATGAAAGAAGAATTTGAAATGACTAACATGGGATTGCTGAGATACTTCTTAGGAATAGAAGTAGAGAAAAATGAAAATGGGATTTTTATCTCACAAGAAAAATATGTTAATCAAGTATTGGAAAGATTTAATATGCGGGAGAGCAAAGCTAAAATTACTCCCACAGTAATGGGATTGAAGTTGAGTAAAGATGACAGCAGCAGGGATTATGATCCAAGTCTGTATAAAAGCATAGTTGGCAGCCTCATATATTTGACTGCAACTAGGCTGGATATTATGCATGCTATTAGTTTGATCTCCAGGTTTATGGAAAGGCCAAAAGAATTACATTGGGAGGCAGTGAAGAGAATTCTGAGGTATGTAAAAGGAACTAAAAGGTATGGAATTTTATATACTACTTCAGAAAATTTAGAGTTAATTGGATACACTGACAGTGATTGGGCTAGTAGTGTAGATGATCGGAAAAGCACTTCCGGTTATGTTTTCATATGGGTACAAGATCCATTTCATGGGCTTCTAAGAAATAGCCGACTGTAGCGTTATCTAAAATAGAGGTAGAATATGTGGCAACTACAGCAGCAACATGTCAAGAAATATGGATGAGAATAATGTTGAGAAGCTTGTGTCAAGAACAGATAAAAGGAATAGTGATATATTGTGACAATAGCTCAGTTATTGCATTGTCAAAGAATTCTTTGTTTCACAAGAGAACGAAACACATAGATATAAAGTTTCACTGTATTAGACAATTGGTGAACAATGGAGAAATCGTTTTACAACATTGTAGAACAGAGGAGAAATATGTAGATATTTTGACAAAGCCATTGGGGCAGAAGACTTTTGAATATTTAATAAAATGTTTGGGTATGTTTGATAACCCAGCAGTTCACTTTAAGGGGGAGTGTTCAAAATATTAAAGTCACCTGCATGCCCTGAGCAGGTAGAAACAGAGTACAAATGGGCAGAAGAAGGTTGAGTGCACAACACCGTGTATTCAAGAAGAATGGAGAAAATTGTAAGGATGAAATCAATGTTGATGGGCAGCAGTCGAGTTTGCAGAGATGAAGTTAATGTTTGATGGGTGTAGCTGTTTTTGCAAAGGAATGAAGACTTTCATGGTTCCAAACCACGAAAGAACAGAGTTTTAATGAAAATAGTCATTTCAGGCTTTTAAGCCCTCAACAACCAAAACTGATGAAAATGTGTTTAAACGGTGAAAGACTTAAAGTTTTTGAAAGGGCACGACAAAGTGGTCCCCACCACTTAAGCGCTAATCGCAATCGCAAAAGTTTTTTGCAAGTGTATTGTTGATATGGATTGTTCTGATGCGATGCGATCATCGCAATTGCAAAGGAACAAAGTACCACATATGTTCCGCATATATATGAAATTCGTGATGCGATGTGATGTGGTCCCACCACAATCGCAATCGCAATCACTTGTCACAAGTGTTCCACCCATCTCATATGTTATCCGCCGATTGAAAGACGTGATGTGATCACAATCGCAATCGCATTCACCGCTCCGTCATCCGTCATATGTATGTTCCGCCATCACAATGTGTAATCACTGATGGTCCTAATCTCACATCTCAATCGCAAAGTTCATGGCGTTTGTGTTATCCGCTTAAGTCATCCACCGATGCTGATGGTGCGATGCGATCCAATCGGAATCGCAACATCGCATGTCTATTGTTCAATCGTTTCATTTGTTTCATCGTCGATTGCCAATTGCCGATGTCGCTCAATCGCACATCGCCAATCGCAATCGCAACATTGCAATTGTGCTATTCAAACTGTTCCACTTGTTTCACCGATTGTTGATTGCCGATTGCGACGTGGAATCCACTCGCATATCGCGCTAAAGAAAGATTTAGGTTAAAGTTTATGTTTTCGTAGTGTATTTTTCGTTTTTATTGGTTTATGTTTTTACACCGCGGCATATAAAAAGTGAAAAGCCTGTGTATGTTTTATGTATGGTATTGCATTGTAATGTATTGTAAGTGTGTTGTATCGTTGTGAGAGCCCGAAGGCAAAAAAAGAAAAAAAAAACACAGTGTAGACCACAGGAGCACTATTGGGTGCGTTTTGAGAGACAGAGAGATTTTGAGAGCACTGCGTCTGTAGCAGTCAGTTCATATTTTTTTATCCCTCAACAGAGGACGGCTTTTGTAATAGTTTTTAGTTTGATTAATGGAATAGAAAGCATTTTCATGCCATCTCTATCTACAAGAAAATTTTGTTTTAACTTCTCTATGTTAAGAGGAGAGCATTATTCTCTCTAAATATTGTTCTGGAATTATCAAAAATTCCAACATGGTATCAGAGCTATTTCAGGCTCTTTGAAGGTTTCAAAGAAGCTGAAAGAAGAAGAAGACTTGTTGCATCTTTTCTCCAGCAGCGTGAAAGCTCAGCAGAAGACAAAGTTCAGGTATTTCTCAAAAGAAAACAGAGTTGTTGTTTTTGTTTAATAGAGTTTGTTCTTTAGAGAAGGAAAGACAGTTTGGATAAGTTCAGAGTTTATTTTAAGAGAAATGGCTGGACCAAGCACTGGTATGAGTATTGGAAATGCTCAGCTTCCACAATTTAATGGGAAAAACTATGATTATTGGGCCATTAACATGAGAGACCTATTTTCCTCACAAGACTTATGGGAATTTGTAGATGGTTTTGATGAACCAGCTGATGAGCAGGCTTTTAATGCCTTAACTCAAGCAGATAAGGATATATTGAAGAGAAAAAGAAAGAAGGACTCTAAAGCCCTCTTCTATTTGTATGAAATAGTAAATGAGAGTGTGTTTCCAAGGATAGCAGCAGCTAAGAGATCCAAGGATGCATGGGATACTCTCAAGGTAGCATACCAAGGTATGGAGAAAGTGAAGACAACAAAAATACAGTTGCTGAGGAGAGATTTTGAAACTCTCTGCATGAAAAATTCAGATAATATAGACTCATTTTTTACACATGTGATTGGGATGGTAAATCAGATAAGGTCCCATGGAGAAACTCTTGAAGAAAGAAGGATTGTGGAGAAACTTTTGAGGAGCTTACCCTCAAGGTTTGATGTTATATTTATGATCCAGATTTATGCAGGAACGTAAAAGAATAAACACATAACCATAAATACAGAGATGCAGCGGAAATAACACTTCATTTCATTAATATCAAAGAACTAAAATTTGCTTACAGACAGAATGGAAATAAAACTAGCTAGGGCACTGGTAGCTATCTCTGAGAAGAGATGTGGCAGCTACAAGCCTCTGAACTGAGTTAAAATGAGGCTCAAGGGCCTATTTATTATTGAGAAACAATGGAGAACTCTAAACATCCAAAAACCTAACCCTAGGAGATGAAGCGCCAAAACTATGGGCCCCATTTGGGTAAATTGGTGTTTCAACTTCCCAGGGTCATAAATTTGGCATACTATCTCGGTTTGATGCACATGATACATCATTAGAAATATCTATCCGAGGAATAAAAATTTTGCCACGAATATCCATTCTGGAATGGAATTATATTCACTACAGGCGCCATGCCCAAAAAATGTCGTTTAGGGCCTGAAAACGGCTCCGGAAGTTCAGGACCTGAAAAACTACTAAAAATAGTAAGTTGTGCCGAAACTGAAAAACTGAAAGAGGCAATGGTGGGGCCCCAAGTGGAATAGGCAGGTGGCCACCAATATCCACCTGGATCATTCCTCCCCCCTTAGGAAGCAATGGTCCCCATTGCATTGAGTTCTTCCATGAGATGAGAAAACTTCTGCTGAACTTGGTCCCTACTGAACCACTTGCCTTGCTGAAAGAGTTGGCCAGCTTTGACAACCCAATACAGTTGGATGTTCTATTGGCGAGTTCTCTTTATTTTCATGTCCCTGAAACAATTTTTGGTGGCCTGTTCCATGCAGTCGGGGTTTAACTCTATTGGTGTGAGTTTTTTTGCAATGTTTGAGGTGTCCAGTAGAGGTGGGAAGTAAGGACGAAGGCGATCCACATTGAAGACTGGGTGTAGACCAAGGAATGGTGGAATACTGAGCTCAAAGGCATTGTTCCCTACATCCTTGGTGATGGTGTACGACCCGTATCAGAGCGGGTGAAGCTTGCGGTGGAGTTCAGTGAGGCACTCCTTCTGCAAATGTAGCCATACTTTGTCACCCACCTGGAAGTTGTGTGGCACCCGGTGTTGATCATGGCATTGCTTGTACTTGGCATTGGCTCTGTCCAATATATCATGAACCTGTTGGCAGATGTGTTGAATGCGCTCGATGAAGCTACTTACTTTGTCAACTTCAGACTGGACATGAGCTGAATCGGCCTTTGTAGCTGCAATTGGTATGGCTACGTCAATAGGACATAGTGGCTGGAATCCCAAGCCCACCTGAAAGGGGATATGGCTGATTGAACTATGGAGAGCCCAATTATAACTATGTTTTACATTTGGGAGGCTATCATCCCATGTGCGTGGATGCTTTGAATTGTACATGTGCAAAATGTGTACAATCATTTTGTTGACGACCTCTGTCTGGCCATCTGTTTGGGGATGGAAAGATGTGGACTTAGTGAGCTTGGTGTCCATCATTGACCAGAGGCTGGACCAAAATGTGCTAAGGAACTTGCTATCCCAATCTGATATGATAGACTGTGGGATCCCAAAGTGCACCCACACTCGTTCAAAGAAGAGTTTAGCAGTGGCTTCTGCTGTGATGTTCTTCTTGCAGGCCGCCATAATGGCCATCTTCGAGAATCTGTCGACGACCACGAAAACACAATCATTTCCCTGCTTAGTAGAAGGCAGGACTGACATGTAATCCATGGAGATGGATTCCCAAGGTCGACTAGGGGTAGGTAGAGGAGTATATAGGCCTTGCTTCTTGATGGTCGGTTTGGCAATGGAACAAGCAGTGCATGATCTGATGTGCTTCTCGACATCCTTTCGAAGGTTCGGCCAATAGAAATACTTCTATATTATTGCCACCGTTTTCTCGACCCTGAAATTCCCAGCGACTTGACTGTAGTGTGCTTCCCATATCATCTTGGCATGCTCGCTTGAAGGAATACAAAGGTGTCCTAGGTGACATAAAAGTGCATCTTGGAGGTGAAAATTTGGAACTTGCATACCCCCCAAGAGTTCCTTGTAAGTGTGGCCGAATTATGGGTCACTCTCATAGAGAAGCGGCCCATCAGGAGTCTCGTGCCCACAAGAGTTGAGCATGGTGGTGAGCGCCACGATTGGTGGTCGGCTGAGGCAGTCTGCAACATGATTGGTGCTACCCTTCTTGTACTTAATGTTCAAATGAAACTGTTGCAGATATGTGGACCACTTCTGATGGCGATCATTCTACAACTTCTTATTCCCCGTATGAACCGTAGAAGCAAGAACCGTGTGGATGATTTTTTCCTTCCCCAAATGTAATGCTTCCATTGCTTCCACAAGCTTTAACAATGGAATACATTTCTTTGTCATAAGTGGGATACTTGCTAATTGTGTCGACAATGTTCACCGTGATATGCCACCAGATGTCATCATGAGTGGGAACTACCACAATAGCATAGTCAAAGGAATCTATCTCGATCTCAAATGGTCGTTGCAAGTTTGGTAATACTGGGGCAGAGCAGAGGCAATGTTTCAATTCTACGAATGCCTTCTGTTGAGATTCCGACCAAAAGAAAATTTCTTTCACTCCTCCCTTGGTGACTTGACTCAAGGACCAAGTGATATGAGAGAATCCCAACACAAACCCGTGGTAGAAATTAGCAAGACCCGGAAAGTTACGAAGCTCTGTTAGAGTGGTTGGGGCTTGCCAATCTCGAATGACTTGGATTCGGTCGGTACAAGTAAATGGCAACCCCTTTCATCAAACATCAATAATGTATCCTCTAAATATTGAACTCCGGGTCATGCCAAAAGTGCACTTCTCCAGATTGGTACACAACTTGTGTTGCCGCAGTGTTTGGAGGACTTGTCGGATGTGGTGAAGGTGCTCTTCCCAAGTCTGGATGAAGATCAGAATGTCATCCAAGTACACCACTGCAAATGAGTTGTTGAATGGCTGCAAGATGTCATCCATCATCCTCATGAATGTTGCGGGAACATTCGTCAACCCGAAATGCATGACCAGCCATTCAAAAAGGCCTTCCTTGGCTTTGAAGGCAGTCTTCCACACATCGGAGGGTTAAATCGGTACCTGGTGATACCCCGACTTCAAGTCAATCTTGATGAAATATTTTTCACCTTTGAGTTGGTCTAGAAGGTCATCAATCCGTGGGATCGGGTACCTATTCCGGATAGTGATCTTGTTCAGTGCCCGATAGTCAATACAGAGTCTCCACGTCCCATCCTTCTTCTATAACAACATGATCGGGCTCCCACAGGGCGATGAACTTGGTCGAATGTGACCTTCCTGCAGCAACTCCTGAATCTGCCTCTTGATTTCATCGTTCTCCAGAACAGATCGCCGATAGATCAGTCCATTGGGTAGCGGCGCACCTGGGGTCAGATCAATCGAGTGCTTGACCTGACAGTGCAGAGGAACCCCTGTGGGTGAGGTGAAGATGTCCCCATACTCATCCACAACCTTATCCATTTGTTGTTTTCGTGCAGAGGAGCCTTGTCTGGAGCTCATGGCCATAGTCTTCTTCTTTCCCTAGGGGCGGAGCATCAGGAAAACGAATTTCCTAGTTTGGGAAATGAGCTTACTGCATTGTTTTGCAATAACCAAAGAGATAGCAGCAGGAAGTGGTACCTCTGGTATCTTGTACAAATTATTTCCAAAAGTAACAATAACAATGCGAGGCCGAGACTCATACACAACATGACACTTCCACAAGTATGGTTGTCCCAATAATACATCAGAAACATCAATAGGAGCAACGTCACATAATACCTCATTTGTGAAGGGCTTGTTGTTATTGGGAAGGTGACACTGCTGGTTGACGCGGAGATCTCGTTCTTGGTGAAGCCACCTGATGGTGTATGGATGTGGGTGAGCTGTGGTCAGCAAGCCCAACCACTTCATGGCATCTGCCGAAATGAGGTTCTTTTGGCTCCCATTGTCGACAGTGAACTAACCAGGGAGCCCTTTACCCACATCTGGAAGTGGAAGAGATGTTCCTCCTCTAGATCTTCTGGTTCCTCCTTCTAGATCTTCGTAGTGGAAACAGTGGCATTGGGCTCCGCATCAATAATCCATTTCCCTTTTTCATTCCCCTTGTAAGGTTCTGATTCAGAGTCGGAGCATGCATTTGAATCAGAAGCCCGAATATTGGCCACCAGCGACTGCTTGGCCTGACAATCACTTGTGTTGTGAGTGGAGCTCTTATGGAACTCACACCACTTTCTAGTGTCCTTCTTTGGCTTTGCGGTGTTTTTATTTTCTTGTGGCTTCGACAGGTTGTCTTGAGTCACCATTCCTTAGCTCTATCCTTTGTTCTGTGGTTTGGGAGCACCTTTCCCTTGCTTTTGATTCGCAGATCCAAAGTCTCGCTTCTTCTGTTTGAATTTCTGCTCAATCTTGGCAGCATATCGGTATGCCGTACCAAGCGAGGAGATGTCGAGGAACTCCATTTCCTCCTGAATGTATATGTGCAGACAACTATGATACTTTAGCACCAAATGTTTCTTTGAATCTTTGATACCCAACTTGGTGTGCAGAGTATGGAACAGATTCATCAACTCATGCACATCTTGATCCCTTTGTTTCCGCAGTGTGGTCCATTGTATGTACTTGTCTTCATAGCTCCCCACAGGGTATTATTTTTCCTTGACGGCGTCTCGGAAAGAATTCAAAGTGGGTACGGCCGAGAACAGAGAGGATTCTGTCTCATCCTTTTTATCACAGTGGGTTTCCCACCAGTCCTTGACATGGGGGTCAGCTTTGAGGAGTGCAAAAATAATCTTCTCCCTGTCGGAAAAGTCATGAACCTAGAAATATCCTTCTAATAGATTCAACCATATATCTACGGCATCTTCATCTATTGACCCTAAAATATGGGAATGTCAAAATTTACTTGTACCTTAAAAGGATTCGCACCTCCAGAGTGCCTGCTGGATATAGATGCCCCGCCGGTGGGCAGTCGTTGAAGGATCTAGGCAAAGTTATCCATCATCGCGTTCCTTTTTTTTTCGAGGGCCTCCTCGATCAATATTGTGATAGGATCTCCTGCTCCCTCATCTTCATTTTCGTCCCCCATGGGCGTCTATTAGGGCTTGCAAGGCTGATCTTGCAAAGGTTCCACCAGATCGAGCCCTAACTCCTTATACCCCGACCTCGTTGGGGACATGCAAAGAAGGATCTAGAAAAAGCAGACTGCTCTGATACCACTGATCCAGATTTATGCAAGAATGAAACAGAATAAACATATAACCATAAATACAGATATGCAGCGAAAATAACACTTCATTTCATTAACATCAAAGAACTGAAATTTGCTTACAGACAGAATGGAAATAAAACTAGTTAGGGCGCTAGTAGCTATCTCTGAGAAGAGATGTGGCGTCAATAGGCCTCTGAAATGAGTTAAAATTAGGCTCGAGGGCCTATTTATTATTGAGAAACAATGGAGAACTCTAAACATCCAGAAACCTAACCCTAAGAGATGAAGCGCCAAAACTATGGGCCCCGTTTGGGTAAATTGGTGTTTCAACTTCCCAAGGACGTAACTTTGGCATACTATCTTGGTTTGACGCACATGATACATCATTAGAAATATCTATCAGAGGAATAAAAATTTCACCACGAATATCCATTCTGAAACGAAATGATATTCGCTACAGGCACGATGCCCCAAAAAATTCGTTTAGGTCCTCAAAATGGCTCCGGAACTTCAGGACCCGAAAAACTGCTAAAAATAGTAAGTTGTGCTGAAACTGAAAAACTAAAAGAGGCAATGGTGGGGCCCCAAGTGGAATAGGCAGGTGGCCACCAATATCCACCTGGATCAAGTTACCACCATAGAAGAGACCAAGGATCTCTCAAATTTCACAGTGGATGAGCTTCATGCATCACTGATGACACATGAATAGAGATTGGGTAGAAATACAAGCTCATCTCTAGAGCATGCCTTCAAGACCCAGATGCCTTCAAGAAGAGGAAGAGGTCAAGTCAGAGGAAGAGGAATAGGCAGAAGCCAAAACAGAGGTGGAAGAAACAACCCTTCACATTCACATGGAATGAGTAACAGTCAGAATCACAGCCACGTCCAATGCAACAACCAACAAGGTGGACACCAACACCAACATTCTCATGGACAAAGGTATGAAAAATCCAATGTCCAATTTAATTATTGCAAGAAATATGGGCATTATGCCAATGAATGTAGGAAAAAGAAAAATGACATGAAAAATAGGCAGAATGCTAATGTAGCAAAAGAAGAAAAGAACCCAAGTAATGTGTTGTTAACTTGTAATGTAGCACAAGATAGAGAAGATGATGTTTTGTTCTTAGATTCAGGATGTATTAATCATATGACTGGAAACAGAGCAATGTTTTCCAATATAGATTAAGAAATTAAATCAGAAGTAACCACAGTAACAGATACTAAGATCTCTCTAAAATGAAAAGGCAGAGTTAGTATTCGAGCAAGAAATGGTGAGCAAAAATTTGTTCCAGATGTGTATTATGTTCCTGGTTTGAAGTGTAATCTTTTGAGCGTTTGGTAGCTCATAAACAAAGGTTACAATGTAATTTTCAAGGCTGATTTGTGCACAATAAAGGATATACCTCCAAGTAAGAAAATCATTGCTGAAATACAAATGACCAGCAATAGAATGTTTCCGCTCAAGCTCAACACTGACTTGAAGGGAAAAGGGAAGAGTGTAGCAACTGTAACACAAGAAGTCTTTCGAAAGGAAGAGAACGATGAAAACTGGTTATGGCACCTGATATTTGGACATCTTAATTTCGGAGGATTAAATTTTTTGCACATAAAAGGTATGGTAAGAGGTTTACCATTCACTGAGAAGCCTGAGAGCCTATGCGAAGGCTGCATCTTGGGAAATCAACACAGAGAAAATTTTCCATCAGGGAAAAGCATAAGGGTGAAGACACCCTTAGAGATCAGTCACTCAAATTTATGTGGGCCAATGCAAACAACATCAGTTTCAAGCAGCAATTACATGCTGACATTCATTGATGATTTTACAAGGAAAGTTTGGGTTTTTAATTTATTGAAATATAAGAGTGAAGTCCGTCAGAAATTTTGCCACTTTAAATATCTTTTAGAGAAATAGACTGGGTTGTATATCAAATTTCTCAGAACTGATAGAGGAGGAGAATATATCTCAAAGGAATTTCTGCATTTCTACAGAGAGAATGGAATACACAAGCAGTTTACCAAAAGGTACACACCGCAAAAGAATGGAGTCGTTGAAAGGAAGAATTGAACCATAATGGAAATGGTGAGAAGTATGATAAAGGCAAAACACTTGCCGAATGAGTACTGGGAAGAAGCAAAAAATCGTGCTTTGTATATTTTAAATAGATTCCCTACAAAATCTTTATTGAACAGAGTTCCAGAAGAATCGTGGAGTGGCAGAAAACAGGGAGTCAGCCACATGAGAGTTTTTGGATGTGTAGGTTATGCACACATTCCAGACAAGTTGAGGAAGAATTTGGATAGTAAGGGGGAGAGGTGCATTTTCCTTGGATATTGTGAATATTCCAAATGATACAAATTGTATAACCCATCCACAAAGAAGTTTGTGATAAGCATAGATGTGCAGTTTATTGAAGAGGAAGCATGGGATGGAAGCATTGAGAAAATAGTCAATGTTAAAAGATGTTTATCTCATGATGAAGATGAGGAAGATGTGGTTGAAATTAATACCTCATATGTAGCACAACCTCCACCAACACAAGGACAACGAGGGACACCTCAAGCAGTGAGAACAACCTTGAGAAGAAATGGGAGTGCTTCTCCAAGCACACCACATGGAGCAGATTTGAGTGCTTATTCAAGCATGACTACACCAAATGAAAGAGGAACAAAGTTCAGAAGTATTAATGAAATTTATGAGCAGGAAGCAACAAATGAAGGTATGAACTCCTTATTTGCTTTGTATTGTCATGTTGATGATCCTATTCATTTTTAAGATGCTATTAAAGATAGAAAATGGATAGAAGCTATGGATGATGAAATTGATGCCATAGAGAAGAACAAAACATGGGAGTTGGTTGATCTCCCAGAAGGTAAAGAAGTCATTGGAATTAAATGGGTCTACAAGACCAAAAGTAATGCTGAAGGTAAGATAGAAAGACACAAGGCCAGAGTTGTTGTCAAGGGATATAAGCAGCAGCATGGAAGAGATTATGAGGAAATTTTTGAACCAGTTGCAAGAATGGAGACAGTAAGAGAAGTGTTGTCCATAGCAACACAAAACAAATGGAAAGTATATCATATGGATATAAAATCCACATTTTTAAATGGAGTGCTAATGGAATAGGTATATGTTGAACAACCTCTCGGCTATGAGAAGAAAGTCCAAGAACACAGTGTGCAGATTGAAGAAAGCTCTTGATGGGCTGAAGCAAGCACCAAGAGCATGGTACAGTAGGATAGATTCCTATCTACTGGAAAATGGGTTTGAGAAATGTGATGGTGAACTCACATTGTACATCAAAGAAAAAGATGGTAAAATTCTCATTGTTGTGTTATATGTTGATGATCTAATATTTACAGGTAATGATGATTACCTTGTTGAAAATTTTAAAACAGTCATGAAAAAAGAATTTGAAATGACTGACATGGGATTGTTGAGATACTTCTTAGGAATAGAAGTGGAGCAAAATGAAAATGGGATTTTTATCTCACAAGAAAAATATGTTAATCAAGTATTGGAAAGATTTAATATGCAGGAGAGCAAAGCTGCAATTACTCCCAGAGTAATGGGATTGAAGTTGAGTAAATATGACATCAACAAGGATTGTCAGCCAAGTTTGTATAAAAGCATAGTTGGTAGCTTCATGTATTTGACTGAAACTAGGCTGGATATTATGCATGCTATTAGTTTGATCTCCAAGTTTATGGAAAGGC
This sequence comes from Pinus albicaulis, assembly GCA_034641835.2. Lineage (NCBI taxonomy): Eukaryota > Viridiplantae > Streptophyta > Pinopsida > Pinales > Pinaceae > Pinus > Pinus albicaulis. Next base: position 1,599,308,712 of record CM076581.1, read on the forward strand.
CAAAAGAAGCACATTGGTAGGCAGCGAAGAGAATTCTGAGGTATGTCAAAGGAACTAAAAGGTATGGAATTTTATATACTACTTTAGAAAATTCAGAGTTAATTGGATACACTGACAGTGATTGGGCTGGAAGTGTAGATGATCGGAAAAGCACTTCCAGTTATGTTTTTCATATGGGTACATGAGCCATTTCATGGGATTCTAAGAAACAGCCGATTGTAGCATTATCTACAGCAGAGGCAGAATATGTGGCGGCTACAGTAGCAACGTGTCAAGCAATATGGATGAGAAGAATTTTGAGAAGCTTGTGTCAATAATAGAGAAAAAGGCACAATGATATATTGTGACAATAGCTCAGCTATTGCATTGTCAAAGAATTCTGTGTTTCACAAGAGAATGAAACAAATAGATACAAAGTTTCACTACATTAGAGAATTGGTGAACAATGGAGAAATCGTTTTACAACATTATAGAACAGAGAAGAAATATGCAAATATTTTGACAAAGCCATTGGGGCAGAAGACTTTTGAATATTTAAGAAAATGCTTGGTTATGACTGATAACCCAGCAGCTGACTTTAAGGGGGAGTGTTGAAAATATTAAAGTCACCTGCATGCCCTAATTAGGTAGAAACAGAGTACAAAGGGGTGGAAGAAGGTTGAGTGCACAACACCGTGTATTCAAGAAGAATGGAGAAAATCGTAAGGATGAAATCAATGTTGATGGGCAGCAACCAAGTTTGCAAAGATGAAGTTAATGTTTGATGGGCATAACCGTTTTTGAGAGGAATGAAGACTTTTGTGGTTCCAAACCACGAAAGAACAAAGTTTTAATGAAAATAGTCATTTCGGGCTTTTAAGCCCTCAACAACCAAAATTGATGAAAATGTGTTTAAATGGCGAAAGACTTTAAGTTTTTGAAATGGCACGACAAAGTGGTCCCCACCACTTAAGCACTAATTGGAATCGAAATTTTTTTTTGCAAGTGTCTTGTGTATATGTATTATTTTGATGTGATGCGATCATCACAATCGCAAAGGAACGAAGTACCACATATATATGAATGTTGCGATGTGATGCGATGTGGTCCCACCACAATCGCAATCACAATCACTTGTTACAAGTGTTCCGCCCATCTCATATGTTATCCACCGATTAAAAGACACGATGCGATCACAATCGCAATCACATTCACCACTCTGCCATCCGTCATATGTATGTTCCGCCATTGCAATGTGTAATCACCAATGCGATCGCCGATGGTGCTAATCGCACATCGCAATCGCAAAGGTCATGCCGTTTGTGTTATCCGCTTAAGTCATCTGCCGATGCCAATGGTGCGATGTGATCCAATCGCAATCACAACATCGCATGTCTATTGTTCAACCGTTTCATTTGTTTCATTGCCGATTGCCGATTACTGAGGATGCTCAATCACACATCGCCAATCACAATCGCAACATTGCAATTGTGCTATTCAAACCATTCCTCTTGTTCCACCGATCAACAATTGCTGATTGCGATGTGGGCTCTACTCGCATATCGCGCTAAAGAAAGATTTAGGTTAAAGTTTATGTTTTCGTAGTGTAGTTTTCATTTTTATTGGTTTTATGTTTTTACACCGCAGCATATAAAAAGTGAAAAGCCCGTGTATATTTTATGTATGGTATTGCATTGTAATGTATTGTAAGTGTTTTGTATCGCTGTGAGAGCCCGAAGGCAAGAAAAGAAAAAAAACACAGTGTAGACCACAGGAGCACTGTTGGGTGCGTTTTGAGAGACAGAGAGATTTTGAGAGCACTGCGTCTGTAGTAGTCAATTCATATTTTGTTATATCTTAACAAAGGAAGACTTTTGTAATAGTTTTTAGTTTGATTAATGGAATAGAAAGCATTTTCATGTCATCTCTGTCTGTAAGAAAATTTTGTTTTAACTTCTCTGTGTTAAGAGGAGAGCATTATTCTCTCTGAATATTGTTCTGGAATTATCAGAAATTCCAACATCGAAGCCTTCGAAGTCTGAGAATAAGATACGAAAGGAAGGAGACAAAAAGAGCCAAAAGCATAAGAAAAGTGTGGAGACTTACAAGATCTATCTTTTCAAGGTTCGGAAGTAGGTCCATCCGGAAATGGGTATTTCCAGCAATGCCATGGGAATCATGAACAGTTTTATCAATGATTTATTTGAGAAATTGGTGAGCGAGGTTTTGAAACTCACTGGCTACAGCAAGAAGCCAACTATTACTTCCCGGGAGATCCAGACAGCCTAAAACTCGTTATTCTTGGGGAGTTGGCCAAGCACGCCGTGTCTGAGGGTACTAAGGCTGTTACAAAATTCACCTCTGCTTAGAGTCTGGTCCTCTTTTGGGGATTTCTTTTAAATAGGTCTAGGGCTTTATTATTTTATAATAACTGGCATCTAATCTGATCTGGGGAATCGCATTCTAGTCCGTCTGCCTCACAATTTTTGCATTTTCCGTTCTTTTTCTTTTCTTTTTTTCTCAGTATTTTTCTCTTCAATTGCTCTTGAATTGAGCTTTCACATGTTTCTTCAAATATTGAAGTTGATATAGTAAATTTATTTTCTGGTTATCTGAAAAACTAGCAGTATCTTTCTTTGGATTTGAAGCTGATATAATAAATTTATTTTCTGGTTATCTAAAAAACTTGCAGTATCTTTCTTTGATATACAAAATTGGTACATGTAGCATATGTTGTTCAGCAATGCGCATCTTTCTTTGGATTTGAAGCTGATACAATAAATTTATTTTCTGGTTATCTGAAAAATTTGCAGTATCTTTCTTTGATATACAGAATTGGTACATGTAGCATATGTTGTTCAGTCGTGCGCATCTTTCTTTGGATTTGAAGCTGATATAATAAATTTATTTTCTGGTTATCTGAAAAACTTGCAGTATCTTTCTTTGATATACAGAATTGGTACATGTAGCATATGTTGTTTAGCCTTGTGCATCAAGGCCCTGGTAGGAGGATATTTTTATAATAATGTTGTAAAGAACAAAACAATATTCTTAGGGTTACAGTGCAGAACTGGTAAGAGGATTGGTCTGCTGAACAACATCCATTTCCTCTTTTTAAACCTATATAGTAACTGGCATCCATTTCCTCTTTTTAAACTTATATTGGAACAATAAACCATGTGTTAGTCTCAGTACTGTAGATGCTCAGAAGCGTGGATAATTGGAAGAAATACATGCATTCAATATGGTCAGAGGTTTTCCATGTGACTCGACATGGATACAGAGAACTGTAGGAATTTGGCAGCAGATAATTGAGTTTGTAATTTGATTATGTTTGGTTTTCAATTTGATTGGGAGATCTCAAAGACTTCTAAATAATTTTTTTAGATGTTTGGAATTGAGTAATTTTGGTACAGCTGAATATGAAAATTTTGAATTCCGACTGCAAAATGACAACAACAGATGATTTGGTTCTCTGCATAATGTCTTTAAATGTAAGCCTGCAAGTTTTCCAGAAATAATATATTTAAATGTAAGCATGAAATTTTTCACCATTAATATATTTTAAATTTGAGTATAAACAGGGTATAAACTTTTTCACAATTATTGATCATTGTAATGAGATATTATTTCGAATATTAAAGTCTTTACAATTAGTTATTACTACAGTGAGTTTTTTAAATATAGATTTTCAATTTGAACATAACTTTTTAAGGGTAAACATTTTAACTCAAATAGAGGTTATCTTGTGCAAATATAAAGGAAAAATTAAATTGGAAAGTATATTTAATTTAGTTAATAAATATTATTTTGACTTTTTTATTTCTTTAATATAGTATAAATTTATTTTAAGTTTGGATCTTAATTCAAGGGTGGGATTTAGGAGAGAGTTTATCAAAGTTGGGAGTTAGGGGATAGGTTATTAAAGCTTTTTAATGTTTTGTTTCTTTGTTTTTTTATTTTTTTTTTTGGTTTGTATTTTTAAGAGAATTTGTATAACAAAAAATTTGATTTTTTTATTGTATTTGATAAATCTAAAGTTAAAATAGATTTTTATTAGGTGATTATATTCTATGTAATTATAAAAAAATTAAAAGAAAAAATTGTTTGAAATAGTTTAATAAAAATATTTAGAAATAATTTAATAATTGAAAAAAAAAATATTACTTTTTTAATTGGACATTGTTATTACTAGAATTGATCTATCTTAATCGTCAAGTCTTATTAGCACAATCAGTTGAGGATGGGTCTCGTTATCAAGGGACCCAGAATTAAACCTCACTCGAGGTGGTTGTGCCCTGTGCTTCGGGGAAGAGACATGCTAAAAAATCCAGTCAGCTTAGGGTTGGTGTGGCCCAGGCTAGGTGTGATCCCTCGGTGAATTTGACATATTAGGGTTGCAGGCTGGGTGTGTTCCGTGGGTGAATTTGACGGATTAATTTGAACAGTTCTTTAGGTTACATAGAAATTTTTTATTTTGTAAATATAAAATAAAAATTAATTAAGGGTATTTAATTTAGTTTTAATATTATTTTGAATTTTTTTTAATTAGTATAGATTTTTTTTACTTATGGATCTCATAAAAGAATAGAGAGTTTATAAAGTGATTTTGTTTCTAGTTTTTTATTTTAAAAGCTTTTTGTCTTTTAGGAAATTTGATTTTTTCTCTATTTCATAAATCTAAATTTAAAATAGATTTAGATTGGTGTGGCTTTAGTCCACACATTATGTTTAATCATAAAAAATCCAAAAAGAAAAATTACTTTAAATAGTTTAATAAAAATATTTAGAAATAATATAGTGATTTATAATATATTCATATGATGCATGTCAAATTATTAGAAAAAAACATTTTATTTAAGTGGCATTTGGATTAACATATTATATATATAATCAATCTTTTATTTGTTGGAAACTAGGTCACTACTAAGAGGGGGTTGTGGGAAGGGGATAGGGGTAGCAAATATAACTTTAAAAAAAATTTCACCAATATATTATATGATCAATAAAGGGGGATGGCATAGTGGTAGAAAATATACAACATTTAAAAACTTTTCACCGATATATTAAACGATCAATAAATCAACATATAAGGGGTAAATATGAACAGACAATTTCATTAATAATCAACACATAAGAGCCATGACACATGAAGCAATAAACACACAATCACATACAAATATTTTTGGAGGAAACCCCAAAGGGACAAAACCACCCTGTTTCTATTTTTTTGCTTCTCTTCTTTTATTATATCTTTATTACAGTTTATTGACCACCACTAGCTAGAAAGCCCCAACTCCTTATCAATTCTTTGTTGGCTACTACTAGTAAGGAGCTACCACTCCTATCTTTGCAAGCCACCACTTGTTGGAGGGCCCAACCTCCACAAATCACTAGGGTCACATTTCAAAATGTTTCAGACTAGACCCCAAATACAACATCAACATTAACACATCACTTCACAAATCAACATGTAAAAATATTTCAACCTTCTTCTTGCACTTTGTCTCCCTACTATGTGTATTTGATACTCTACCTCTTTGTAATTTAAATGGGATATGCATTAATACGTCCCTTGAAAACACTTCTTGGATACACAATTATTATATACTCCAAATCTATTCTCGTAGTAACCCATCACTAGTTCTGCAAACAAAACTAGCTATAATCTTCTCATTTCACTCTACAATGTTTATTTGCAATATTAGGTAGGGGAATGTGTTCCAACCATTTCTGCAACACTTGGATATAAATATCTATGTCCTAATGTTCTAGATCAATACAAGAAAATGATCAATGTGTGAATAAATCAACCACTTACTTCGAACCTTCTTTGAAATACCATGGGAAATCCATTCGTTTTTCCAATGGTTTTTTCATTTTCTCTTCTTACAGACTATATCACACCTTATATTTTCAGTAAGTGCTTTATAATGCACCCTAAGCAATGATTACATGCATTATAATGCTCTATGGCCATCTATTCACCCGCATTACTAGTATTTTTTGTCTATATCTTCACTTGCAAGCATCTCCAAACCATGTCAGACCTCCTGCAACTTCTCCAGACCTTGTCCAACCTCTTGCAACTCCTCTACAACAATCATAAAGCACCACTTTACCAAACAAATCTGCATCAAGTCAATGGTAACTCATATCTAGTAGATCTTCATTTTGGCCACAAACCATTAGGATCATGTGGGCCACCACCAACAGGTTGACATCAATGCCAACAAACAAACCTTCCATAATGCCAACATTTTCACCCTAGCAGGAAACTAGACTAGCAGTAGAAGAAGAGAGATATTTTCTCTGAATTTTAACAGAAAACAAGCGTTATTTTAACCGATTGTTGTTAAGTCTACCAACATCTACATTTATTATGACATATGCATTAGTATGTCTAACAGAAAAAAATAAATTGTGACTTTCCAAATATTTAAATTGATAACATATAATCATGTGCCCGAGATATCAAACCAATAATAGTGTGGGCCATATGAATTACTCAGGATGAGGTAGAGATGTCAATGGGCTCAACTACGGTTCTTGTCGAAGTTGGTCCTTTGCCACAATTTAGAGTGGATTTGTTATAAGCCCGCCTAAGATTTGTATCCATATGTTCAAGTCCCATATTGTTATGCTCAGTTTCAAGTTCATCAAATTGCAATGGTATTTATCACTTAGCCTCATTGTGTTCTAGAAGAACATTTTTGAGAAGGGCTTTGATAAATTTCCAGTAAAGCTCAATGGTGTAGAGGTATTTCTTTTGGCATCCTTAAATATGACTTCGATTTGGGACCCATTCTAAAATTGATGTTAATCCCTATGTATTATTGAGTTTGTCCTTGTTTGCAAGAACCTTTGTTGTAGCATGTTCAATTTTTTGTTGAATGTCATTAGAATTTTGGATTTCATAGCAATAATTTGTATTTTGTGCACAAAGGTGAGTTTGTGCGCTCCCTTCCACTATGTTGGATGAGACATAGTGGCTTCTCACCCTTTGCTGTGAATGGGTTAGGGATGATAAAAGACAACTGGGAGATGATGTATGCATGACAAAAACATGTAAAAGAATGATGAGAAAGAAACAACGCAACGAAATACCCGAGAGAGAAAAGACGGAGGGTGGTGCAACAAGAGTTTAGAGCTATGAGAAAAACTTCTATGGGAAATGAAGGTGTAGGAAGTGCACCTTAAATGGGGGAAGATAAAAACTTAGAGAATTAAAAACACATCCAAATAAAAAACCAATAAACTCATATCCAAAGTAGAAATTGTCCAGGAAAAGATATTGTGTGATATAGGACTAGGAGTAGGACAACGACCATTTTAGAAAAAAAATTCTTCAAGGTGGCAATAATTTTCAACTGACACATAAAACCAACAATTTTAAAATTCAATGCAACAAAAAATAATTTTCAGAGATACTTGAGTGTAGACTCATATGTTAATATGGCCAACAGTATGGTTGGGGGTACGAATACCTCGAAAACCATCCAACCCAACCAACATTAGCTCATTCTACACCAATAGAAACCAACCTCCACTCAAAGAAAGTAAAGCATTTCCCAAAATCTAGCCTTTGTAAATTCTCCTCAATTTTGCTGAGTATACTAGGAAAGAGTCGAATAATAGCCACAATGGAGGAGACCAGGTCTAGAGGACTTGGAACTACCATCATTAGAAGAAAGGAAACAATAGTATAGGAGTAGAAACCAGGTTTGGGAGGGCTAAGTTTCTTGGGAGAGAAGTGCAGGCATAACTCAACAAGAATAATAGTGGTTTCCCCTTGCCAGCCTACATTAAGACTGGCCAAACTACCATTGAGAGAGTTCAATCAATTTCCACCCTGATTCATTAAATGCATAATGATTTTACTATTGTTTGGATCATCACTTTGAGAGGATGGCCATGCTTCCCACATGCTTCCCCCCTTGTTTGAGTTGGGTGATGACAATGGAACCATCTCCTTCCATGCTTTACCCTTGTTTCTCATGCCATCCGAGAGTTATAAAGATTCATCCTTAAAAAAATGAAAATTATGGATTAATCAATGTTATAGTACATCTTAGAATGAATATTATTAATCTACTCATGTTAAAAGAGAATTAACAATAAATAAGACGTTTTTTTGGTTTTTGTCTTTTTTTCATGTAACCAAGTATTTTATAACAACAATATACATGATATGAATTAATTATGTTATTTCTAAGGGATTTGGAGGATAAAAATCATTACTCTTAATTATTTGAAATAAATTCAATTGACAATAATTAACAATTAATATTATTAGATTATTTGAAAAAATATTTAAGAGTAATTGATAAAATTTGAATAGTTTTGGAAATAAAAGTTTGTGATCCATGGTGGTAGTTGATTCCATTGAGAGGAGCTCTACAATACAAAAATAGGAAGATGTAGTGATTCATATGAAAAAAACATAATGTTGGCTCAATTGAAAAAGTAATAACAATAATAATTCCATTCAATTCAATTTATTATATTATTTGTAACAGAAATTCTCAGATTATCCATAGTGTAATAAGATTCATGTCGATGTTTCGAATCCCAACGGGGATCCATCTTGAGGACTAATTGATAAATTATGGATTCAACAATTAGTCTTGAAGATGGATCCACGTAGGGATTCAAAGTGTTGACATGATTATTATCACACTATGGATAATCCAAGAATTTCTATTATAAATGATAACCACAGAAGCCTAAATACTAACAATATTATATCATTATTTTTTAGCTAAATTTATATTGGTATTACCTCAAAAAATCAAAACATCAAAATATAATTGTCATATGTTCATGATTTTATTGATTTCACTATAAGCGGACTCAATCTGCCACAAGGGAAACCATATATAATGGCCACCTATGGAGGATACAACCTGAGAAAGATACAAATAACTAATGGAACTAAACAAGCCTATTAGTTACTTAATCACAAATATAAGTGCTATTGTAATACATGACATAAAATCAGGAGTTAGAGGAAATCACTGGAGCATGATCCTTGGCACTAGTACCTAGAGGAGGAGGAGGATTTTCCTCACACTAGAGATGGCTCTCCAAGTGGGAAATCTCGGCATCAAAACTATCCAAGAACAAAATCTAATACCACTCGACATTCTTGATGTCATTTAGGGAAGAGAAAATTTTATACTGCTCCTCTTGTTTCTCCTTCATAACTCTGCCTAGGATGGTTTTCAACTGCAAATGAAGGGTAAAGGAGTTAAAGTATATATTTTTTCTTCCCGAGTTGTGACTAGGGTCAGGAACCCAACGAGATACCTCCTCAAGGATGTCACAGTCTATGAAAATTTGATGTTATTCAGTAGACAGGGAATCAAGATCATGAATCTCAACACGAATGTATAAAGGTATAGATAATTGGTAGATGGTTGCAACCTCCTGTGCATGTGTATGGGCATGATTTCTTCCTTGGGGTCTATGGCCACCCACCTTTGGCAGTTTCACATGCATTGCCAAGAAATGATGCTCAAGAGAAGACAAATCCAAATACAAGGCTCAAGAATTGATACTCTAGGGGAAGAGTAGCAGAGATAGGAGATGCCAAGAAAAGCCTAAAATGATAATTGGAGGAAGGAAAACACAAAAAAAATGGGGTGGAGGGGGGAGGAAGAGGTCCTCGAGAAAGACAAAGCTTAAAACCCTTTCCTACACACCACAATTCATGAATACAAAACCCAACAAACATTGAACAACAACCTAAAATATAACCAATGAATTCAAGACCGAAAGATATGTGAAAAGAGCCAAAAGTCTCATAAAGTACCTCAATAAAAGCATTCCACAATGTCCCAACCTATGAAAGGTGCTAGACTGAATATGGAAAGGTGGCCAATACAAGAGATTGTATCAATAAAGTTGGGGCCACATTAGTGAACAACTCCAAAAAATGGGCACAAGATATGCAAGGAAAGGAAATTGCTGGAAGTTGTTTACTTAGCTTGAAAATTCAAAGACCTAACGGTATGATATTTTGTCATATATATATATATATATATATATATATATGTGTGTGTGTGTGTGTGTGTGTGTATATCTATATATATATATATATATATATATATATATATATATATATATATATATATATATATATATATATTATTTTCGATGAAGTTATAATGTGTAAGATTAAATTTGTTTGTGAAGGTTCTATAAATTCAAGTTGGAATGAGTTCCAACGTATAAATTTAATGATGGGATGATCTATTGTCCATGTCTTCAACACTTTATATTATTTTCATTTATGGCCAAAAAATGTGACTTTTAATTAATTTGTAAATTTTTTAAAATAATTTACAAATTGCACCAAAGTTTATATAAAATTAAATATTAAATTTATTATTTTGAAAATAAAAAATTAATTTTCGAATTTTAAAAAAAATGAATTCTTATTTTTTAATTAATGGTTGTACATGAATTGACTAATTTTATGTGTTTTTAAATCAAATTGTAAAAAAAAAAAAAATGTTAAAAACTAAAAAAATCTTCACACCACCAAGTGTCCAAAATAATTAATTATCCAAATTGATTTGACACATGCACTAATTATTTACTTGTTGTATAATGATTTGGTATATTTATGTATGGTATTAAAGGGAGAGAAGCAAAATTTCCATGTCAGATAGAATGAGACATGACGATTAGGGAAGGGGATGATTCCTTGTAGATTTTTCCAATGCCAATTGTGGTTTCCAGGAAGTTTTGTTTGTAGATATTGGATGTCATCGAATGAACCATATGAAAAATATGTCAAAGCCTCATAACAGTACTGCAATATTAACAGGCCTGCAGGGAATAAATGCAAGGGAGAAGCACGATGGGGAGCCACATTGTAGAATTTTGCAAAAGATCCCAATTTTCTTAAATCGTCAGAGGATGGGTTGTTTTGTCCAAGGAAAAAATGAATGATTGAATTTGAGGTGGGATGATCCTTCATCTCTTTTTCATCAATGGTTTCTATTGGTACATCATTGAATGTTTCCTTTTGCTTTAGTGGTAGTTTCTCAGGATTGATTTTTCTATTATATATTCTACACAGAACCCAATCATCCAACTACAACAAGAAGAGTACTTTTAATTAGTACAGAAATAAAATGACAGAGAAAAAATGGAAAATATAGAATTCTCTATGGAACAAATCTCAACACAGGTGTATAATCACACAAAGAGAAGACATAATTAGTTACTCTTAAGTTGTCTTTCTTCCTTGAAGGACTGTTAATATCAGCATGGCCACTAAAAGGTATTTCCCAAAAGGGCTTGCATACACCCTTATATTTCCATATACTATATGTTCGAGGCTTGAGAAAAGTTCCCTTTACACATACATTGACCATGACCAAGTTTCGTGGGACTGGAAGTCCTTGGCTTGTAGGAGTAAACAAAGAACCAGCCTTAAGTGTCGTGTGACCATGCACAAAGGCGAGTGAGATCTTGGTCGTTGAAAGCTGCAAAGCGTTAGAGCCCCCCATGTGTCTTGGAGGTTTGGAACCTGTTGTGGCTAGCAACAACCCCCCTTCTTATTTAGTATTATCACTACTACTAAATAAGTGGGGGCCCTTAGTCAAAAAAATTAAAAATCTATTAATGCTTGTTTTTCCTTTTTTTCAATAAAAATTGATATCATAGACTTAGGAGAATACCCCTTGAAATATCTAAAAAGCTTAATTTTTAGGATAAGATAGAATAAAATCATTCCTTAAAGGAATATCACATCGCAAAAAAGTAATGAATATCTCCTTACAAGCGAAATTCTAAAGATTGCGAGATCACGATGCGATACTATGCACAAAAAAATATTCATCGCATCGCATGCCTCAAATATCACTTACGCTAAAAACCTCAAACCACCGATATGCGATGGCACATATCGCAAATCGCATTTTGCAGAAAAACACATTAACGGATGTTTGTCATATGCTACGCTCCAGCGATTTTGCGATATTGCGATTTTGCTATTTTGAGATATCGCAGTATTGTGATATTGCAATTCCACGAGATTGCGATCTGCAATACTGCAATCTGCGATATTGCGAAGCAAATCGTAGATCGCCTTATCTCAGATATTTAAGGCTCATTGTACGAAAAATATTTTACATAAACCAAGGCCTGGTTATGTGCTTTAATGTTAATAAATGAATTGGTTGTCAATCATTAATGAAATATGGTTTTGGTATGATCGAAGAGCCATTTCACGTAAGGTGGTATATTTTATATATCTTCAGCATTTAAAAGCTTTCCCGTGACCTTTTTTATCATTATTCTCATCTCACTTGTAAACTGCAGGAACGAAAAACAGAGAACTATACAAAGCAGTACTTAGGATATTATGGGAAGGAAAGACAAGGCTCCGAGTTCTGAAGACAAAAAAATGACGCCCTTGTATACAGACATCGCCTGTAACAAAGATGCTGGTATTACTAATTGGGAAGGCATGTACAATCTACTTGAGGAAGAGAACCCCAGATTAATGGATGTTACAGCTACTACAGGTCACATGGGTCTTCTGAGACGTCTATTACAGAGTTATCTTGCTCATTCTTGCACCGGATAGCGGCAAGGCCTAAAATTCTTCCATACACGGACATGGTTAAATGGGTACTGGACAGCACTGATATCACAAACAAACAGTTTAATACTTAGGGTCAAGAACTCATTGGCTCATTCACTCCACAAGATTTGAGACTCATATATCATTTACCAGAGCCACAGGAAACTTATAACAAACAATTCATGGAGAATTTTGCTAAAGAAAATGAATACCTAGCAGTATGTACCAAGGACTCGTCAAGGAGGGATGAACCACTAAAAAGGGATAAACACGGTATGTATAGTACTGGTTTTCTCACCTCCCCGTATTGCTTTGCTGCTGCTATGCTCTGTAGGCTTTTTGGGAAGCCAGACATTAATAAATTTTCATCTGAATGGCTACCATTATTGATTGCTGCTATTAATGCTACTATTGTGGATTGGGCTAAGATATTATCTGATAACTTAGCCACGGTCATTTTGAATTACCAGTCTAAAAGAACTGTTTCTCAGAGAATTTATCCCCCTTTTTACTTATCTGCATATGTGATGGATTCAATCTGTTATATTCCAAGTTTCCTTTAATGGGTTGGAAATGGACGATTCAAGACCCCTTAGCCATTCATATTTATCACAAAGAATTGTGGGATTCCAAGTTCATTCCCTATTTTTACAAGATATGTCCTGGAATCATGTTGCCCCTGTACAAAATGTTATATGCTAAAGACGCTCCAAAGTTTTCTCCTGAAGCAGAGGTAGATATACTTCCTGTCGCAAGATGGTTTGGAGAAGAACTGTTTACATATGTCAGGGTATTTGGAAGTCTCGCTTCCCCTCATGTCTTACCTTTGTATGTTCCTAATAAACTCATGGCACGAGAAATTGCTTATCAAACCTGCGGAGAAGGAGGTTTGACTAAATATTTGAAAGATAAAAAGAAGGCTATTTGGCCACAATTTCCTGTGGCCTGTGGAGACTTTTCAGTATTTTATGTAGGCCATGCATTCAAAGAAGTAAACAACATAACATGTTTACGTTTGTTCAAATTTCCAAGAAGACCGTTCGACCCTTATGATATTGCTAAAAATTTCACCACTACAGTCAAAATAAGGGTGTTTTCTAAAGAAGATGATCTTTTTGATGACATGTTCCAAGAGAAAGGCCCAGTTAAATGGGTTCTACATTCGGCCCAAATACGATTTCCTCTAGAAGAATTTCAATATTTCAAGATGTACAGGGAAATGAGGTTATCTAGTATCCCTTTGGATAAATTACGCCTGGAACCCATAAGGGAACCAACTCCCATTATTAATCTCAGTGGAAGTTCAGGCATAGACAGATCTAAATCTAAGTCCAGGAGAGAAACGTCAGAACACTCTAAGAGGTCTGAAAATGACCATGATAAAAGTGAAGGGTCAGTAAGGGATACTGCCCAATCAAAGGAACTCCCACAGCAACAGGTTTTGACCTCTCCATAGCTAAATATTCCCCCTCTCATCGTACAGCAATCATCAGTGAGAACTAAGCTAGATAAAGAATGGGAGACATTCAATGATTTAATCAATATTGAAGGACATAACACACAAACACCTGTGAGTAATATATAGGCAACAAAAAATATAGTCACAGAAATAACTAGCAATGTCTCAGAAATGGAACATATTCCCATTACCCCATCCTCTGAACTTATGCTCAAAATAGAGGAAATTCCTCGTCTTGATGTATTTTATAGTCCACAACACAAGGCAGTGGTAAGAATACAAAGAAATAAAAGGAAATTGGAAAACGTGCTCTCTCATGATGCAGAGCAATTAGACATCCTATGGCAAGATCTTATCGCTGATCCCACTGAAAATCTCACCAAATTATCTCAGATCACGGGATAATATGGCTCTGCAACCATTGATAAAGCATATGAGGTATGAAAATTACTGAATGAGAAAGAAGATCAAGTACAGGTTTTGCAACAACAGCTGCAACAAGCCAATGCCAACAATGAAGCATAGAACCAGCTTGAAAAATTACAGCAGGAATTCCAACAAATGCAGATAGGGTAAAAGAACAGTTTGGCTGAAAAAAGAAAAAAAGTTACCGATTATGCAAGAGATGCACAAGGATGATCCCAAGCTTACAGAATTCATCACGGGATCCATTTCCTTAAATGATCAACTACTGTAGCAACAGGAAATATTGTGCCAAAGAATATCACAGTGGAACTCTTATTGTGAAGAAAGTGATAAAATCACTAATCAAGTGGTAGACTTATGACATGATTATGATTTAATTGATAAAAGAGTTACCGAATATTTGGCTTGGCAAGAAACAGAGGAGGGGAAAAGAGCAGGTCCATGAATAATCGACGAAAATCACAAAGAAATGCTCTTTAATAATTGGGATGCACAAATCAGGAAAGTAGAGCAAGCGGCAGAAGAAGTAGCCACAGCAGCAAACAATGTTATTGATTTCATAAATGAAAATTTTCACAAGGAAAATATGATCTCAGAAACCACTCTAGGGTATCTACCGAAAGCACAGCAAATACAGATAGGCTAGAGACAGAAGGCTCAAGAAAAGGCAGAATCAATTAAAAGATTAACTAAGTTAAATTGGGATTCTTACTGGGCGTGTTTGGTAAAACCACACAGCCAGTGCATGACTCTCAAATGTATCATCAATTCTGCCGAGAAGATGGTGCCAGCTCTTGCCGATTCCATTTTCACAGGATAGTTAAAGTCTGAAGTCAGCCAGCCTACTCTTCTCAAACAAAGGTGGAACGCTTGCAATTTCAAAGAACAGATTCAGAAATAGTTAGTTGATTTTAGATTTAGTATTAATTTTGCTTTATTTTCGCCTAAAATAAGGATGGTCATTTAAACCGCATCCTACATTTTTGTAATAAATTATTTTTAGTTTTAGTTAGTAGTATTTAAACCCTTCTCATGCATTTAGAGAAGGGTCCTGAAATTTGTCAAAAACTTGTCCTCAGAACATGCACTTTTTCACCCTCCGAAGATGTTTTGATGAATGAATGGAACATGATTTATTGATATCTGTGTTTAATATCTACTACTGATGTTGCACTTTTTTACTCTTAGTGGATGCTAGATTAAGAAGAGATAAGTCATTATTGCTTGAAGCTCATGAATAGAACTAGTTACAAAAGGTACTTTTATCTCTTAACTATTTCTGCCTTTGTGTTATAGTGATATTCATGTTCAGTTGTTTATATATTAATGCTTGAATGCTTGAGTTATCATTTGGCACTTTTGTATAGTGATAGCTATTTATTTATGCTTAATATGTGAGTAGCTTATTATGCGATATGTTTTTCACAACTGTTTTGTCTAACATTTTATACGAAGTAGTTTATCTTTATTGAATTCTTTTCTTATAACAGTTGAATGATCTTTATTACCAATTGTTATCTGAAATCATTTTAGATCGCATAACGAAAAGATTACATCCTGGGTTAGTATAGAATTATATATTTCTATTTATTAGAATACAATTGCATGTTATTAGATTAGAGTTAGAATAAAAGCATCTTACTTAGGAACTTTTAGAAAGGAAATATCAATTCTCAACACACACACACATATTGGGAAACTGGTCCCATTATCCTGAGTCGGACCCACTATACCCAATGGAAAAGGAGCTTCCAACCAAGGTCCGGACCGGGTGGGTATCCCCCTTGTTGTAGACCCGATTTTCGGGGCTTCAACATATTTGGCGCTAGAAGGAGGGCCCGAACTATGAATGGCAAGTAAGTCAAAATCTAAATATCATTCTGAGAGTAAATCGCCCTCACCATCTCCCCCGACTTCCCCACCGCACTTATAATCTTTAAATCTAGAGCTAGAAGTCGAAATAACAACAGCCGCTGCCACAAACCCTGAATTTTTAGAAGAATCTACTATTGAACCTCCTGAAGTTGAACCTTTGATCCATAAACTTCAGTGATTTTGAATATCACCTCAAAGATCTGATAAATCTCAAGGCAGTGTGACTTCGCAATATAACCCTGCTCATCCTCTCACCAGACTACAGAACGAAAATTTTGGCGTTTAGCCAACCGAGTTACCTCTACCTACAAGGAAGAGAGCAAAGAAATCACCTAAAGGGTATGATAGTGAGACTCTTTCATCATCATCATCCATCTCAACCTCTTCACCGCGAAGTCAACCATCCACCCCTCCACTTCAGACTATTATCCGTCAGTCCACTGGAACTTCCACATCTCCTTGTCAAACATCTGGAATCATAATATCCTCATTTTCCCAATCGCAAGGATCATCTTCTGCGCTTTCCTCTGTTGGTAGTTCAGTGATGGCCCAATTTCCATGGAATAACCCAGGGGCAGTCTTAATGCCTGCGCCCTTGAGTCAATTACCGGCCCATCCTAAAAAATGGTTGCCTAAGTTTAATCCTAAATCAGGCATGCTAGCAGAAGAACATATAAATAACTTTATGTTGTCCATGTTAGCCCCCCTATAATTTTTTTACAAGCAAAGTAGGGGGCTAAATTTTTTTTTGAGCCTTCAAGGAATGCATCTCCCCTGAAGACACATCATCCTTGAAGTCTACTCTGCCTTGCCTTCGATAAATTTCCCTCTGCTGACTCCCTTTATAAGGTCTCATTGTTTGCAGAAATTGTGCTCCAAAAGGTCTATTTTTATCCCCTGTATCCCTGCAAAGTGTCCCTTTTCAACCCTTTTTCCCTCTGTTAAAGTCCCCCTTTCATCCCAAAAATCCCCTCTAAAACATCCCTACACACTTTGGCTAGCCAAATTTCCCCTTCTTCCCTCTATCATTTCCCATTTTCGGCCTCAAATTTCACTAAAAAGGGCCGAAAAACCCATACTCTACACATTCGGTCTTAGCCCCCTCGGCCAGCCCCTGAACCATTTTTTCCTCCAAGTGACCTGGCCGCTAGAACCGAGCGCTAGCATGAAAAACACTTATCCCATTTGGTTATCGGGAGAAGTTACAGCCGTTGATCTAAACAGATCGAACAGCATTCGCTGACTCCGTCGCGCCTGTGGCTCTCCCTATTCACCTTCCGATATGTTGATCCACCGTTCATTTACCCACCAAATCGACAGTTCGGAGTGTACCCTCCCTTGTGGTTCCTGCCACGCACTGTACCAAAACCATCTAGTTTCTATCGCACCGCTATTGGGGGTCGAGCAGTATTTTCCCATTTCCTAGCGATTCCACTCAGCATTCGATGCATGGCAATAATACTGTTCCAAAACCGCTACCTCATCGCACATTATCATTCATCCGCGATGTGTAGCGATATCGTTGTTAGCTGTCAGATCTTTCATTTCCCATCCAACGGTCATTGCTCAACGGAGCTGCGCGAGGTTTAATCCAAGGTCACCGTACTCCTAGCCCACCGTTCATCGCCCTTCGCTGCATTTTCAACCATCGATCTCCTTTGAGATCTGAAGGTCCAGATTTGTTTTCCCCCGCTGTTGACTTTTCCACCACCGCCTGGTCGCGCCACGTCACCCCCACGTGTATCCATTGTACATCCGCCCATCCCATTGCATATATTTGATTCAAAGGTTAGGTGTGTTAAGGTTTTTCATTAAAATATCCTCTGCACTCTGCCAACCTTCACTAAGGCTTCCCTCCATCATTCCTCTGCATTGTTCCTCCATTTCACCAGCCACACGACCATTTTCATCCTCCGCACCGAGCCCACCACCCCATTCATTTTTTTCTTAACAATTTTTCTGTTTTGCAGGGTTTTGAGGTGGTGAAAATCGCCATGATTTGCACCGGCTGTCACAGTGACAGAAAACACAAGAAAAGACTGTGTGCAGAGGCAAAAATCATGAAGAAAACCCAAGGAGGTCCTACGATAAGACTTGCATTGAAATACCAGGGTATTACTCTGAGAAAATGTCCCGGCGCCATTAACACACAGATTTCATAGTCAGAGATTTAAATTAAGCAGCAGAGAGCTTAAGGCATGCAAATGGAGATATATAAGCGTTATGTTCATGGATTTAAAGGCAGGCACCAGATCAGCGATGTCATGAGTCGCACAGAAGGTACAGCACACATAAAACCATATCATCAGGGTTTCCAATTAGGAGAATGTTTCTTCCTGAGCACGGACACAGTAAACATTACGGTCTCAGTATTTATTGTGTCCAAGAGAGATTTTCCAGCCCCATAGCAGTCCTACGATATCATTAGCATTAGCTACATAGCATGGCAGACTTGAATCATTGATTTATTTTTTATCAGATCACCTGAAGTACTACAGAGCACTGCAGCCAAAGTACATCAGAGACATACCTGGAGTTAATGGAAACCTGACGAAGGCCACTCGTTCACCCAAGGGTGTCCCAGATTAATGCACAAAATTTATACATAGTGGGCTTCGGCCTTTCTTCATCTTCTGGAGTTTTTAATGCTACATTTAGTTCTTCACCTACCTTCTCTACTCCTCGGGAGCTATAAAGTCATGAAGAAACTCATTATAAAGGTTGTTGATTAGTTATCAGATAATTGCAAGTAATTTCTTTTGAGACACAGTCTCTGTGTAAAGTGTTATATAGGCTGAGGAATATGTTTTCAGACTGAGTATTCAGCTGTTGGAAACGTTGTACTTTATTGGTATTTCTATTTAATATGACAAGCACATTTCTTTGGATCTCGATCTAAAGCAACGGTGATGTCTTCCTATATCTATGTTTAATTCATTTCATTTCGTTTCTACTGGCTTGCATCAGAATATTGGCATAGGATTTACCCTTCTTAGGTACCCTATGTTTCTGCTCTCCTTGCCATTGATTTTTCTCTTCTGAATGTGTTATCTAAGAATTGATTTCAGTTGATTTAACCAGTGTAGTGGATGTTCTTTCCTTCTCTCTTATGTATGAATTAAATGTATCTATTCTTAGATGTTTCTTGTTATGGATTTAGTTGGAAGATTTGGGAACACTGGGGATTACAGTTAGCCCTGTCCACTAGGATCCTTGTGCGACCAACTAGTCTTTAACTTGGTGCCCTGAATCTGTGTTGTCTCCTCCTCTCCTACCTTTCCATATCACAAAATCATCTTTAAGATCCTATGATTTAGATTACTAGCCCAATTGAAAGCCTGCCTATTGATTAGAAAGAAAATCCTTTCCTGACTCCATTGCCCAATGGGTTTGAATTCTCTCTGGAATACTTCACCTCTGCCTTGAATTTTCTTTGCTCATCCTGGTCTTACACTGAACCCTTCTTTCCTGATAACCAGCAACCAAAACAAAAAAATCAAATAAACAAACCTTGTGCCTATAACTAGCCTAAAATCCCTAACATTTGAACTTCAAAGACATACACCTTTGATATATCATAGAGAGATCCCTCTCTGGACCCAGGAGGGCTAGATCTTGAGGTCTGAAAGTGGTTTGATGTTGTCTCATCTTTTGGTATTTCCAACCTTGCCAAAACATGGGAACCCTAACATAATGGCGACTCCACTGGGGATTCTGAGTTTTCCTCACCTTACTATATCATAAGCCTCAGAAAGCCTACAATCTCTGGTTAGGTTGGTATTTAAACATTCCTATTCACAGTTCAACCTCTATACCATTTTTTGTGTTCTCCCACACTCTTATACAGAGTCTAGAAAGGGCCAGGTAGCCTCCAGATCTCACACTCTTTCGGAGGTGACATATCTGGTAAATGCCCTCCTAGTCAATCTCTAGTTAGAGTTTGTTGTGTTTGGAAGATATCCTTGAAAGGGGACATCTCATAAGCACTGTGGTGGACAGTGTATCCTCAGAAAACATCCTAAACCTTTCCACCTGGCGACTCCATAATTCTTAAATGGTTAAAATACTCCACTAGTGATCAGTAGGCCTGCTGATTATCTTGGTTCACATTAGACTCCACTGGGAGACCAACCTCCATAACAACATAAACCACGGTAGAAGTAACATGTAGGGTCAAGCTGCTTGGTTAGAAAACAACATTCTGGCTTCAAGAACCATTCACACAAGAGCTTACCCTAACCCAGACCCACCTGAAATAGTTGACAATCCTGAGAGCATCCTCAAGGGATCTGATACACATAAACAATCAACTTTTTCCAGCCACATCCATAGAGCTAACTCTGCACCAGAAGACTTTACAGCTCTATCAGACCCACTTTTTGACCTGGGCACTCAAAATAGTTTTCCAAGAACTAGGTCATTCAGTGTCCTAGACCAGCCAGACCTTGAGCTCCCTGATTCACCACTTCAAAGTGGTAGAAACCTTAGGGACGGACATACCCCTCCATCTACACCTCCGGATATACACTTCATTCAGAACTTGGGGCTCAGTCACCCTATATCTACTCATCAGTCTTCTGCTGGTCATAATATCCCTGTCATCCACGTACCAGCTGCCCAAGTCAACCCTTTACCTCATCAAAACATCATCATGGTAGCCTGGTATGCACCTCTGGTTTTACCTCAGCCTCTAATACCCTTACCCAATGATTATCAATCAAAGATCCCATACTTCACTGCAAAAGAGCCTACCATAGCACAACACCATGTAGATAGGATGGAAGATTCTTTTGACTACATGGAGATAGATGATGATACAGTCAAAATGAGAATCTTTGCTCAGAGCTTAGGGGGTGATGTGAAGAAATGGTTTAAGGGCCTACCTCCGGGTAGCATTAATGACCTCCCAGCCCTATATCAGACCTTCATAAACAAATGGGAAGTTAAGGCCAACCCTCGCCAACTCCTAGCATAATATATGAGCCTTAAAAGAAACGTAGGAGAGAGTGTCCACGATTACACAACAAGATTTAGCAGCATTTACAATGCTCTCTCTCCACACATGAAACCTCCCCAAGGTATGGTTGTAGCGAAATACCCTGAAGGCTTTGATGATGACATGGCCTATTAGCTTAGGGATAAAGAGTACAACACATTGGAAGACATGCAGAAAGGAGCAGTGAATATAGAAGCCAACTTGATTGAGAAAAGAGAAAGACTGAGATCTGAGAGGAGGGTAACATACAGAGATGACAATGTAGCTTCCACATCTGACCCAAATTATGACCGTCTATCTAAAAACATGGAAGAGATACAACAAATGCTAAAAAAAATGGTTGTCACAGTTAGTAACCAAAATAGAAATCAAAACCATAACTAGAACCAGAAATTTAGAAGAAACAATGCCACTCCCAACAGACAAAGAGAATCAGATCAGCAAGTTATTCCCCCATTCCAAGAGAATTTTCTCTATGAAGATGAGGGAATCATAGAAGAGTCTGAGGGGAACACAATAAATATGTTTGAAACAGAAGATTCAATCCATAACTGTTACTCAGAAGAAGATCAACCCTCACCCTCTTGTTGGGATGAGGAATGGTTAGAATCTGAAGATTACAGGTTAGGGTTTGAAAATGCCATGATGCAAGTTAGAGAACAATATGAACTTAGAAGAAAAAAGAGCTTAGAAACTACCAAACCAAAAGCTTCTGAGGTCACCATAAAGAAAATACCTGAGAAAACTTCTAAAGTAACTGCTGAAATCAACAAATGAGCGGTTGAAAGTTCTAGAAAGAACAAAGAAAAAGACAACCAAAACACTGATACACAAGGTAAACCAGTAAGTAGCACCGAAACTGCAGTTAGTGCTCCTGATAAAACAGTTTCTAACATTGTACATAGTGAGAATCAGCACACTGATTCAGCCACTAAGGTGGTGGCTAACAGAACAGAGTTAAACGTTCCAAAGAGTCAGTCCACTTCCAATTTGGAGAGTGAGATTGCAAAAATGAAAATCTTTGTCCCACTCTTTGAGTTGGCCACTCAGGATGTATATAAAGGCCAAATTTTGAAAGCATTAAATTTAGGTGAGAACAGTGATACTGTAAATCTGAGTGATGACCAACCTGCCCTTCTGTTTGGTCCAAATATAGAAGGGAAATTTTAGGAAGGGGTAGAGCCCCATTTTTATATCAGTCTTAATATCCATGATAAGATTCTCCACAATGCAATGCATGATTTTGGGGCGTCGCACAACCTGATGCCTAAAGTAGTAATGGAAAGATTAGGCCTAGAGATAACCCATCCCTATAAAGACCTATATTCATTTGACTCTAGTAGAGTAAAGTGTCTTGGCCTGATCAAAGATTTATATGTGAGCCTTACTCAGATTCCAACAAAATGTATGGTCATGGATGTTGTTGTGGCAGATGTGCCACCCAAATATGGCATGTTATTATCAAGATCATGGGGAGCCAAGCTGCAAGGAACAATGCAGATGGATGGAGCTTATGCCACAATCCCAATCTTTGGCCAACTTAGAAGACTATACAGGGAAGCACAAATGAAATTCCTGGTTAGTAGCCCGGAAAAGCCTAAAAATTATCCTCTATACTCTGTACATACAGAACTGGATTCCTTTATCTTCTGCAATGATGAATCTTTGGGGGGACCAGAATCTGAAAACGTAGATACAAGCAAAGGTACACATGATGAAACAGAGCCAATGGACTTTAACATAATGGCTACCCTAGACTCAGAGGAGGAAGATGTAGAAAACTTTGAACAGTGCACTGAAATAATGATGCAAAGTGAACCAGAAGTAGAATTCAATCAGCCAGCTAGCCACCTCTCTTATTTCCACACCCACAACGAAAAACAAAATGACCCACGGCCTAGTGCAGCCCCTAAATTACTACATAATGGCAAAACCAGCTGTAGGGAAGGAAGTGATGATAAAACAAAAAATGAGCCCTTATGGGAAATGAATTTCAATGGGTCATGCACCAAGATAGCTGCTGGGGCAGGAGTGTGGGTACGTAACACAGAAAGCGATTACGCGGAGAGACATGCCTGCAACCTGCACTTCAAATGTACGAACAATATTGCAGAATATGAGGCTCTGATCCTAGGCTCAACCCTCTTGAAAAAATTAGGATCCCATAGGATAACCATGCGTGGAGACTCTGAGCTGATTATTAAACAGGTGAATGGTGAATATACAGTGAAACATCCTAGACTGCGAGCCTACATGAACGACATTATGAATCTACTGAAAACGTTTGTTGAATACGAATTAGTGTTGGTTCCTAGGAGTCAAAATGTCACTGAAAACGGATTAGCTTGCCTAGCTATTTCCTAACCTAAGGCTCCCAGTGACCAACAAATCGTCATTCAGACCAAATTCAAACCTGTAGTGCCAGACAATGAAAATATTGGCAGGTTTTTGAAGGAGATAAACAGATTGAAGATTTCCTGGTAGGCAAAAACGAGTTTGAATTTTCTGATTCAAACCCCAAATCTGACAGTAGCTGCCTAAGTGAAGAGTCCTCAGACGAGGAAGAAACACCCTTTAACATAGAAATAAACTCTTTAAATGAATAGATTGGAAATCCAAACAGAAACTGTGAAAACGTAGATGGTGAAGAAGTAGAGGTTCTGCAGACCAAAGATAAGAACATACCTCGAGGTCTGGCCCCTTTAGAAGACATTTTTGACTTTGATGATGTAGCAAAAATGCCCACTATAGAACATGCAGACTCTGATGTTAAGGAATGCAACATAGGCACTGAAGATAAGCCCAAAATGATCAAACTGGCTAAGTCTCTGCCCGCAAACATGAAGAATAAATACATTGACCTATTCAAGGAATTCATTAATGTGTTTGCTTGGAGTTATGAGGACTTAAGGGCCTATGACACAAACATCATACAGCATAAGATACCCTTGAAAGAAAATCAAAATCCCTTTAGACAAAAACTTTGCAGAATAAACCCAAAACAATTGCCTGCAGTAGAAAAAGAGATTAAGAAGATGTATGAGGCAAGTATAATCGTGCATGTGAGGTTCTCTAATTGGGTATCAAACCTAGTGGATGTGAGAAAGAAAATAGGGGAGATCAGGTTGTGTATTGACTTCAGAAATCTTAATAGAGCCTCGCTCAAAGACAACTACCCTCTGCCAAAAATCGAACACATTCTTTAGAAAATAGTAGGCTCCAAAAGAATCTCCCTGCTAGATGGTTTCTCAAGTTACAACCAAGTCCTAGTCCTCCCAGAAGATCAACTAAAAACAACCTTTACCACTCCTTGGGGCACCTTTATGTATGTAAAAATGCCTTTTGGGTTGATGAATGCTAGTGCGACCTTCCAAAGAGCAATGGATATAGCTTTTTCAGATGAGATAGGACACTTCATTGTTATTTACTTGGATGACATAACAGTCTAGTCCAAGACTGAAGAAGAACATCTAAAACATCTGAGGAAAGTGTTTGAAAAATGTAGAAGGTTTGGTCTATCGTTGAACCCCAAAAAGACCGTATTTGGGTTGCAAGAAGGAAAGCTTCTTGGCCACATTATATCAGAAAAGGGAATCATGATAGACCCACAAAGAGTTGAGGGAATATTACAGATCACACACCCGAGAAACATCAAAGAATTACAGTCCTTCATTGGGAATATTAACTTCCTTAGGAGGTTTATTCCCAATCTAGTTGAACACCTTAGGAACATGACTAACATGCTGAAGAAAGGTATAGGAGTTAAATGGACTGTTGAAGCTAAGAAATATTTTGAATCAGTAAAACTTGCACTCACCCAGGCTCCTATTCTAATCAGCCCAGATTTCTCAAAGGATTTCCTGATTTTTTCATTTGCCTCCAAGCATACAATAGTTGCAGTTCCACTGCAGAAAAATCCAGAGGGAATGGAACAGCCCATTTATTTCTTCAGCAAAGCACTCAGGGATGCACCCTTGAAATACAACATAATGGAAAAATAGGCCTATGCTCTGATTAAGGCCTTGAAGGACTTTAGGGTGTACATACTGCATTCTCACACCATAGCCTATGTGCCAAATATAGTGGTTAAAGATATCTTGTCCCAAGACCCAGATGGGAAGAGGGGAAAATGGATTGTTGTGATATTAGAATATGACCTTGAGATAAAACCAACTAGACTGATTAAAGGTCAGGGCTTAGCACAAATAATGGCTGAATAAAATCTACAAGCCCTGGACATTAACATGGTAAATACCTTGGATGAGCAACAAGAATCGCCTGATCCCACTGTTGAGGGAAAGTTTCAGAGCTCTCCTTGGTATTCTGAAATTTTGTATGTGCTCACCAACCTAAATGCGCCACCTGAACTTTCAAAGACCAAGGCTAGATTCCTGAAACTAAAAGCCAAAAACCATTGCATTCTGAATGAAAATTTATATTGGAAAAATCCAAATGGCTTATTTCTTAAATGTTTGCCTGAGTCTGAAACAGAAAGGATTAAACAAGAATTCCATGCAGGAGAGTGTGGAGGCCACCTGAGCTAGAAAGCCACTGCAAAAAAAATACTCAGAGCTGGCTACTATTGGCCTACACTCTTATAATATGTCCATAAAATCATCATTACCTGCCACAAATGCCAGATTTTTGAAGGCAAAAGAAAACTCCTCCCCTTACCCCTACAACCCATCACTGTTGAAGGTCCCTTTCTGCAATGGGGTCTAGATTTCATAGGGGAGATTCACCCTGCTTCTTCTACACAACACAAATGGATCCTAACAGCCACAGACTACTTCACTAAGTGGATAGAGGCCATACCTGCTAGGAATGCCACAAATCCAGTCATCATTAGTTTCCTACAAGGCCATATCCTCTCTCGGTTTGGCTGCCCAAGGAAAATGATCACTGATAATGTTGTTGCTTTCAGATCCAAGAAAATGGTTGATTTTTGTCACAGGTATCAAATAGCACTTGGTCATTCAACTACCTATTACCCTCAGGGTAATGGATTAGCTGAATCATCAAACAAGAGCCTGGTGATCATCATCAAAAATCTGTTGGAAGAGAACAAAAATTCATGGCACAACAAGTTAGTACATGCTTTGTGGGCTGACAGGCTTACAACAAAGAAATATATTGGCATGTCACCTTATCATCTTGTCT
Organism: Pinus albicaulis; assembly: GCA_034641835.2. Lineage (NCBI taxonomy): Eukaryota > Viridiplantae > Streptophyta > Pinopsida > Pinales > Pinaceae > Pinus > Pinus albicaulis. Next base: position 1,599,335,208 of record CM076581.1, read on the forward strand.
ATGGAATAGAAGAAGTGTTTCCTACCAGCCTTGGGGTACCAGTGATCAAGCTGGTCCAAGAGATTCAAATAGAAGGAGACAGTATGGTGAGAAGTATAAACCAGAAAATTCATCTCCAGCAAACAAGGGAAGTGGTCTACAACAGAGCAGTGAAGGTTCAGGAAAATATAAAGAAATTTTTTGACAAAAGAACCAAAGCTACTGATTTCAAAATTGGGGATAAAGTTCTGAAGTGAGACTCAAGGAGAGAGGATAAAGGAAAACACAACAAGTTCGAAAGTCTGTGGCAAGGTCCATACATCTTCCAAGCCACTGTGCGTTTGAATGCCTTCTTCCTACAGGAATTAGATGGCACAAAGCTGTTTGGGGGTCCTGTCAATGGCAGGATGCTCAAACACTACTTCTGCTTATTTTCAATTTCCAGTTTTCATTTCCATTGTACATACCATTGCAGTTTTTATTTTCAAGAAAAAAGAGAAAAATGTTTCAAAAAACAGAGGACAAAGAGAGGTTCAAATATGCTTAAAACATGAACCTCTGATGTGCAAAAGATTGGCTCTAATATGATCAAAAATTGATCCAAAGAAAGTAAAGACAACTAGTCCTCACATGCCCAAAATCTGGACCAGCAAAGAAGAAAGAAGAATCAGCTCTAATGTGCCCAAAACCAGAGCTGAAATGAAGAAAAAAAGTGACTCTAACATGCTCAAAACTTGAGTCACAAAAAATAAAGAAGGATGCTTCAAGATTTCAAATTTCAAAGCCTTCAAAGTTTTGTTTCAGTTTTCTGCAAATTTGTCTCTGTGCAACTATCTTTATGCCTTGGACCCACAGCAAGTCGGATAGTCTAATCCTGGCTTGAATGTTTTTCAATTTCTATCATAGAATATAGAGAAGAAATCTACTGGACAGTTTAATCCCAGCAGATATTAGATTAGGTAGAGAAACATATGGTACCAACAGTCTAATCTGGTCTCATGGAGTAATAAGGGTAGAAATATAATAGGTTTATTTTCTTGTTTGTAAAAAAATAAAAAGCTGTAAAGGGTCTGCTAGCTCAAATGCACCCTAGAAGAAGAAAAAATGCTAGGATTGTAGTGTGGGTAGGTAGATTGATTGGGAAAGTTTTTCTGCTAAATTGATGTCTTCACAATTGTGGCAGCTGAAAATCAAAGAAGAAGGTGGCTTAAAGCAGCGGGCATCTGGCCTACACCAAAGATCATTTTCTGAATTCTTGACTCCTTCAAGAAGAAGCCATCCCCATGTGGAGCCACTGTTAGCCCCCCTATAAATTTTTTACAAGCAAAGTAGGGGGCTAAATTTTTTTTTGAGCCTTCAAAGAATGCATCTCCCCTGAAGACACATCATCCTTGAAGTCTCCTGTGCCTTCCCTTCGGTAAATTTCCCTCTGCTGACTCCCTTTATAAGGTCTCATTGTTTGCAGAAATTGTGCTCCAAAAGGTCTATTTTTATCCCCTATATCCCTGCAAAGTGTCCCTTTTCAACTCTTTTTCCCTCTGTTAAAGTCACCCTTTCATCCCAAAAATCCCCTCTAAAACATCCCTACACCCTTTGGCTAGCCAAATTTCCCCTTCTTCCCTCTATCGTTTCCCATTTTCGGCCTCAAATTTCACTAAAAAGGGCTAAAAAACACATACTCTACACATTGGGTCTTAGCCCCCTTGGCCAGCCCCTGAACCATTTTTTCCTCCAAGTGACCTGGCCGCTGGAACCGATCACTAGCACGAAAAACGCTTATCCCATTTTGTTATCAGGAGCAGTTACAGCCGTTGATCTAAACAGATCAGACGACGTTCACTAACTCCATTGCACCTGTGGCTCTCCCTATTCACCTTCCGATATGCTGATCCACCGTTCATTTACCCGCCAGATCGACGGTTCGGAGTGTACTCGCCCCTGTGGTCCCTGCCGCGCACTGTACCAAAACCATCCAGTTTCTATCGCACCGCTATTGTGGTTCGGGCGGTATTTTCCCATTGCCCAACCATTCCACTCAGCGTTCGACGCGTGGAAATAACGATGTTCCAAAACTGCTACCTCATCGCATGTTATCGTTCGTCCGCGGATGCGTAGCGATATCGTTGTGAGCCATCAGATCTATCATTTCCCATCCAACGGCCATTGCTCAACGGAGCTGCGCGAGGTTTAATCCAAGGTCACCGTACTCCTAGCCCACCGTTTGTCACCCTCCGCTGCATTTTCAATCGTCGATCTCCTTTGAGATCTGACGATCTAGATTTGTTTTCCCCCGCTGTTGACTTTTCCGCCACCGCCCGATCCCGCCACGTCACCCCCACGTGTATCCACTGTACATCCGCCCATCCCATTGCATATATTTGATTCAAAGGTCAGGTTTGTTAAGGTTTTTCATTCAAATTTCCTCTACACTCCGCCAACCTTCACTAAGGCTTCCCTCCATCATTCCTCTGCATTGTTCCGCCATTTCACCGGCCGCACGACCATTTTCATCCTCTGCACCGTGTCCACCACCCCATTCATTGTTTTCTTAACAAGTTTTCTGTTTTGCATGGTTTTGAGGTGGTGAAAACTGCCATGATTTGCATCGGTTGTCACAGTGACAGAAAACAGAGGAAAAGACCGTGTGCAGAGGCAGAAATCATGAAGAAAACCCAAGGAGGTCCTATGACAAGACTTGCATTAAAAGACCAGGGTATTACTCTGAGAAAATGTCCTGGCGCCATTAACACACAGATTTCACAGTCAGAGATTTAAATTAAGTAGCAGAGAGCTTAAGGCATGCAAATGGAGATATATAAGCCTTATGTTCAGGGATTTAAACGCAGGCACCAGATCAGCGATGTCATGAGTCGCATAGAAGGTACAACACGCAGAAAACCATATCATCAGGGTTTCAAATCAGCAGAATGTTTCTTCCTGAGCACAGACACAGTACACATTATGGTCTCAGTATTCATTGTGTCCAAGAGAGATTTTCCAGCCCCACAGCAGTCCTATGATATCAGTAGAATTAGCTACATAGCATGGCAGACTTGAATCATTGATTTATTTTTGATCAGATCACCTGAAGTACTATAGAGCACTGCAGCCAAAGTACATCAGAGACATACCTAGAGTTAATGGAAACCTGACGAAGGCCACTCGTTCACCCAAGGGTGTCCCAGATTAATGCACAAAATTTATACATAGTGGGCTTCGGCCTTTCTTCATCTTCTGGAGTTTTTAATGCTACATTTAGTTCTTCACCTACCTTCTCTGCTCCTCGGGAGCTATAAATTCATTAGGAAACTCATTGTAGAGATTTTTGATCAGTTATCAGAGAATTGAAAATAGTTTCTTTTGAGACACAGTCTCTGTGTAGAGTGTTAGATAGGCTGAGGAATATGTTTTCAGACTGGGTATTCAGTTGTTGGCAACGTTGTACTTGATTGGTATTGCTAGTTAATATGACAAGCACATTTCTTTGGATCCTGATCTAAAGCAGAGGTGATGTCTTCCTATCTCTGTGTTTAATTCATTTCATTTCGTTTCTACTGTCTTGCATCAAAATATTGGCATAGGATTTACCCTTGTTAGGTACCCTATGTTTCTGCTCTCCTTTCCGTTGATGTTTCTCTTCTGAATGTGTTATCTAAGAATTGATTTCAGTTGATTTAACTAGTGTAGTGGATGTTATTGCCTGCTCTCTGATGTATGAATTAAATGTATCTATTCTTAGATGTTTCTTGTTATGGATTTATTCGAATATTTGGGAACACTGGGGATTAGAGTTAGCCCTATCCATTAGGATCCTTGTGCGACCAACTGGTCTTTAACTTGGTTCCCTGAATCTGTGTTATCTCCTCCTCTCCTACCTTTCCATATCACACAATCATCTTTAAGATCCTATGATTTAGATGACTAGCCCAATTGAAAGCCTGCCTATTGATTAGCAAGAAAATCCTTTCCTGACTCCATTGCCCAATGGTTTTGAATGCTCTCTGGAATACTTCACCTCTGCCTTGAATTTTCTTTGCTCATCCTAGTCTTACACTGAACCCTTCTTTCCTGATAACCAGCAACCAAAACAAACAAATCAAACAAACAAACCTTGTGCCTATAACTAGCCTAAAATCCCTAACATTTGAACTTCAAAGACATACACCTTTGATATATCATAGAGAGATCCATCTTTGGACCCAGGAGGGCTAGACCCTGAGGTCTAAAAATGGTTTGATGTTGTCTCATATTTTGGTATTTCCGACCTTGCCAAAACATGGGAACCCCAACAGTCCATAAATCTCAATGGAGTTACTAATGAAGATGTTGTCGTCTGACTTTTTACCTATACTCTACAAGGAGCAGCCAGATCATGGTATTTCTCATTACCATCTGGATCTATTACTAGTTGGGATATCTTCCAAGATCAATTTTTGACTAAGTTCGGTGATGGCAGGTCTATAGCGACACTGATCAATGATTTGTCTAACCTTAGGGCCGAGTCAAAAGAACCTATTAAGGATTTTAATTCACATTTCAATAAACTGTTAAATAAAATTCCTACTGCTTCCAAGCCTAGCGAAGCAGTGCGAAGTGAATGGTACATCTCTGCTTTACCATCAAACATAGCAATCTTCGTTGATAGGGCTAACAAAACAACTTTAGCTAAAAATATGAAGGAAGCAATAGCAGTAGAGAAACATATCATTGCTCTAGAAAATAAAAATGCGATAGAGGAATGAAAATGCATGAAGGTTAATTTTAAGGAAGACCCCAAGAAAAAACAATCGAAAGATCCATTCGATTTAGAATGATTGCAGAAATTTGTGAAAACCATGTCCAACGAAATGGTTGGCATTAAGATCCAAGTGGCAGAACATCTTCTAAAAAGTTTTTCAAGCCTTATAGAAGAAACCCTTCGACTGATTCAAAGCCGCCAAATGCTATAACAAGTGTTGAATCAGAAGAAGAAGAAGAGGAGATTGCTATTGAAGAAACTACCAATGAAGAAGAAGTTATAGAGGTACAAGGTATGTGGGATTTCATCCTCCCAGATGAAGAAGATCAAGAGGCATCCCCGGTTAGTACTCAAAGTAGAAATCAACTTGATCCTCCTCAACCTACTCCTAAGCCAAAGAGTGCAAGCTCAATGACTAAGGATAAATTCGCAGCCAAGAAAACAACATCTAAAGCGACTCAAACTAGCCCAGTCCATACAGATTCATCAACTCCATCAAAAATTATGATCGTTCCGAATGAAATGGAATATAATATCATAGAAGACATGAAGAAGACTAGGGCTAACATCACTTTTTATGAATTGAGCAAGTTAAAACACCAACAAAAGGTACTTTTGAAAGAATTACATGTTGTACCAAAAAATCCTTTGCCCACGCCTGTAATCTCTCAAGCTTCCCATGAAATGGGAAAACCACCAACTAATGTGATTAATAAAGTTGATCTAGAAAATATCGATTTAATTGGAGGAAGGTCGAGATCTCAAACTCCCCCATTTATTCTTACTTATGAAGTTTTCAATCAAAATTTGCATAATTGTTTAGTGGATTCTGGAGCTTCATCTAATATTCTACCAAAATCAATATGTGCAAATTTGAACATTCAACCACAAAAATCTGTTGCGTGCATAGTTCAGCTAGATCGATTGCAATTTGAAGTGATCGGCGAATTGAATCAGGTTACCATAAGTCTGTCATATAATCCAAAGGTATGTCAAGTTATCGACATTTTAGTTGCAGATATTCCAGAATTTTATGGCTTAATTCTTAGCAGAGATTGGTCAGAAAAACTTCACGGATACTTTGCAACTAATTGGTCACACATGTGGCTCCCTTACAATGGTAAACCAAATTAGATAAAGGTTGAGCGAGAAAAACATCAGAAATACATAGTAACAGAACTGGAAGGAGAAAATGAACCAGTAGCATACAACAATAATATCATTGGAAACTACTCAGTTGATTCTTTCTTAGGAACTTTTAATGCTCATTATTCACCTTAGAACATTCTGTTTTATCTCAAATAGAAATTTTTTCTCAAACATATAGTTCTAAATGTATTAATTTTGTAGATGCTCCTGTAAATAAATCTTTATTTTGAAAGTTATTTTTTGATGGTTCTAAGTCTAATGAAGGAGCAGGAGCAGGATGCGTGTTGATTAGTCCAGAGGGAAACAAAATTATGCTAACTTGCAGACTCGAGTTCGATTTCACCAATAATACCGCAAAATACGAGGCTTTAGTCCAAGGATTATACAAAGCAATCAAATTAGACATCAAGTATATACAAGTTTTCGGAGATTCTGAAATTGTAATCAGACAGGTACGCAATACTATAAATTGTTTAGCAGGTCATTTAAAGCATTATCAATCTTTAGTTCAATATCTAACTGAAATCAATCCCCAGACTTCAGAATGCTAGTGCAGACCTCCTAGCTAACGTAGCTTCCAAACTCATTCCTTCAGAAGACTATAGCCCTGATTGATTTTCAATCAAATTAATCTTTAGAGCCTCGATTCCTGATAACATTACCAATCGGAGGATTTTCAACGATGATCCTGATATTGTAAGCTTCCTCACATCTGAAGGATCTTACACCAATCAGATAATTGATGAGGACCAACATGATAGACAATTGCAACAAGATAGCACTAATAATGCTATGCCAAAGTCAGTAGTCAAGTTAGAAGACCTTTATGATTTGAAAGATCGATTCAAAAGATCTACCAATTCAAAACTGCAAAGTTCAACTTTGAACTATGAATTAGTAAATCTAGGAACTGATACCAAACCACAGAATATCAACCTAGGCCTTGGCCTAGCTCCTGAATAAAAAATAGCGTATGTTCATCTTTTGAAACAATAGAAAAGTGTCTTTGCTTGGAACTACGATGAACTCAAAACTTATGACACTTCTATCTTCCAACATACTATCCCAATGATAAACGATGAAAAACCTGTCCAACAAAAGCTGAGAAAGATCCAGCCCAATCTAGAAAACCAGATCAAATCTGAACTCAATAATTTATTGAAAGCCAAAATCATTTTTCCCATTCGACATTCTAAATGGTTTTCCAATATGGTTCCTGTTATAAAGAAGAACGGAGACATTAGAATTTGCATTGAATTATGAAATCTTAACAAAGCCTGCCAAAAAGATAATTTTCCTTTTCCTCCTATGGAGCAAATATTGTAGGCAGTTGTAGGATCAGAATTAATGTCCTTCTTGGATGGTTTCTCTAGTTACAACCAAGTGTTGGTCCATCCCGATGATCAATTGAAAACCACATTCAGAACCAAATGGGGCACTTACGCATATCAAAATATTCCATTTGGTCTTATCAACGCTCGTGCCACATTTCAGAGAGCCATGGACATTGCATTCAAGGGATTAGTTAACAAATCAGTGGTAATTTACTTGGATGATATAACTGTATATTCCAAGAAATGAAGCAATCATCTTAGAGATTTAAAATAGATCTTCCAATGTTGTCAAAGGTATGGAATTTCACTTAACCCGAAAAAATATTTTTTTTCACTAAGTGAAGGAAAACTTCTTGGATTCATAGTATCAAAATCTAGAATTCATATTGATCCTAATAGAATCAAGGAGATTTCTGAAACATCCCTACCTCATAACAAGAAAGCTATGCAATATTTCCTTGGCCAGATTAATTTTGTAAAGAGATTTGTGCCAGATTTTTCAAGAATTGTGTCTCCTTTACAAGTAATGATTAAAAAGAACTCAAACTTCAAATGGGGCCAAGACGAATATGAGGCATTCAATCTGATCAAACAAGCAATTGTTAACGCTCCATCTTTAGCAAATCCAAATTTTTCCGATCCTTTTATTTTATATACATTTGCCTCTGATAAATCATATGCTGTGAAACTCACTCAAACAAATCAAGATAAGGCAGAAGCCCCAATTTCTTTCTTCAGTTCAAATTTACAAGGGGCTGAGTTAAATTATTCATATGTAGAGAAACAAGCTTATGCTATTTTCAAATCATTTAAATATTTCAGACCCTTTCTACTTAAAACCCATACAAAAATCATAGTACCGTTTCCGGCGGTAAGAAATCTCCTAGTACAGAAAGATGTGGGTGAGAAAGGAGCGAATTGGGTTACTGCCTTACAAGAGTATGACGTAGAAATCAAACCAGCAAGTATTGTAAGAGGTCAAGGCTTTTGCAAAATGCTAGCTGAAGCATCGCTTATTTCTGAAATACCATCTACAAAGATACAAATGTATGAGGTAAGCCTAAACAATGTTGAATCATTATATGCTGATATCATATTTTATTTAAAGAATGGATATGCTCCTACAAATCTCAATTACACCAAGAAGAGAGCTCTAAGGTTGAAGGCTAAACAATATCAACTCATGAATGATGTTCTTTTTCGAATGAATTATGATTTTGTTCTCCTTAGATGTCTTGAGAAATCTAAAGCTGAAAAAGTCTTGCAGGAACTCCACGATGGGCCAACAGGCGGACATTATGCTGGAGACGCTACTGCACATAAAATCCTCTGCGCAGGCTATTACTAGCCTACACTATTCAAAGACTCACATAGCTACGTAAGGAAATGTCAAGTTTGTCAAACCGCTGCTGGGAGACAAAAGAAACCATCATTGCCGCTGCAACCAGACAACATTGAGCAGCCTTTTGATCAATGGGGATTGGACATAATAGGTGAGATCATTCCTCACTCTTCTAAACAACATAATTATATCCTTACAGCAAATGATTATTTTACTAAATGGGTAGAAGCAGTTCCTCTCGAGACGGCTAATGCCGAGCACATCATTGAGTTCATAGATCAGTTCATAATCACTAGGTTTGTTTTACCTTCTGCTTTAATGTTTGATAATGCATCATATTTTTATGGTAATGCTATGACTGAATTTGCACTCAAAAGAGGTTTCAAACTTAAATACTCTTCCAATTATTACCCACAGGGGAATGGATTAGCTGAATCTAAAAATAAAAACTTAATCAGAATCATTAAGCGAACCGTTGATCAAAATCACAAAAATTGGCATAAGTCTTTAATATATGCTTTATGGGCTGATTGAATAATGCAGAAAGCCTCCATTGGCACTTCTCCCTTTAATTTAGTTTATGGGAAAGAAGTGGTTCTTCCAACTCATCTAGCAATTCCCTCTTTAGCCTTAGTTCAATATATTGATGAAGCACCAACTTATTCCTTACAACTAAGGCATCTAGAAATAATTAAGCTAGAAGAACAACGAGAACAGGCCAAAATAACTCATGCTCGTCACCAAGCATTAGTAGAATCTTCTTTTGATTCAAACATAATATCTAGAAAGAACTTCCAGATGGGAGATCTAGTTTTAAAATGGGACAAGGCTCATGAGGAAAAAGGAAAACATACAAAATTTCAACGAATGTGGCTTGGTCCTTTCCAAATCGCAGAAATAATAGGTCCATCTACTTTTATGTTACAGGATTTAACAGGAAAAAGAGAGTCTTTACCTGTTAACGGACAGATCCTCAAAAAATATTTTCCATAGGAGATCATTCTTCTATTTTGTATATTATTTTTCATTATTTTCATAATAAAACCAGTTGTAAATAGTTACATTTGGAATTCACGAAAAATATACAAACTCTCTTTTAGATTTTTCTTTTTCACTTGTATAAATAGAATTCTTTTATAAAATTGATCATTATTATTGAAAGATACAGTTAAAGGCTTTAGGCCTAGAAATGATACTAGTTTCAACTTTGTAAATTTTGATAAAAAACGACCTTTAGTGAGAAATTGTTTTATATCAGTCCAATGAAAGGTATCAATAACAAAACGAAGATTCTCTGTAGAAAAGTTCTTTCCAAAAAACTCTACTATTGTTGTCCAGAGCTATCTTAAGGAAACAATGACTTCCTCCCCACCTAGGAAAATACAAAGTTCAGGGAATAATCCAATGATACACTTTAACTTAAAGAGTAAGAGGTATCATCACAAGCCGACTTATCATGATCATATATATTATAGCTTGTTGACTTTGCCAATACTGCATACCACAATAGGAAAATGACTCAATATTGTTGCAATAAAAATACAAGGGGTCTCATCACGAGCCAACTTGTTGAGCAAAGTTATAAATCAAGTGAATGGCACTGTCATAAATTGGCTACCAAACCAAGACATTGTTCTTTAAGGGTAAAAAGAAAATGAAAGAAATAAGTGTGAATATGGATTTCTCTTTGAAAATTGTATATTTCTCTAAGTATGATACAGGATCATTGTTGGGTAACAGGTAACCCTGTCGAGGCTATAAACGCCTGCTGGCAGCAGAGGCACTACCTACGACAAATGAGCATATTTCAAATTGATTTATAGAGAATCCTTTGTTTTTATCTTTATAAACCAAGTAATGACTGATGTAGATACAAGGACTAGCTTGAGGAAGTAAACAATCAAAGTTAAATATAGAAGAAACGAAATATCATTGATAGATAAAAGCATGATGTACTTTGTCTTTCTATAATAAAGTTTGATTTTCTGAAAAATTTTCTGTTTTGGAAGTTTAGAAAATTCAAAAGAAAACTAGAGCTAACTGGTTCTTCCAAGTGAATCACCAATTGTTGTGGCCAGCAACAACCCCCCTTCTTATTTAGTATTATCACTACTACTAAATAAGTAGGGGCCCTTAGTCAAAAAATTTAAAAATTGATTAGTGCTTGTTTTTCCTTTTTTTCAATAAAACTTAATATCATAGACTTAGGAGAATACCCCTTGAAAACTATAAAAATCTTAAGTTTTATGATAAGATAGAATAAAATCATTCCTTTAAGGAATATCGCATCGCAAAAAGTAATGAATATCTCCTTACAAGCGGAATTCTAAAGATTGCGAGATCACGATGCGATACTATGCACTAAAAAATATTCATCGCATCGCATGCCACAAATATCACTTACGCTAAAAAACTCAAACCACCGATATGCGATGGAACATATCGCAAATCGCGTTTCGCAGAAAAACACATTAACGGATGTTTGTCATATGCTACGCTCCAGCGATTTTGCGATATTGCGATTTTGTGATTTTGCGATATTGTAGTATTGTGATATTGAAATTCCACGAGATTGTGATCTGCAATACTGCGATCTACGATATTGCAAAGAAAATCACAAATCGCCTTATCTCAGATCTTTAAGGCTCATTGTACGAAAACAATTTTCCATAAACCAAGGTCTGATTATGTGCTTTAATGTTAATAAATGAATTGGTTGTCAATCATTAATGAAATATGGTTTTGTTATGATCGAAGAGCCATTTCACGTAAGGTGGTATATTTTATATATCTTCAGCATTTAAAAGCTTTCCCGTCAGCTTTTTTGTATCATTATTCTCATCTCACTTTTAAACTGCAGGAACGAAGAACAGAGAACTATACAAAGCAGTACTCAGGATATTATGGGAAGGAAAGACAAGGCTCTGAGTTCTGAAGACAAAGAAATGATACCCTTGTATACAGACACCGCCTGTAACAAAGATGTTGGTATTACTACTTGGGAAAGCATGTACAATCTACTTGAGTAAGAGAACCCCAGAGTAATGGAGGTTACAGCTACTGTAGGCTCACATGGGTCTTCTAAGGCGTCTATTATAGAGTTAGCTTGCTCATTCTTGCACTGGATAGCAGCAAGGCCTAAAATTCTTCCATACACAGAAATGGTTAAATGGGTACTGGACAGCACTGATATCACAAACAGACAGTTTAAGACTCATGGTCAAGAACTCATTGGCTCATTCACTCCACAAGATTTGAGAATCATATATCATTTACTAGAGCCACGAGAAACTTATAACAAACAATTCATGGAGAAGTTTGCTAAAGAAAATGAAGACCTGGCAGTATGTACCAAGGACTAGTCAAGGAGGGACGAACCACTAAAAAAGGATAAACACGGTATGTATAATACTGGTCCTCTCACCTCCCCGTATTGCTTTGCTGCTACTATGATCTGTAGGCTTTTTGGGAAGCCAGACATTAATAAATTTTCATCTGAATGGCTACAATTATTGAATTTTGTTGTTAATGCTACTATTGTGGATTGGGCTAAGATATTATCCGATAACTTATCCACAGCCATTTTTAATTACCAGTCTAAAAGAACTGTTTCTCAGAGAATTTATCCTCTTTTTTACTTATCTGCATATGTGATGGATTCAATCTGTTATATTTCCAGGTTTCATTTAATCGGTTGGAAATGGACGACTCAAGACCCCTTACCCATTCATATTTATCACAAAGAATTGTGGGATTCCAAGTTCATTCCCTATTTTTACAAGATATGTCATGGAATCATGTTGCCCCTGTACAAAATGTTATATGATAAAGACGCTCCAAGGTTTTCTCCTAAATCAGAGGTAGATATGCTTCCTGTCGCGAGATGGTTTGGAGAAGAATTGTTTACATATGTCAGGGTATTTGGAAGTCTCACTTTCCCTCATGTCTTACCTTTATATGTTCCTAATAAACTCATGGCACGAGAAATTTCTTATCAAACCTGCGGAGAAGGAGGTTTGAATAAAGATTTGAAAGATAAAAAGAAGGCTATTTGGCCACAATTTCTTGTGGCCTGTGGGGCCTTTTCAGTATTTGATGTAGGCCATGCATTCAAAGAAGTAAAAAACATAACATTTTTACGTTTATTCAAATTTCCAAGAAGATCGTTCAACCCTTATGATATTGCTAAAAATTTCACCACTACAGTCAAAATAAGGGTGTTTTCTAAAGAAGATGATCTTTTTGATGACATTTTCCAAGAGAAAGGCACACTTAAAGAGGTTCTACATTCGGCCCATATACGATTTTCTCCAGCAGAATTTCAAGATTTCAAGATGTACAGGGAAAGGAGGTTATCTAGTATCCCTTTGGATAAATTACACCTGGAACCCATAAGGGAACCAACTCCCAATATTAATCTTAGTGGAAGTTTAGGCACAGACAGATCTAAATCTAAGTCCGAGAGAGAAACATCATAACACTCTAAGAGGAATGAAAATGACCATGATAAAAGTGAAGGGTCAATAAGGGATACTGCCCAGTCAAAGGAACTCCCACAGCAACAAGTTTTGACCTCTCCACATCTAAATCTTCCCCCTCTCATCGTACAACAATCATCAGTGAGAACTGAGCTAGATAAAGAATGGGATACATTCAATGATTTAATCAATATTGAAGGAAAAAACACATAGACACCTGTGAGTAATATACAGGCAACAAAAAATATAGTCACAGAAATAACTAGCAATGTCTCAGAAATGGAACATATTCCTATGTATTTTATAGTCCACAACACAAGGCACTGGTAAGAAGACAAAGAAAGAAAAGGAAATTGGAAAACGTGCTCTCTCATGATGCAGAGAAATTAGACATCCTATGGCAAGATCCTATCACTGATCCCACTGGAAATCTCACCAAATTATCTCAGATCACAGGAGCATATGCCTCTGCAACCATTGATAAATCATCTGAGGTATGGCAATTACTGAATGAGAAAGAAGATCAAGTACAGGTTTTGCAACAACAGCTGCAACAAGCCAACGCCAACAATGAAGCACAGAAACAACTTGAAAAATTAGAGCAAGACTTCCAACAAATGTAGATAGGGTATCGGAACAGTTTGGCTGAAAAAGATAAATAGTTACAGATTATGCAAGAGATGCACAAGGATGATCCCAAGCTTACAGAATTCATCACAGGATCCATTTCCTAAAATGATCAACTACTGCAGCAACAGGAAATATTGTGCCAAATAATATCATAGTGGAACTCTTATTGTGAAGAAAGTGATAAAATCATTAATCAAGTCGTAGACTTATGACATGATTATGATTTAATTGATAAAAGAGTTACCGAATATTTGGCTTGGCAAGAAACAAAGATGGGGAAAAGAGGAGGTGCACCAATAATCGATTACAATCACAAAGAAATGCCCTTTAATAATTGGGATGCGCAAATCAGGAAAGCAGAGCAAGCGGCAGAATAAGTAGCCACATCAGCAAACAATGTTATTGATTGCATAAATGAAAAATTGCACAAGGCAAATCTGATCTCATAAACCACTCCAGGGTATCTACGGAAAGCACAACAATTGCAGACAAGCTGGAGACAAAAGGCTCAAGAAAAGGCAGAATCAATTAAAAGATTAACTAAGTTAAATTGGGATTATTACTGGGCGTGTATGGTAAAACCACACAGCGAGTGCATGACTCTCAAATGTATCATCAATTCTGCCGAAAAGATGGTGCCAGCTCTTTTCGATTCTGTTTTCACAGGACAATTAAAGTCTGAAGTCGGGTAGCCTACTCTTCTCAAACAAATGCTGAACGCTTGCAATTTCAAAGAACAGATTCAAAAATAGTTAGTTGATTTTAGAATTAGTATTAATTTTGCTTTATTTTCGCCTAAAATAAGGATGGTCATTTAAACCGTATCCTACATTTTTCTAATAAATTATTTTTAGATTTAGTTAGTAGTATTTAAACCCTTCTCATGCATTTAGAGAAGGGTCCTGAAATTTGTCAAAACTTGTCCTCAGAACATGCACTTTTGCACCCTCCGAGGAGGTTTTGATGAATGAATGGAACAGGATTTATTGATATCTGCGTTTAATATCTACTACTGATGTTGCACTTTTGTACTCTTAGTGGATGTTGGATTAAGAAGAGATAAGTCATTATTGCTTGAAGTTCATGAGTAGAACTAGTTATAAATGGTACTTTTATCACTTAACTATTTCTGCCTTTGTGTTAAAGTGATATTCATGTTCAGTTGTTTATATATTAATGCTTGAATGCTTGAGTTATCATTTGGCACTTCTGTACGGTGATAGCTATTTATTTATGCTTAATATGTGAGTAGCTTATTATGCGATATGTTTTTCACAATTGTTTCGTCTAACTTTTTATACGAAGTAGTTTATCTTTATTGAATTATTTTCTTATAACAGTTGAATGATCTTTATTACCAATTGTTATCTGAAATCATTTTAGATCGCATAACGGAAAGATTACACCCCGGGTTAGTATAGAATTAGATATTTCTATTTGTTAGAATACAATTGCATGTTATTAGATTACAGTTAGAATAAAATAATCTTACTTAGGAACTTTTAGAAAGGAAATATCAATTCTCAACACACACGCACATATTGGGAAAATGGTCCCATTATCCCCAGTCGGACCCACTATACCAAACGGAAAAGTAGCTGCCAACCAAGGTCCGGACCGAGTGGGTATCCCCCTTGTTGTAGACCCGATTTTCGGGGCTTCAACAGAACCCTGGAGAATTTGATGGAAGAGGGGGGAAATCCCTCCATAATTGAAATACCAAGACCTCGGTACTTTTGTAGGAGGCACCCATGTACTTTGTGAGGGAGCCTTGGGGAGAAATTATTGGGATTTAATCATCGGGGTGAGGTGAAAGTAGTGGAGCCTTGAGCTTTCTACGTTAACCAATGGAATTGCAACGTGTTGAGGAGGGACCACCAGGGATCCACACAACCTGGAAGGTAGTCCTTGATAGTTTCAACGAGGGTTTGTACTAGAACCCACTAGGATTCTATTACCGAGGTGACATGGCCATAACGGACCCAACACCCACACACTATATATAATGTTATAGTTTGGGCCATGTGACCTATTGAGAGGGGTTAATTCATGACCTAGTATGAGTGGGTTGACAGGTTCCACATGGTATGACATGACGCATGGTGAAATAGCCACATGGTTGCCACATGGTATGTTAAGTGACATGGCACTATATGATCGGCCAAATTTTAACCACACATATCTTTTGATCGAGGATCTGATTGAGACAAATTTCATATTATTAGAAAGGTCTTGACGAAATAGAAGTAACAATGGCATCCATTTTTAGTTGACGATATGGAGAGTCACTTAGGTGTTAGGCGGTAGGGCACCTATCCATCCCACGTGCCTTCACATGGCCACCCAACGCATGATAAATACTAGAGCATGGGACATTTATTCACGACCCCTGCCAGCCTCCCTTCGACGTCCTTCGACTGTAACTCATTAACTTTGTTCATCCTGCCTTGGCCGACTCCCATGGCCCTTAAATCCACCACCCCTGCTCCATCCTCCTCCATTCGTATCTCCCTTAGGCTTTGTGCAGTTTCCTCCGGTGTCTCAATCGCCCCTGGGCCCCTCTACCCTATTCCTCTTCCCTGTGGTTGTTTCTCCATGAATTTTGGCACCTAATCATCTATAGGTCGCTCCTTCTCCTCATATCTCCTCTCATTTCCTTGGCTCAGCCATGCCGAGAAGACATAGGATGAGATCTCGCAAAGCAGGAGGGTGGGGCCTCCCATATAGGCCTCCTACATCGACCTCCATAGGCAAGTCGGTGAATCTCTCAGTGGACTAGGAGGAGCTAGACGTGTTTGACCCCGTCAATATCACTGCCCATTTGTCCCTCCAACTTCCGACCTATCCGCCTAAACCCTCTAGCTAAGGCCGCCACCCCAAAAAGCGACCTCTTAAATCCACCATTCACTCTGATCTAGACTTCTATCCATGAAAAATGAAGGCCTTGTCGGTGCAGAGCGCTTCCAGCAACGGATGCGGTTCAAGCAGCAGTGCAGGTTCAAGCTTGAATCAACATGGAAAGGATGTTGTCGCGAGCACTCATGCAGACTCCTCCATTTCGCCAGATGCCCAAGTGTTGTTTCTCCCTCTGTCAACAGCCCACGTGTCTAAGAAGGAGGAGGACAAGTCAAACTATGCATGTAGGATTGAGGAAGAACCATCCATCCCTCCATAAAAGAATGATAGCTCTCCATCAGTTAATTGTTGGGTGTCCATCTCTTTTTCCAGTTTTCTTCTGGTTTTTTCTAGATTTCTAGTGTTTTGGTACTATCTTCCATTATGGTTCTATCACACTTATAATTTGTCAAGTTGGTTTCCCGCTATGGGCACCTCATTATCATCTCTTCTCTTGGGTTGGTTTCCCCATTTGGGGCAGTCCCTTTTTTGAAGTCTTTCTTCTGATACTTCCCTCCGAAATTGGCCTGCCAACTCCAGAGGATGACAAATTTAATTTTTGGACCTGTATGATATAATATAAGTAGCCTAATTTAGAAAAAAAAATGGCATCCATTTTAAGTTTTAAGAAGGTTTAAAAGGGTCACAAAATTTAGATCCCATTTCCATAACTAGACTTTGGAGGTTGGTTCAAATCTACCCTTGGCTGGGGCTTAGGATATTAGGGGATATGTTACATTAACGATAGAGCTTGACCCCGAGAGTGTCAATAGAATTTAACCTATAACCTATCAATAAAAGAAGTGTTTTAAAGATGGGGGCTATATATATGTGTCTGTGTGTCTGTGTGTTTCAGCCATGTTAGCCATAAAGAGGGTTTAATTCATGACCTAGTATGAATGGGTCGACAACTGCCACTTGGTTTGACATGGTGCATTGTTAGATAACCACATGGTTGCCACATGGTAGGTTAGGTGATGTGGCAATATTTGTTTTGCCAAACTTTAACCAACCATATCTTTTGAACTAGGAGTCAGATTGAGAAAAATTTCATATTGTTAGAAAGGTATTGACATAACAAATGCAAACATGAAATCCATTTTAAGTTTTGAGAAGGTTTTAAAAAGGTCAAAAAAATTAGATTCCATTTCCATAGCTTGACTTTGTAGGTTGGGTCAACTCTACCTTTAGTTGGGGCTAGGGATAGTAGGGGGTATGTTACATCAACTATGGGGCTTGACCCCGAAAGTGCTGAGATAATTAAACTTGTGACCTCTCAATAGAAAAGGTGTTTTAAATATGGGGACTCAACAAATTGAGGTAACCCTTGCGACTCAAATTATTATTATTATTATAGATTATAAAAGTATTTAATATATAACTTAAAAATATATACATTTAAAAAAATATTTAACAAGATTCCACCATTGAGATTCACCTCTTTACCATGAATATTCTCGACATGTAAACAAGCTTTGTTACAATACCATAAGAATATTCTAAAATATATTATGGAGCTTAAATCCTTCATTCCACCTAATAATTATTGATTAATTAGCACAACCATATAATTTAAATGTCTAGTGTACATCTATACATGTCAAAACACTTACCTCATTATACATCTCACATTTCGATATTGAAATAAATATACACCTAAATTATAAATTTATTATAAATTCTCAACCCTGCCCTTGATAACCATAATTATCTCTCTGTGTTGTCCAACAATAAGAAAAAAATTAACATCACTAAGATAAGAGCTAATTCCCATGAGCTTCGGAGTGAGACGAGGCAATGGTCTATTCCCAAGACCCCTTGGAATGAAAGAATCTGCCAGATTTGGGATTATAAGCAGGTGGAAGATGAAAATCACTTCCTTTTAGAGTGCCCGACTCTTACTCACATTCACTCTCAATTCCCTACCATCTACAACACTTCCAATATTCTTGACCTATTAAGCCAACCCACCTATAGTGATCTTGGAGCACTTATTTCCCTTCTCTTTGACCATAGAAACACGAGTATTTCTCCTCTCTTAAGGTCCGATACACCGCATTGGTCTTAATGGAGGATAACCACCATCATATATGTGTGTGTGTGTGTGTGTGTGTGTGTGTGTGTGTGTGTGTGTGTTTATGTGTGTGTGGTAATCATATATACATTTAAAATAACATCTAATGATTTTTTTAACTATGCAGATTGATATTCACACTTTACCATGGAGTTAGTAACTTGTAAATAGTCATTGTTACAATACCATGGCTTTCCAATCACACATTCCCAAAAAACCATAAATAATGTTCATGACATTTTTTTATTAATTACAGAGAAAATGCATAACTAATTCTGAGATAAATCCCAACATTTGATATTTGAATACTACTATGAATATTCTATAATATTCTCTGGAAGTTAAATCCCTACCACCCACATATTAATTATTAATAATTAAATTAAAATTATGAATTTTTTTTACAAAATAGACAAACCTATGAACATAATTAAATGATAATTTTGGTCATCATTAATATATTCCAGTAAAACCCTTTAAGACCCACCATGAACACTTAAAAGAAGTTTAAATTAGCCTCAATAATTTATCACCCAGAATATATATATATATATATATATATATATATATATATATATATATATATATATATATATATATATATATATATATATATATATATATATATATATATATATATATATATATATATATATATATATATATATATATATATATATATATATATATATATATATATATATATATATATATATATATATATCCCTAATATTTAATATCATGGTTAAAATTTGAAAAATTAGTATCATTGTTGAATCTAATTTTAATTCCTACTCAACTATCATGACTTCTAAATTTTAACCATCTTAAAATAAATCCCAACTAACAAAATTTGACGTTCTAATCAAAATATTTATTTATAACTTATAACAAAACTTTTTGAAATTTGGAAAAAAAAATGTGCTTAAAACTCTTTAAAACCAAGCACTAACATTTGACTTCATATTGAAAATTCTTATTTATAACTTATCACAAAACTCTTGGAGATTTAAAAATAGATAATAAAAAATCCATCATTAAATTATAACTAATCTCTTGGAAATTTGAAAAAAATTAAAAATTGTCATAAAATTAATTAAAACTAAGCATTTACATTTCACTTTATATTAAAATCCTTATTTATGGCTTATCCCAAAATTCTTAGAAACTAAAATATAAATAAAAGATCCATGTTAAAACTCTAGTTAAATTGTTAAAAACAACCATTAACATTTGACTTTATATTCAAAACACTTGTTAATAGTGTATCGCAAAATTCTTCAAAATTTAACAAAGCAAAAAAACATCCTTAATATATTTGAGAAAAACTTTTAAACCGACGATGAAGCCCTTAAAGTAGCATGGATTAGCTCAAAAGAGTTTACTATGTGAAGATGAACTCTAATTCAATATGGTAGAGATATTGTAATGTTTAACATTTTGATTAGGTTAAAATCAAATAAAAATAAAATAATTAATAATTTTAATTATCAATAAAACATTTTAACTCACTTAAATTAATAAAACCAAAAATAAAAATAAAATAACATAAAAAATAGATAATTAATAATTATCATTATAATTAATAACTAAATTTATAATTGTATCTTTAGGATTCAAATCTCTATAATATATATAGTAATAAAATCTCTTCATATGTAAATATATTTTATAACTTTTAGTATGAAAAGAGATTTGGCTACAAAAATTATATATATATATATATATATATATATATAACTAGCAATTGCACCTAGAGGTGCAAAGGAACGTAGATAGGAGGAGTGGGAGGAATGTGGAATGCAGAGGAATGCTTTAAAAAATATTGTTGAAGCTCTCTAAAACACCCTAAGTGGTTTTAATTTTATTCCATATGAATTGCTCAGGATGAGGCGAAGATCTCAATGGGCTCAACTAGGGTTCTTGGCGAAGGTGATCCTTTGCCACAATTTGGAATGGATTTGTTACAAACAAACCTAAGAGTTGTATCCTTATGTTTGAGTCCCATATTTCTATGCTCGATCTAAAGTTCATCCAATTGCAATGATATTTATCTCTTAGCCTCATTTTTTTCTAGATGAACATTGATGAGAAGGGATTTGATATTCTAGTAAATCTCAATGGCGTAGAGGTATTGGTTTTGGCATCCTTAGGCATGACTTGGATTGGGGACCCGTTCTACAATTGATTTTAATACTAATGTATTGTTGAGTTCATCCTTGTTTGCAAGAACCTTTTTTGTAGTGTGTTAAATTTCTTGTTGAATGTCATTAGGAGTTTGGATTTGATAGCAACGAGTTGCATTGTCGTCATGAAGTTGAGCTCATGTGCTCCCTTCCACTCTGCTAGATGAGATATAGTGGCTTGTGACCCTTTGACGTGAAGGAGTTAGGGATGAGAAAATAAAAATGGGAGAGGATGGATGCATGAGAACTTCAGAATATCTGCAAGGATTTTGTGTGATATGGGAGGACATTGCAGGTTGTGATTTATGGGGTCATTCATCAGCTTTTTAAGATCTAGGATATATAAATTTTCAAAAAATGGTAGTGTCATGGGTGCCCCCGAATCTGGTCAAGGCCGAGGTGGGTGACTTGAAGCACCTAGTGGTCCTCCCATCAAGGTGTTTCCAACAAGATATGTGAGACTAATCTGATAATAATTTCCTTATTGTCGTAGTGTAAGCATGTAAGGTGGATATCCATAACAGAAGTTAGGCTCGAGGACAAAAAACGGGTTTCCCCTAGCATTGTAATTGCCCCCTGTTGAGCCCCAAAATTGTTCTTTCTTTTATCTTACTTCACTCCATTTTCCTTTTTCCATTGTTATCCCAGGCCCAAATGATCAATGAAATTAGTTAAAATTACTTTTAGAATGAATAACATGGCTAACTTGCTAAGTTTTGTGATTTTGTCATTGTAATGCATTTTTAACTGAAACTAGCTACAGAATGCAGACATTCCGTAGCTAACCGCCAATTCTGCAGCTGTCTTCACGTTCAAGCATGTTCCAGGTGTCCTCTCAGAAAAATCCACACATGGGTATATTCCACATCATGTCCTCATCGTTCGTTGCTCACCATGAAGAATGAACCAAATTTTGGACGTGGTTTTGGTACGTGAGAACTCATTCAAGGAGGCAGACTCCTAATAGGACTAAGACAGTCCAGATGTCCTTTGTCCCTCTACGCTTCCATATTTAGAGTTCTAGTATGATTTTGATATGAAAATACAATGATCCCCGTATTGTTGCAAGTTCTGTTATGAAGATTTGATATAAATGCACTCGGGAAACCGAGAGGCTAGCTCTAGATTTTGATTAGATTTCATGGATTGACTGCTATATTTCTGAAGACCGAGAATACTCTGTTTCAAGTTATTTTCCTTTAATGAAGAAGACAGCATTGCTTTGAACGCGTTGAGTTGATTTTGAGTTAGATTCCGTCTGGTGGTAGAGGGCCCCTGCCTCCTGCACGGCTTTACTTTTGCAATTTAGATAAGTATCTTAGTCGTTTTCACGTTTTTGAAGTTTGAGTTCATAGTTAATTTCATTAGTCACTATAGCTATACTTGTTCTAAGAAACTCTTCCAAAAGATCATGATAATGAATGAGAAATGGTTGTAGTGTGATAGATTTTAATTGCAATTTCTTTTGTTCATTATCACAGTTGAACTTATTCTAGTAAACTCTTCCAAAAAATCATTATGATGACTAAGGCATGACTGTGATACTGAAGGTTTCAGTTGTTTGTTTACACTAAGTAGCATAGCTGATATTACTCTTAAAACGCTCTTCCAAAATATCATAACAATGGGTAGGAAATAGCTGTGATGTCTTAGTTTTTAATTGTAATTGCTTTCAGTTTTCATGTTTGCATTTGCATTGAATTGTACAGCCATGATTGTTCTAACAAGCTCTTCCAAAATACCATTCATGATGAACGAAATAGGCTGTAGAATCCCATAGATTAATTGCATGATAACTTAGTTAGGGCACTCCGGAGTCAAATTGCATTCAATTCATGCTCTGTTATTTCGTTTTAAGTTTGATAATGGCTTGTTAGTTTAGCACTGTTTACTGTAGACTGGTAGCATTCTAGTTCAGTTCTAGCTTAGCTCACTGTATGTACATTCCACATTTAGTTGTCATCCATTGCATATTAATTTACATTAGTTGTTAAACTTAAACACCACGACCTTCATTATTTACAAAACTTCTTTTGTTCCAAACCTATATTAACTCATAATCATCCGGACAGAAGACAGTATCAGCCCAAGGCCTGAAGTACTTTTGCAACCTCTTTACCATTTCATAAACAAAGCCTTTCCTCAAAAGACTACTTTAAAAAGAAATCTATAACTTTTAAGTAAGGTTTAGTGATGTTAAACTAAGTTGCAGAATAGAATTAGGAGCTCGTCTTAAAGTAGAGATCTTATGATGTTACCAATGTTCTTCTCCAAATATGCTTCAACAAACCTTTAATCATGGATAAGATGTTGTATCATTATAAGATGATTGTTTAATTTAGGAGAATTTGTATACTTAGCTGACCATTTCTCAAGCTCTTCCAAAATACCTTTAATGAAAGAATTGGACAAGTTAAGTTTATGTTTTGATTCATTTTCTTGAAGTCATTATCAAGCTTTGTATTCTACTTAATTCATAGTTTAGGTTTGGTTCTGTTTCAGTATTTTCATTTGTCATTCATAACTTAGGCTTTGCTTTGTTTTTAACCAGTAGCTTCTTTCCACGAGCATTTAGTTCTTTTCCTTGTGAACATAAAACCATCAAAAGACCAAAAACATCATAAAACACTAAACGCAACGCATTAAGAAACAAATACCTAGGCACATACAGTGCACTTCACTTCAGCAGTTTACCAACCCTGGTTGACAATTAAATGAACTCAATTTAGGAGACTAGGTTGAGACCAAACATTTTGGCGTCGTTGTCGGGGAAGTGAAAACTAGGTAACCTTTGTTTCTTAACTCCCAAAAACAATTATATGCGTAGAGAGAGAGACTCAAGGGGTAGATTTATAAGCAGCAGAAACAGAAGTTTGATTCCTATAACACCACTTGTTTCACCTAGACCAAGAGCTAGTACACCTTCAACTCAGACCCACATTCCATCCTTTACTGATCCTGGACTTCTAGAAGACCTAAGATCAGAGATTCCATTAGAGAAACTTTCCACCACTGAACCTGCCTTAGAAGAAGATCTAAAGACTTTTGTTAGGGACACAAAATTTTCCACTTCCACAGGAGAATCAACCATGGCAGAAGAAGGGGGAGGAGGAGTCTTTAATGGAGAACACACATTATTTGGAGGTAGAGGTAGAGGTAGAGGAGAAGGAGGTAGAGGTGCAGAAGGAGGAAGAGGTAGAAGAGAAATGGGAAGCTCTTTTGGGTTTCCTATAATAGATGAAGAAACCAATACAACCATGAAAAATATTTCACCCTTTGTCCTTCCAAACTTCTATGGACTTAAAACTGAAGATCCTGAACCCTTCCTATTTGAATTTGAAATCCTGTGTAGAACTTATGACTACTTACAAGATGCTCAAAAAATTAAACTATTTCCTTCAACATTGAAAGGAGCAGCATTGAAGTGGTTTATGAGTTTGATCAACAGTTCTATTAGGACATGGGAAGACATGAAACAAGCATTTCTAGAGAGGTATTTGGATTATTGTATGTTGGTCAATCATAAGGAAGAAGTGTTTAAGATGTTACAAAAAGAAGATGAAAACTTGGAAGATTTGTTGGAGAGATTTCATTACAACATCAAAAGAGCAAAAATGGAAAACTTAGATCAAGACACCTTAAAAGCTCTTTTGTTGAAAACAATTAGGGATGAATGGTTGGATATCCTTAACATTATGGGAAAAGGGGATATATCACAGCTCACATTACCTGAAATATCTGAGTTATGTATCAACCTTTCAAGAGGGAAATCTAAAACTGTAAAAGGTCCAAGAGATCCTGCTCTTGCAAGGGCAAGTAAGTCTACTTCTGGGACAGTAAGTAGGTCAGAAATAGGACATATGCTCGATGATTTCAAATCTGACATCTTAGGGAGTCTTAGTGAACAAATAGACACCCTTAAGATACAAAACAAGCAAAAAGCTGAATCTGATGCCTTAGCAATCTTTTGTCCCAAATGTAGAAAGAAACATGCCTTGAGAGAGTGTCATTTGGATGTAAAAGTTGTAGAGACCTGTGTCATTTGTTCTGAAAAACATGAGACCAAGAATTTTCCTTCCCTTCCTGGTCTCAAAGTTGTCTTTCAAGAGGAAATTCCTACAAATTCCACAGAATCTCTCAATTTTGTCTCTAGAAGGCCTTGGCAAGGACCTCAAACACAAGGATTCCATGATCAAATGTATAACCAACCTCCACCTTGGAATTCTTGGCAGCAACCTTGGCCTCAATTTCAAAATAAATCTCAAGCTTGGGCACAAGGAGCACAAAATCCCTATGGAAGATACTCTCAATACTATCAGTATCCACCATCCTATCCACCATACCCACATTTTTATCCTCAAAATCCTCAACAAAATTTTCAACAAAATCCTCAACAACATCATCATAACCTACCACATCAAAATCAACCACTTCCATTACCATTCCCTCAAAAATCAAATCAATTTCCTGCTCAACCCATACCAAACCCCAATAATAAAAATCCTCAGAACACATACATGATAGAAGGCCAATAGTTTCCAACTTATTTAATTACTCCTTTAGACCTTAGTGATGTTCAACTTAGGTCTGGAAGAATACTTGAAAAGAGGAAACCTTTTGTGATCATACAAGAACAAGATAACTCTGAGGAAGATTCTCTACGGGTGAATAAAAGTCTTGAGGAAGACACATCTTTTCAAGACCCAAACATTGAAAAATCAAAGCAAAAAGAACCAATAATTTCAACTCCTGTATTAGAGCAGCCATCAACATCTACTTCTATACCTCCCTTTCCAGAAAGATTACAAATTGATAGAGGTGTAGAAAAACAAATTATGGTGCCTAATTATGATTTCCTAGATGAGCTGAGAAATGTTTTCATTAAAATTCCATTATTACAAGCCATAAAGGAAATTCCAATATTAGCCAAAACAATAAAGGAGTTGAGCATGAAGAAAACAAGAAAAAGAATAAGAGAAACAAAGAAAATTCAACTGGCAGGAAAAATAGCAGACATTATGATGGGCAAGATTGCTATTCCAAAGTATATTGAAATCCAAAACACACTCATTGATTTAGGAGTAGCAATCAATATCATGAGTAGACAAATCATGGATAAACTGAAACTTCCTAATCTTCTCTTTACACCCACATTATTACAATTAGCAGACAGATATGTGATCAAACCTGATGGGGTAATAGAAGACATTCCAGTGTCCCTAGATTCTTGGGAGTACCCTATGGATTTCATGATCCTAACTCCTAAGAATAATCTAGGAGGACATCCTGTTATATTAGGAAGACCTTGGTTGGCTACAGCTGATGCTTTTATTAGTTGTAGATCCGGTGATATGTACATCTATGATGGTAGTTCAACTAAGAAATTCACTTTGTATTCTCCAGCTAGGACAATTACAGATTTAGATGACACTCAATGGATAGAGGATGAAGAAGATTTACAACCCCTCTTCACAATTTCAGAAATTAGTGAAGATAATCAAATTTTGAATACTCTAGAAAACTTTGAATCCTCTTCAGAATACAAACATGAACCATTTCAAGAGGGATCCAACATTGAGTTTTTTTCATCAAGACAGATGTCTCTTCATTCTATGGATAAATTTGGCAGCTCTACAAGTGAGATATTTCCAGGCAAAACTTTGAATATAAACAAGAACCTAGAAAAATCTCAACAAGAAGAGTTAGTCAAAGTATTACAGAGACATTCTTCTGCATATGCATGGGAATACACTGACATGAAAGGGATAAACCCCAAGACTTGCACTCATCACATCTATATAGAGGAAAATTGCAAACCAATCAGACAACCTCAAAGACGGATGAATCCAAATCTTAGGGAGATTGTTAAAGAAGAATTGCAAAAATTGTTAAATTTCAACTTCATCTATCCTATTTCAGATAGTCAGTGGGTTTCTCCTTTGGTAATTGTGCCAAAGAAAAATGGTAAATGGAGGGTATGTGTTGACTACCGGGAACTAAATAAAGCTACTCTTAAAGACCATTTTCCCTTACCTTTCATAGATCAAGTGTTAGATACATTAGCCGGCAAAAAGTACTTCTCATTCCTAGATGGGTTTAGTGGTTACAACCAAATCCAAGTAGCACTTGAAGATCGAGATAAAACCACATTTACCTGTCCATGGGGTACCTATGCTTACCGAGTATTGCCATTTGGATTATGCAATGCACCTGCAACATTCCAAAGGGCAGTATTAGGAATTTTTTCAGATCTAATACATGATTGTGTAGAGGTATACATGGATGATTTCACAGTTTATGGAAATACATTTGAAGAAGATTTAGCAAACTTGGAAAAAGTTTTAAAGAGATGTCAGGAAGCAAATCTTTCACTTAGTCATGAGAAATGTTTCATGATGTTTACTGAAGGTATTGTTTTGGGGCATCACATTTCAGAGGATGGGATTAGAGTTGATGAGTCAAAAGTTGAAGTCATCTCTAACTTATCTATTCCAAGTTGTCAAAAAGATGTTAGGAGTTTTCTAGGATTTACAGGATATTATCGGAGGTTTATAGAAAACTTCACCAAGATAGCATCTCCACTCTTCAAATTACTTACCAAAGATCGTGAATTCAAATGGAATTCTGATTGCTAGTTAACCTTTGAAACCCTGAAAACAAAAATTTTTGAAGCACTTATTTTAAGAGGACCTAACTGGAAGTTACCTTTTCATATCTCAATAGACAAGCTTCGATGCAACAGAGCGCATTAACAAACTATCCATTTTATGCTATCTACTATGCTCAAGAAAAATTTGACTCCGCAGTTAAACTACATCGTAAATCGAAAACCTAGTTTTATTCGTTGTTCATCCAATGCCATAAACAAATTCGTACACTATATAACAAAGCAGAAACTTTTGTTTCGTTAGATCAATTATTCTGCAATTAGATACTTAATGACCAAATCAATTACTAATGGCAAGAATAATAAGATGGTTATTTTTTTCATGCATTCAACATTACCATTCTCAGATAGGCCTGAAAACAAATACGTAGGCTGATTTCCTATCTAGACTGCAAAACATCAAAAATGACACTTGAGTTGAAGATCAATTTTCTGATGAATATCTTTTTGCAATTTCTACCCAAACTCGGTTTGCTGACATTACTAATTATTTATTTTCAGGAAAATTTCCTTCAATAATGAATGCAAGAGATAAAAAGAAAAATCATTTATGACAGTGCAAAATATTCATGGGTTGCTAATGAGTTGTACAAGACAGGTCCAGATTTGATCATTAGAAGGTGTGTTCGTGAAGATGAGATGCCTGAGATTCTCAAAGCATGTCATGATGAACCTTGTGCCGGACACTTTTCGATAAGAGGACAAACCTATAAGATCCTTTCATTTAGATATTATTGGCTATATCCTTATTTAAAGATGCAGCATAACAAAAGGTATAAAAATACAAAGGGTAGGAAATCTCTCCTTCTGCAGAGATGCCATTACAACCTCGTGCACATATCGAACCTTTTGAAAATGGTCTTTGATTTTCGTAGGACCTATTAGTCCTCCACTTCAAGACAAAAGAGATATATATTAGTTTGCACCGATTATGTTACCAAATGGGTAGAGGCCAAGCCATTAATTTTTGCTAATGAAGCATCTGTAGTTAATTTTCTTTTTGAGGATATTTTTACTCGTTTTGGTGTCCCAAGGGAAATTTTTATAGATCAAGGAGCTCAATTTACATTGAGGCTAGTGGAACAAATGATGGAGAGGTACAAAATCAAGCATATAAAATCTACTCCTTATCATCCACAAGCAAATGGTCAAGTGGAATCTACTAATAAAGTCATTGAAGGAATCCTAACAAAGACTCTTCATTTACATAGAAGAGATTGGATAGATAGGCTTCCTAAAGCCTTGTGGGCCTATAGAACTACATGGAGAAACACAACAGACCATACTCCTTATGAACTTGTTTATGGAAAGCAAGTTTTGTTTCCTACAAAGAGAAGCCCGCATTCAAACCTTCAAAAATGTATACCAAATTACAGGGGACTGATTTAATGAAGGCAACAAAAGCATAGATTGGGATACATTAATGAATCGATGAGATCGTACAAGATGCGTCGAAAACAAGTCTAGTCCACAAAGAAAGGACTAGATGGCATGACAAGTACATCAAGGAGAAGAAGTTCAAAGAACGTGACTGGGCTCTCTTGTTTGATTCAAAGTTCAAGGATTTTCAAGGTAAATTTCAAACACATTGGCTTGGGCCATATGAAATTATAATAATTTTTGACAATGGAACAATAAAAATCGTGACAATAGATGAAGAAGAGGTCACTTTTCTTATGAATGGTCATAGATTGAAGCTGTATCATAAGCCACTTTCAAGAGAAGAATTTGTCAAGAAGTTCCAAGAAAACAGTGATGTGAAGTTAATGAAGAAGAATCTTTCTTCTTCATCAACTTGATTGAATTTTCTGAAGCATTTCTTAAAAAAAAAAAAAGTATAAACATGAAAACCAATCATTGATTGGCATGTTTATACAGAAAAGATAGGGTGAAAATCAGAGTCTTTCTGACACTCTAACTTTTCCATTTTATTTCTGTAAGAAGCTGTTACAAAATCATAAGTTCAGATCCATTGCACTTATGATCCATCTCATTTCATTCCATTCCATTTACTTATCCTTCCATACTCCATTTCATTCATTCATTCATACTTCACTTGATTCCATATTTCATTCATCTCATTCCATACTTCATCCACCTCATTTCCATATCAAAATTTAAAGTTTGATGTTTTTCTGCAAATGAATAACACATGTCATGGATTGTAGGCCATTTTTTATATTCTTCCACTCCATTTCATAAATTTAATCCATTTCATTCCATCATTCACTTCATACATATTCCATTATACCATGTTTCATCATCTATCTTCACCCATTCCATAAAATATTCTATGTATATTCCAAACCACTCCATTCCATGATTAAAATTTTCTACAGGTACATTCCGCAGCTAAACAGACATTCTGCGGCTAATCATACTTTCCGCAGCCAGAAAGTCATTCCGCAGCTACAGATCCTGAAGGCACTGATCAACAGACATTTGAAGTGCAACAAGATGATCCAGTATATCCATGAACAAGAAGAATCAATAATGATTATAAAGACTCACAAAGTAATGGTGTCCAGAGGAGAACAAAGTATACAAAGACCACAAAAAGCAGATGAAAAGCGAAGGTAAAAAGTTCTGATTATAATGGCATTTCATGAAAAATTTAGTATAGTCTAGTTATGAATCATTCAAAAAGTTGTTTTGATTATTTTTATTGATCATGCCAAATATACCCTCCGCAAAACTTTGGATAAAAATCCTTCATTTCAAATTCTATACCCGATCATCATTTAAGCGGTTAGAAGGCTGAAGTGTTTGATTTTCTTACGTCACCCAGCCAAATCATTTAATGATAATTTTTGAATCCATTGTAAAAAAAATCTCCGCACTCTTTTCACTCATTGATTTGTTTTCACCTCACTTCATTAACTCGTTCCATAACCACTCCCTATTACTCCATCCCGTAGCCAACCCTTCATCATTTCATTCTGTAAAACAGAGGTATCTCTATCACCGTGAGTAGAGGTATACCAATTTGAAATTGGAAGCCATTGTCACCGTGAAGCATAGGTATATCAGTTGAAAGTTGAAGCCACTGTCACTGTGAAGCAAAAGTATATCAGGTAGAGGTATATCAATTTGAAGATTGAAGCACTATCACCGTGAAGCATAGGAATATCAGTTTGAAGGTTGAAGTCATTATCTCCATGAGCAGAAAGAGTATTAATCTGAAGATTGAAGAAGAAATTATGGGCCTCATTGTGAGAACTGAACCAGTGGGCACAAAATACCTGGAAGGATACCCTCAAAGCAGAGAAATGTTGCAACAGGCAGGATGGCTACAATTCCTTGAGAAATTTAATGGCTTCCACAAAGAAGTTACTAAAACATTTGCAAGGTCATTCAAAGGAGCCGAGGTTGAAGTTGGAGATGTTAAATTCACTGTCACAGAGGTTTTTATTGCAGAAGCAACAGGATTGCTTAGACATGGAGAAAGATGGTTTAAGAACATAGAATTTCATAATGAATCATGGAAGCAAATCCTCAAATCACCAGATATGGATGTCACTGTGTTTAAAAAGGGAATTCCAAGCTCTGCATTAAAGAATAAATGGAGAAACATATTGCTTAGCTTACAAAAATTTATCACTTGTGAAGGTAGATATGGTACTTTCTATGTTTACCATAATAGGTTGATAATGCATCTCTTAGAGGAAGAGCTAAATTTGCCCTATTTCTTGCTTCAAAGTTTAAAAAAGATGGCTTCAAGTGTTCAAAGGAGAGTCCAATTCCTAGAGACAACTCTATACCATCATGGCTTGGTTAAGATTTTAATTGAACACCATTTAGCTAAAACAAAAGATACTTGGGATAATTTCTTGGTAAGAAATCACTTTGAGGAACCAAAAGAGCCTTCACCTAAACATCATTCTACAAAGAGAAGCAGAAAATGGAGAGCCTCTAAAATTGAAATTGACAAAACAGTACAGCAAAGTAGTGAAGAAATAATCTCTGAGAAGTTGACTCAGATTAAGAGACAACTTAAGGAAGAGAGGGTAATCAGAAAATCTTCCACAGAAAAAGGAGAGGGATCATCCCAGCCAAGAAGAAGCCGTAGAATCAGGGGAAACTAAAGAAAACACAGATCAAACGAATCGGGGTGATAAACATAGAAGATGAGGAAACCTCTATTGAAGAAGATGTTGAAGAAGATTTTGATGAAGAAATCCCTGAAATTGACCCTGCACAGCAAGAAGTTTATGACTATGTTGAAACATTGGAAAGGAAAGCTTCAGAGAGTAGAGATAGAACCCCTAGTCCTCCACTGTCTGAAATAGATGTGTTAAGAAGAGATAGGTATGAGCTGGAAGTACTTAATAGACATATCAGAACTAAGAATGATATTCTGAAGGAACAAGTCAAACTCAAAACCAGTATGAACTCAACCTTATCTCTACAAATGGACAAAGTGGAAAAGGCTAATGAAAAGTTCAAAAATAAGAACAAGAAGCTAATCAGGGCACTTACCAATTTAAGGTTCAAGTTAGTCCTCAGGAAACCCAGAAGACCTTTAACTTCCAGGCAAATAAGAAGAAGAGGGTTGGATGTTCTTGCAGAAGTCTCTGAGTTTATGGAATAAGTTGCATGAGGACATGCAAGAAGTCAGCAGTGGGGGTATGTTGAGCCCCAAGATTGTTCTTTCTTCCATCATACTTCACCCCATTTTCCTTTGTCCATTGTTATCCCAGACCCAAATGATCAATGAAATTAGTTAAAATTACTTTTAGAATGAATAACATGGCTAACTTGCTAAGTTTTGTGATTTTGTCATTGTAATGCATTTTGAACTGAAACTAGCTACAGAATGCAAACATTTCGTAGCTAACCGCCAATTCTGCAGCTGTCTTCACGTTCAAGCATGTTCCAGGTGTCCTCTTAGGAAAAGCCACACATGGGTATATTCCACATCATGTCCTCAACGTTTGTTGCTCACCATGAAGAATGAATCGAATTCTGGACGTGGTTTTGTACGTGGGAACTCATTCAAGGAAGCAGACTTCTAATAGGACAAGGACAGTCCAGATGTCCTTTTTCCCTTTACGCTGCCATCTTTAGAGTTCTAGTACGATTTTGATAAGGAAAGACAATGATCCCCGTATTGTTGCAAGTTCTGTTATGAAGATTTGTATAAATGTACTCGGGAAACCGAGAGACAAGCTCTAGATTTTGATTAGATTTCATGGATTGACTGCTATATTTCTGAAGACCGAGAATACTCTGTTTTAAGTTATTTTCCTTTAATGAAGAAGACAACATTGCTTTGAACGCGTTGGGTTGATTTTGAGTTAGATTCCGTCTGGTAGTAGAGGGCCCCTGCCTCCTGAACGACTTTACTTTCGTAATCTAGATAAGTATCTTAGTTGTTTTCACGTTTTTGAAGCTTGAGTTCATAGTTAATTTCATTAGTCACTATAGCTATACTTGTTCTAAGAAACTCTTCCAAAAGATCATGATAATGAATGAGAAATGGTTGTAGTGTTATAGATTTTAATTGCAATTTCTTTTGTTCATTATCACAGTTGAACTTATTCTAGTAAACTCTTCCAAAAAATCATTATGATGGCTAAGGCATGACTGTGATACTGAAAGTTTCAGTTTTTTGTTTACACTAAGTAGCATAGCTGATCTTACTCTTAAAACGCTCTTCCAAAACATCATAACAATGGGTAGGAAATAGCTGTGATGTCTTAGTTTTTAATTGTAATTGATTTCAGTTTTCATGTTTGCATTTGCATTGAATTGTACAGCCAGGATTGTTCTAAGAAGCTCTTCCAAAACACCATTCATGATGGACAAAATAGGTTGTAGAATCCCATAGATTAATTGCATGATAACTTAGTTAGGGCACTCCGGAGTCAAATTGCATTCAATTCATGCTCTGTTATTTCGTTTTAAGTTTGATAATGGCTTGTTAGTTTAGCACTGTTTACTGTAGACTGGTAGCACTTTAGTTCAGTTCTAGCTTAGCTCACTGTATGTACATTCCACATTTAGTTGTCATCCATTGCATATTAATTTACATTAGTTGTTAAACTTAAACACCACGGCCTTCATTATTTACAAAAATTCTTTTGTTCCAAACCTATATTAACTCATAATCATCCGGACAGAAGACAGTATCAGCCCAAGGCCTGAAGTAATTTTGCAACCTCTTTACCATTTCATAAACAAAGCCTTTCCTCAAAAGACTACTTTAAAAAGAAATCTATAACTTTTGAGTAAGGTTTAGTGATGTTAAACTAAGTTGCAGAATAGAATTAGGAGCTAGTCTTAGAGTAGAGATCTTATGATGTTACCAATGTTCTTCTCCAAATATGCTTCAACAAACCTTTAATCATGGATAAGATGTTGTATCATTATAAGTTGATTGTTTAATTGTTTAGTTAGGAGAATTTGTATACTTAGCTGCCCATTTCTCAAGCTCTTCCAAAATACCTTTAATGAAAGAATTGGACAAGTTAATTTTATGTTTTGATTCATTTTCTTGAAGTCATTATCAAGCTTTGTATTCTGCTTAAGTCATAGTTTAGGTTTGGTTCTGTTTCAGTCTTTGCATTTTTCATTCATAACTTAGGCTTTGCTTTGTTTTTAACCAGTAGCTTATTTCCACCAGAATTTAGTTCTTTTCCTTGTGAACATAAAACCATCAAAATACCAAAAACATCATAAAACACTAAACACAACGCATTAAGAAACAAACACCTAGGCACATACAATGCACTTCACTTCAGCAGTTTACCAACCCTGGTTGACAATTAAATGAACTAAATTTAGGAGACTAGGTTGAGACCAAACACCCCCTTAGACGAACTAAGTTTGAGGGGGTGCCCAAATGGATGCAACAGGACTCAGTTGGGGGATGTTCCTAGCCATATAATTGAAAATTGGCACATGATCAACACCCATAATTTGGCCACTAGGAGGAAGTAAATCAATAAGTGACAAACCAGGTTTTCCTATAGATGGTAAGGGTACAAAAATCCCCCCTACTAGTATATTTTTTTTAGGAACATTTCCCCCAATAATTTGAGCCTGGGGATTTGAACTCAGCAAAGGGTTCCAACCAAAAGGGTTTCTGAAAGGGGTCGAGCTAGGAGCGCTACTGGGAGGGACATCAGGAGGTCTAGGAGCAGACACGAAATGGGTGGGAACTAAGAGGTACTAGACTCCACTCATAGTAGGTGTAACAAAATTGCCTAGACTAGGCATACTCTAACTAACAGGGTGACCAATCACCGATGTAGAACTGACAATAGGTGGGGGAAGTCGTGGTGGAAAAACATTTTCCACAAATGACCATGACTCACTATTCGTCATGTGGATATTGGATGTGGGAATGTACAAATATATTACAAAAGGGGGGGGGGGGGTATGAAAAAAACCAATCAATCAAAGCACACAATTACATAAAATCAGAATAGACTATAGGCAGCCTATTATTCCAGGAATTCAGAGGACTCAGTGAATGTTAAGGTTTTGGTTGGATAACGCTTCTCGGGAGAGCAAGTAGAGCGTTAGAAGCTGGACTAATGGTGACATATGAAGGATACAAACTGAGCAAGATAAAACAACAAATGTAACTAAACAAGACTATTAGTTACTTAATCACAAATATAAGTGCTATTGTAATACATGACATAAAATCAGGAGTTAGAGGAAATCACAGGAGCATGATCCTTGGCACTGGTACTTAGAGGAGCTGGAGGATTTTCCTCACACTACAGATGGCTCTCCAAGTGGGCTATCCCAACATCCAAAATCTCAAAGAACAAATTCTAATACCACTCGACATGCTTGATGTCATTTAGGGAAGAGAAAATTTTATACTTCTCCTCTTGTTTCTCCTTCATAACTTTGCCTAGGATGGCTTTTAACTGAAAATGAAGGGAAATGGAGTTAAAGTATAGTTTTTTTCTTCCCCTGTTGTGACAACGGTCAGGAACCTAATGGGATACCTCCTCAAGGATGTCACAATATATGAAAATTCAATGTTATTCAATAGAGATGGAATCAATATCATGAATCTCAACACGAATGTATAAAGGGGTAAATAATTGTTAGATGGTTGCAGCCTCTTATTCATGTGTCTAGGGATGAGTTCTACCTTTGGGTCTATGACCACCCCCCTTTGACAGTTGCACATCTAGTGCCAAGGCTCAAGAATTGATACTCTAGGGGGAGAGTAGTAGAGATAGGAGATGCGAAGAAAATCCTAAAATGATAATTGGAGGAAGGAAAAGAAAAGGGGGGGGGAGGGGTGGAGCGCAGTGGGGAGTTAGAGGTCCTCGAGTAAGAGTACAAAGCTTAAAACCATTTCCTACACACTAAAATTCATGAAGACAAAAACCAAAAAACACTAAACACCAACCTAGACTATAATCAATCAATTCAAGACCAAAATATTAGTGAAAAGAGCCAAGAGTATCAGAAAGTACCTTAATAAAAGCATTCCACAATCTCCCAACCTCTGAAAGGTGGCATACTGAATATGGAAAGGTGGCCAATACAAGAGATTGTATCAATAAAGTTGGGGCCACATTAGTGAACAACTCCAAAACATGGGCATAAGATATGCAAGGAAAGTTATTCGCACATTCGCTTGAAGGAACACAAAGATGTCCTAGGTGACATAACAATGTATTTTGTAGGTGAAAATTTGGAACTTTCTTAACTTATAGGAGTGTCTAGTATGTGTTGTTGAATTCTAGATTTCTCTTGTACATATGATAGCACTCTAAAGTCTTGTTCCCATAAGAGTGGAGCACAATGGTCAGTACCATGATTGGAGGTCGGCTAACGCAGTATACAACATTATTGGTGTTTCCCTTATTGTACTTAATGTTCAAGTGGAAATTTTGTAGGTATGTGGACCATTTCTTATGGTGATCATTCTGCAGCTTCCCTTGTGTCTGTATGAACTGTAGGGTTCAGTGGTCTATGTGGATGATTTTTTCCTTCCCCATAATGTAATTCTTCCATTGTCAGCAAGCCTACACAACGGAATACATCTCTTTTTCATAGGTGGGATACTTTTGGACCGTGACAAATTTTTTGTCTTAGTAGAGAAAATACGATGTAAAGTCTCTTATTTGGGCCAAAATCCATTAAATATGAAAAAACATTCTCTTGCATGGAAATCAGAGAAGAGATAATTAACCTCAGGCAAGTTGACTGTCAAATCTAGTAGGTGGTTCATTTGCTCCAGGATATAAGGACCAGGGAGATTGGGGGATTGTTCTGAATTTTTTTGTGGATCAATCTTCCCTTTCACTACATCCTTGAAAGATACTAGACCTTTGGAGCTAGATCTAGGACAACCTCCAAGAAGTCTCACGTTAAGGATGATGGTTGAATATCGTACAATGCCATAGTACTCCAACTTATAGTCCTCTTGCAATGTTTTCCCTTCATAAATCAGATTTTGGAGTCCTACTGGAATACCCATCTGTTCTTGAATGTTTTTCTTAAGCATTTGCACCCGATCTCAAATCTAGACCCTCAAACACACATATTTCCCACTCAGGATTTTAATAAAAAATTGCAGCGACACTTCTTCAATAATATCTAAGGATTGATATCCAAGATTCGTCCACTTATTGGACTCGACTAGTGAATTCAAGGGTGAATTGGGAATCCAAGAGAGGATTTCCGAATGCTAGTAAGGAGATGAGTTGAGAGCCTCCTAGTCATCGTAAACTCCAAAAATCTAATCCATATAGTTCCTGAAATCCCATAGATCTAAAAAGCTCCATGACCCAATAACTTAGTGAGGGCCTCGAGATATATTACATGAGGATGATCTGTATTTTGTGACCAAGATTCCTCGAAGATAAAAATCCTTTAACTATGTTCTGGGCCCACATGCGATGAAGCCTTGGCTCTTTGATGTTGTAGAGTCCACCAATCAGTCTCATCATATGCAGTATGTGAACGAAAGATGCTACAAATCAATCCTCTTGTAGTAGTCACACACTCTTCATCATATTTCCAACATATCCACCAGTTCATGCTCCCAGAACTTAGATCGACATGGAAAAGCAAGAAAACCAATCTCTGAGATGCATTCCATCTCACTCTCAATATAATATGGCCTGATCCAATAGAAAACAATGTATTTATCCATAGATCCACTCTTTCAAAATCACTATCAGTCCCAAGAAGAGCAAGGGGTTCATTATTTACCAAGTTCCCCCACCAGCTCTTCTTGATGCTGAGAGATGTCTTCTTTCCCAAACCCCAATCCTTGAGTTCTTTGAATCTAAAAAATATCTTATTCTGTGATCAGATCCGGCTTCATTGGCGTCAATTTTGGCTGCATGCGATGTTGCAAGTGGAATGGACTTGAAAATAATAACTGGATCTAGCTTCCATGCTTCATCCCCTTGGTAATAGGGAGAAATGAAATTGACATGAGGGAGATCGAAACAGATGTCGGAGATAGATGGGTTAGCTCTCGGAAATTCTGTCACAACAATTCCATGCTCGTCACTGACATTCACCATAAAAAATAGTCCGTAGAAATCTTGACATTTGGACAAAATATCTGTTTGATAGAGCCATTGTTGTCAATATCTGCATCCATGAGATCTCCAATGGCCATCTCCCTCTACAGCACCCATTTGGCGATGGTGTGGTTTCTGAAATCGTTCTTGAACTCTGTATCTGACAACCACTCTCACCTGCCTCATATATATATATATATGTGTGTGTGTGTGTGTGTGTGTGTATATATATACATATATATATATACAAACATAGGCATAATTTTATTTAAGTTAAGCTAAGTGTTATACAACATTTTGTCACTATCCTTGCAATCCCCAACTCGCACATTGGAGGGTCATTTCTATGAACAATGCACAGTTTCATGCTTTGCAAATTACATCCTTGCATCCATTTTGATGAAGGCAACATTCTTCTTGTTGACATTTCCCTGAGCAGAGCTGTGGAAATCCCTATTTTTGCCTTGGCACAAGTAACCCTTTATCTCCTCGCGCTGACCTGGGAATTTTACACTAAGCCCATGCCACTTGGCGCTCTATCCCAGTGTAATTCCTACGCCAACATATTTATGAAATGTTTTTTAAAAATAGAGGCAAAAGTTCCATTCCAACCACCTCGGGGATGAGTCATTGGGAGTGGTTGAACTGAAACAACCACATGCCTCCTCCTTTAGCTAGTAGTTTCCACCTCCCTTGGAACACTCCTAAAGGATAGGCCTCCCTTCCACATTTTTAGGGATCCCAACCTCCTCCTTTGCCTCTATATAAACAAGCCTTCTCTCTTGATGAAAACTAGTTGTTGTTGAAGCTAAAAAAAGAGAATTATACAGCTGAACTAGTTGTAGATGAAGTGATGAACTTGAGAGACTAAGCTATAGTTGAATAACCGAGTTATGAGAAGGTAGAACAAGGAACAATCCATCGAGAGGTCCCTTATCCCATCTGAATTCCCCGACGAGCTTTGAGAAGTGCTTCACCCGAGCCCTACTGGAGGAGACTGCAACATCATAGCATGGTTGTATCTCTTCTTTCTAGCTTTTAATATAAGTGACTATTGTCTAGTTCCCATCTTGTGTTTTATCTCTATTGAATGCAATACGCTAATCTTCTCTGCCTGATTAGTAGATTTTGGATGAAATTATTATTTGGGATATGGTTATCATTTTTTTATCTTTGTGCAGGTGTCCAAGTGCGATAAGCGAAGGGATTGTGACTTGCCGAATCGGGAGCAAGCAGTTCTCATCACCACTACGTTTGCCGACAAATGCATTGGACCACAGGTAGGTTATCTTATCGCATCCACTTTCATTCAAATATCTAGGAACCTAAACCTTAGCATGATTCCTTGTTACTAGACCCACCCTAGGGTTAGAGGGATTGTCTCTATCCACCAAGAGGATTTACCTACATAACAAGTTGGTGACTCCACTGGGGATCAGTGTGAGTTTTTCTTTGATCTTGTTGGGTCATTTTTGGGTTTTTGGTATTTTTGTTTACCTTTCTGGTTGTTTAACTGTGCTTCAAACACTTGTTCAGCCCTAGAGTGTCAAGATTGAC
Source organism: Pinus albicaulis (assembly GCA_034641835.2). Taxonomy (NCBI): domain Eukaryota; kingdom Viridiplantae; phylum Streptophyta; class Pinopsida; order Pinales; family Pinaceae; genus Pinus; species Pinus albicaulis. The sequence continues at coordinate 1,599,374,751 of CM076581.1, forward strand.
CTCTGCTTTGTTGAGCTTTTTCCCTTGAATAGTCACGCCGATTGGTGCATGTTGTTTTTTTAGCACTCGTGCCATCGCCTGTTTGGCGCTGATTACCACCTCACAGTTGTGCCGACCCCTGTGAGTTTTTGGGTGAGAGCTTTGCATGAGTTTTTGGTTGACTGTACTTGTTTCTGGGTTACTCTTGAGAGTAATTGAAGTGTTTTGGACTGTCTTTGATTGCTGGAAGCTCATTTTCTTCAGTTTCTTGTCCATTTATTATCAGTGTGACTTGAGGTCTTAGGGTTTCTGAGTGCTTTGGTGCACTGAGCCTTATGTTTGAAGATCGAGTTTCTTGATAGTTGTCGAATTTGTTCATTGTTTAATTTCTCTTGATCTCTTTGATCCTATTGAGTATGCTCATTGGTTGAATGATCATTGCCTTGCTTGTTTGATTTTTATTCCTCTTACTCCAAGCACTGATTACATTTCTTGTATGGGTCATTTTCAAGATTCCTCTTTGATTTGAAAATTTTGTAGCATTGGTTTGGGTCTTGTTGTGTTTGTTTTATGTTGGAGAATTCATTCCATTCCAACTTTCCCATTCGCTCTCTCGAACTAGTGTTTAGTATTGTTTTTTATGTCATTTAGTGCATTGTTTTCTCTATTGCATTGAAAAAACAAAAAATTTCATTTCTTTTTCTTTGAAAATGAAACGTTCTTTCGCATAACTAGCATTGCATCAACTAGGAAAAAGTTTTTGTTTTCAATACGATTGTATTAGATGCATCAGTGGATGTTTTCGCATGATTTCAGTATTCGCTATTGCTTGAAAGCTTTCTTTTCTTCTCGTAGATAGATTTCATTGAACGAAAATTGTATCCTTCTGCATATAGTTTTGCATTTAGGAATATTTCAAATATGACATACATTAAGGCTTGGAAATTGAAACTTGATCCAAGATCAATGTTTAAATTTATTTCAATTAACCTAAGGCAACATTGAAACCTAACGAAATATTCTAGTGGTCTAAGTTAGAGACGTCTTCCGGCGTCTTAAAATATAGTAGTTGTCATTTTCCATCTGGTTTTAGAAAGCGCTAGTACGGACTTGTGCTCCTCGTACCGTCGAGTATATAAAGGGAGACCCCTCTAGGTTGCAATCCTTTTATCCATAGGAAGTCGAGTCTGACACCCTGTAACCATGATACACTGAACACAACATTCGGGGAGCCTACCTGCATGTACGTCAAGTCCTTGGTCATTTTTTTTTCATTCGATCACTGAGGTGTATATGGCAGTTCACGAAAACCTGGCATACCCTCTTGCTTAGATTACATGAGCAGTCATTTTTTATCTCTACTGACTCCTTAAATTTGAAAAGATCATCGAGCGCTTGTCCTTTCGCGCTCATTCAACATTGAAATTGACTAGAGCCATCTTTTACCTCTTTCTTGACTCTTAAAACATGAAACAACAAAGTTTGGTTTCAGTGTCATAAAATAAACTACCCACAATCACACGCCCATAAAATTTTTTAGCACTTGGCTTATTTTTGCTTTCCTTGGTTTTTTGAGTCTTTACTCAGATGTTTCTTTTTCCTTTCTGTTGAGAAGCAGTCACGGTGGTGGAACCACTGGTTTCGTCGTCCTTGCTCCCTTCTAGAGGTATTTTTTTATCAGATAGTTCATTTGAAACTCCTCAGTCCTCTAGGCCTTCCAAGCTTCAACAGCCTATTCTCTCGTCAATCTTACCCCTTGCTACCCAGTCTCCCGTTGACGAGCCAGTTGAGTTCAATTGGCCTCCCGCAGGTGCTTGGTATAGTTTTGGGGACGAGGAAGAATTCCCTCCTCTTACATCGGGATCACCATTTTTATTTGTTGTTATACCTCCTAGTCCTCATAGTCTTTTCAAAGATCTTACAGAGGAGTCATACATGGAAACATCGGGTCCTATTGGCAGTGATGGAATTCCTATTTCTATAGAAGAGTATCAACTTTTCCCTGAAAACACCACTTAGGTGTCTACTCAATATTCATCATCAGTGTCACTTCCACCCGGATATAGGTCATTGGGTTAGATTATTTCTGGTGTTCCCTCCATGGCAACATCTACTCCGTCTAGGAGTCGAGACCTTCCATCTTTAGGATCGTCACTGACGACACCTGCTTCATTGATTGCGGTTACATTTTTCCCCATTCAACCTACTTTATGTACAGTCGCATCTGCGCCGGTCACTCAGTCACCAGTGGTCTCAACTGAGATACCTGGTGGCCTCACTTTTGAAGAGTATCTATTGTCTATTCATCAACATAACTCTCTGCCACGCCATTATGATGAATTTGGTAATCCTATTTATTTGCCCTATATTACTCCTCATCACTATGATGTTGTCGGTAACCCCATCTATGTGTTTCATACTCCCCATCATTATGATGAGCATGGTGTTTCTGTTTATGACCCCTATGAAATCGTTCCCGATATATGAGGACTTATCAGGTGCAACCCCCTGGCCCACAAGGACAACCCTTTCAGGCACAACCTTCAGCTCAGTCGGGATTTGTATATAGTCCTCAGGGACAACCTTACGGTCCACAGGGCCAACCTTTACAAGGCCAACCCATGGTTCAATAAGGACAACCTCGGGGGCCTTCTGGTCAACCTTTTCATCAACCAAGACCTTCTTACAGTCCTAGGGGTAAAATATATTCGTCTCAGGGACAAACTTTTGTCCAACAACCAGTATCATATACTCAAACTGGTCCGAGCATTGCGCAACAAGGACAACCCTCTAGTCCTCGTCCGGGGAAACCTGGTTCATCGCAACCATCAATCCAACCTTCTCAGCCAAGGCAACCTGGTAGCTCTAAACATCTAGTTCAATCTGCTCCACAGGGGCAACCTACTCAACCAGCCAAACATCTAGCTCAGTCTGCTCAACAACAATTTTACTCTGCTTCACAGTAGGGTCCTACTTTTCAGCAGCCTGTTTAGTCTGCTCAGCAATTGGTTTACCCTGTTTATTCAACTCAACAGGGACCCACTTATCAACAACCAACTCAACCCCAAGGCGCTTATTATCCTCATGGTCAATATTGACCATTATATAGTGCATCTTAAGGTTTTACTTATCACCCTCAATCTTAGTTGCTATATAATCAACCGCAAGGCCATACTTACATTCCACTGAAAAATCCTCAACAAGGACCTCAATGGTATACTAAAAATCAGTATCCTCAACACTAACAGACTTACTCGGCTTATCCCCCATATCGTCAGAATCCTTCGGGACAAAACCCATGGGGGCAGAATTTTTCTCAAACAGGATGGTATGCAATTTTGGGTTCTTATTAAGGACCTGCTATGCCTTTTAACCCTCAACTATTGTTTCTCGCTACATTGGAGTTACCGGATGTGTCAAATTTGATGAATGATCTTATTCTTCACAACCCGTATTGGCCTCCAGTTCTGACTAATATTCCTGGTGATTTTCCCAATGTTATGTATATTTTATTAATTATTAGTTAGATATAGTTATCTTAGGTTTTATTAAGTGAAAGGGCATGATTAAAGATCATGCCTCTTCACCAAGGGACACCATGAGGCTATATTTAAAGCCTCGGTGATTCCCCATTGTAATCATCTCTCATCTTTTATCAATAATAATATATACTTATAAAGTTTACCAGAGTTTTTACACTCCATTGGTATTAGAGCCATCGCTCTTCAGGATCTGTGTGATCACCTAGAATTAAGGAATTACAAGAAAATTCCAGAATTGCAGATTTTTTTAAAAACCAAGTGCTTGTGGGCAACAACATTTGTTTTTAAAAAAAAAGAAGGAAGAAATATATATATAATATATATATATATATATATTAATAAAATAAAGAGAGAAGGAAAGTTAACACAAAGGGGGAAATAAATTAAAAGAAAAAAATATATATATATATATATATTTAAAAGAAAATAGTTCCAAAAGAAAAAGAAAAAGTAAAAAGAGATATATATATATAAAGAAATACGTACATGTGAAGACAAAGTAAAATTAAAAAGGAAGAGTAATTGCTCGTGGTTTACAAGCTCGTGGTTTTTGGGCCCATGGTAATTGCCCATGGTATTAAAACCCATTTTCCCTTTTCAAAACAACGTGCCTTTTCAAAACAAAGTGACTTTTAAAAACAACGTGACTTTTCAAGGTTAACAATCTTTTTCCCCATATATATATATATATATATATATATATATATAATTCAAATAATAAAATAATAATAATTATTATTATTATTATTATTATTTAAAATATATATATATAATAATAATAATAATAATAATAGAAATTATTATTATTATTTCAAAAAAAAATTAATTTAATTAATTAATTAATTAATTTTTAAAAAAAAGAGAGAGAAAAACTGGCAGAAAAATATTCCCCACCTCATACACGTTCAATGTCTTCATCAATGTCGATGGCTGAATTCTAGAAGAAATTGGTGGATCTCGAGAAACAGATCAATAATAATTTTGAAGAATTTGGAAAAAGATTAATCGATCTTGAAGGTACAGTTGCAGGACACTCCAACGACATCAAAAAGGTTCATGATACGACAAATCGAATAGAAAGACAAATGCGGCTAAATCAGCACGAGGCCACAGAAAAACATAAAGAAGCAATGAACAAGATGACAGAACTCTTCAATAAGCTAAATGATAAGATAGATAAGTTAAGTCAGACACAATCCCCAATATTTCCTAATATGGAACAAAATCAACAAAACAATTCTGCAGATTCAGGGAACTCAGAAGAGCATCAGGAAAAGACCGATTCCCCACATCATCAAGAAGATAGTAATGCAGATTTTCAAAATAAGCAGCTTTGGAATGCATTTGCTAATCAATATCCCCTTCTTGTTCCACCATTAGCATATCAACGAAAAGCCAAAATCGAGCTACCCAAGTTTGATGGTAATGAAAAAAATAGCGTTGCATGGCTTAATAAAGCGGAAGAATATTTTGAGATTTATGATATTACTAGTGATGACGAAAAAATTAAGCATGCTTCCATGAAAATGGAAGGAGAAGCATATAATTGGTATATGTGGTGGAAAAAGACGACGCTTGCTATCAGTTGGAGGAAATTTAAGGATGCATTCTTCAAAAGGTTTCAAGGCATAAAAGAAGAAAAAAAAATTTCAACATTTATCAAATTACGCCAAAAAGGAGATGTGGATGAGTACACTCGAGAATGGGAGACCTTGGCAACACGAGTACCGGGATTGTCAGAATCTCGTCTAATCCATTCTTTCATCTCAGGACTTAAAATCCATATACAAGAAGAGCTCGAACTTCATGAAATTACAACAATAGAAGTAGCAAGGCAAAAAGAAAAAGCTGCCGAAAAGAAATTTGAGAGGTTATCAAAAACAGAAAAAGTATATTCGAGACAAAGATTTCCTCCAACTGAATATATAGATGACACAAAATATGTCCCACCCCATGTTCGTGAAGAAGAAAAAACTAATGTGGAAAAACAAAGAATGAGAGAGGGAAAGTGCAAGCGTTGTGGTAAAAATTGGGACCCTAAGCACAAATGTGCTCATGGAAAAGCGAAAAATATATACAGTTGTGAAGCAACTAATGACGCTAACAATAATGATTCATATATAGAAGGATTAGAAGACAACTTAGAGTTCTCTCCAGAAGTGGATGGCGAAACTATTTCGCAAGTGTCATTATCAGCTATGACATGCATATCACAACCTCAAACCCTAAGGTTAAGAGGACATATAAAGAAAAACAACGTAATGGTTCTCATCGACACTGGCAGTACCCACAATTTTCTAGATTCAACCATGGAAAAAATACTTAACAGCTTTACCTTCCCCATGCCTAATATGAAGGTAATGGTGGCCGATGGTAAAAAGATTGAGCAGGTAGGGAAATGCCATAAAGTCAAACTACATATAAAAAAATTTCATTTAGAATCTCCATTCTACATTGTTCCATTACGAGGAGTGGATGTGGTCTTAGGAATTCAATGGCTACAAACTTTAGGTACTTATTCTGCCAACCATCAGAAGCTATTTATAAGTTTTAAGTGGAAAGGGAAGAAACACAGGTTGTATGGATTCCAAGCCCCAGAATATCAAGTCGTATCTTCCTCTCTGATGACGAAGATGATTCAAACAGGAGCACCAACATCTACAGTACAATGTCATCAGTTAGAAATTTTATCTTCAAAGGGAGCCACAAAAGTCACCAGAAGAACAAGGATTAGTTCGGACACACGAAAAATTATTCCAGGATCTACCCATAAAAGTGCCTCCCAATAGGAAAATCAAACATCCAATAGAATTCAAGGAAGGACCCGACCCTGTCAATATCAAATCTTGTAGCTATCCACATCACCAACAGATTGAGCTCAAGAATATGCTCCACGATTTTTTTTAAATGTGGGAAGCAAGAGCCCGTCGCTCGAGAAAACCAAACATTCGTCAACGATGTCCTTCATTACGTATGCTTTGAGGAAAAAGCATCTTAAGAGAGGGGCAATGTTATGTATATTTTATTAATTATTAGTTAGATATAGTTATCTTAGGTTTTACTAAGTGAAAGGGCATGATCAAAGATCATGCCTCTTCACCAAGGGACACCATGAGGCTATATTTAAAGCCTTGGTGATTCCCCATTGTAATCATCTCTCATCTTTTATCAATAATAATATATACTTATAAAGTTTACCAGAGTTTTTACACTCCACCCAAATTTGAGGGCAAGTCAAGAGAAGACCCCTAAGCACATGTTATGACTTACCACTTGTGGTGTTCCTCTAACTCTTGGATTGATGATTCCATTCGACTTTGTCTTTTCCAACGTACTCTTACTGGTGCTGCTGCTAAGTGGTATATCGAGCTCTCTCGCGGTATCTTTCAAGATTTCAACTCTCTCGCTATGGCATTCCTTAGTCATTTTCAGTTACCAGTTCGTTATGAAGCCGGGATGAATCTCCTCACCTCCTTGAAACAGGACCGGGCTACTCATATCTCGGACCATATTCTTGAATGGAGATGTCGTCGTCACTTGATCAAGTTTGAAATTCCTAATCAGCTTCTTACTCATTGGTTCACTACCTCTTTTTTCAATTAGATTGCGAAATACATAGCCATGGGGAAATGTGTAACTGAGGAACAGGCCATTTCTCGTGCCCAGTACCTTGATCTCGTGTACTCTCAATCGGGCATATTGTATGATATTTTGACTAATGCCCCTCGACTTGGAACTTCTACTGCACCGACAACCCCATCCTTCGATGGTATTATTGGTTCTATGTCTCAGACTTTGCATAAGTCTTCTTCCTCCAACCTTGGGAAGCAAAAGTCTAATTATTCCAATGATATTGCTCCTCAGTCTAGTTCAAATTCTGGTAAAACCTCGGAGGTCAATGTCATTCACGGAAATCCTGCGGATAAGACTTCTAAAGGGAAAAACAAGGGTAAAGGCAATACCAAGGCCGATGCCTTGAAACCAGATTCGTCCAAACCTCATGCTAATGATGGTTCGCAGCGTAAGCCAAAGTATCCCTGTCTGATTTTCTATGGAGACCACTACACCAAGGATCGTCCTCGATGGTCTGAAGTGAGTAAGTTACTCAAAGGCAGTCAGGGTACTCCTTTTGTTCTTAAAGAACCTTTTCCATCTCAGCAAACCTAGATTATGGAGTAGCCTCAATCATATGTTCCATCTGTCTCCCAAGTGTTCATGATGAACGGTTCTACATCTGTTTCCATTGCTACTCGGTCGAAAGATTATGCAGGGTTGCATCAGGCTACAGGGAAGGAGATCACTGATGGTCCTCCTCCTCCACCTGTTTCTGGCCCTCTTGAGATTGAAAGGCCTAGTGTTGAACCTGTTGTGCAACCACCTTCCAAAGGTGTTCTCCGAAAATATTCTTATAATCCAAACGTCTGTGCGGCTCAACATTATAGTATTATTGAGGATTTAGCACAGGCGCCATCCATGATGTCTGCGTTAGAAGTACTCCAGAGTTATCCATATCAACGTAAAGCTTTATTATCTATGATCAGCAGGGTTGATCCTGCTAATACGAGCGTTCTCGCTTTTGATCTAGAGAATTTCATCCCATGACTTCCGCATCAGATTGCACTCATTATACAAGTCATTTTTAATGGTCTTGACATTCGTCGAGCTGTTGTGAAAGAAGGTGCATCAACCTACGTCATGTCAGCTTCATGCTGGAAGGCCATTGGTTCTCCAGCCTTGAATTCCTCGCCAAATTCCCTTGAAGCATTTGATGGAAGGGAATCAAAACCTTTGGGTTTTCTCACAAGTTTTCCAATTACATTGAAAGGGAAGACGGTCAATGTTGAAGTAGAAGTAGTTGACGCTAAACTTAGTTACAATATTATACTCGGTCGTAGTTGGACACATGCTATGCTTTGCGTTCCGTCCACCCTCTTTCGTATTTTGAAATTTCCACACGAGGGTAAGATAGTTACTGTCAATCAATTGTCATTCTTCACATATTTTTCGGAGAACAATGTTCCATATGTGGATAAGATTCATTCTCCCTTTGAGAGCGTTGGGCCGGGTCTCTTTAAGGATCCATCCCTTGGGGGAATTTTTCCCCTTTCACCACCAAAGACTGTTCAAATTAATATGATCTCTCGGTCGAATAACCCGTGGATTATCCCTTCACCTGAACAGGTCAATTCATATGGATATTCGATGCCTTTGAGCCCGATTGAAATCGATTATTGTGAACTCATTGCTGCATCGGATACTTCATTCTCTGATGGTTCTTCTTTGAGCTTGTCTCTTGATGTGTATTCTCAATCCACCTGGCTCGGCGATTCAGACTCGCCTGATCCTTTGAAAGAAGTGTTTCCTTCCGACGAAGCTATCGTGGAAACCATGTCTCTCGAAGATTTTCCATGGGACGATGGTCATCATCATTCTTCGTTTATGCTTGGCCTCGGGGCTATGTCTACATGTCTTGAGTGTTTTTCATCTCAAGTCCCTTCTCCTCCACTTTAAACTCCAATTCTAACACATGAAGTATTTACAGAAGTTAATTTGAGCAATATCACACAGACGCTGCCTATTGAAATTTCCATGAAGCCAGGAATTTTCGAGAACATCCATGTGGGAGTCACTTGTTCTTCAGATGAAGTCCAAGTTTACACTAGCCTTTTCCGTGAATTTCGTGATGTTTTCACATGGTCCTACGAAGAAATGGTCGGCATTGATCCTAGGATAGTGATGCATGAAATCCCTACCTATCCCAGTTCGAAGCATGTTCGCCAACGTCTTCATCCAGTGCACCCTAGAAAGGTTGTAGCCATTAAAAGTGAAGTTGAAAAACTTGTCAAAACTGGTTTCATTTATCTGATTCCCTTGACAGATTGGGTTTTGAACATTGTTCCTGTTGATAGGAAACAAGGAAATATCTATGTCTGTGTTGATTACTGTGACATAAATCAGGTATGTCCTAAGGATAATTATCCCACTCCCTTCATCGATCAAATCATTGACGATTGTGCCGGGAGTGAGATTTTTTCCCTTATGGACGGATTTTCTGGGTATAATCAGATTAAAATTATCATGGCTCATCAACATAAGATAGCTTTTATCTGTCCTTGGGGTACCTTCGCATACAAGAAACTCCCTTTTGGCTTGAAGAATGTCGGGGCCACTTTCCAGCGAGCGATGTCCTACACTTTTCATGACATTCGTCACATCTTTCAACCTTACCTGGATGACCTTCCAACTCATTCAGCTAAGCGTAGGGACCATCTGGACCATCTTCGTCAGATCTTTCTTCATTGTTGACACTACAACATTTGACTTAATCCACATAAGTGTGTCTTCTGCGTCAATCCCAGTATACTTTTAGGGTTTATCGTATCTAAAGACGAAATTCACCTTAATCCACTTAAGGTTGAGGCTATTGTTAATCTCCCCCCTCCATCCTCATTACATCAGTTTTAGAGTCTGCAAGGTAAGGCCAATTTCCTACGTCGTTTTACACCGAAATATTTCGAAGTAGCTAAAGGATACACACGACTTTTGAAACAAGATGTCCCTTTCTGTTGGGATGAGATTTCTCAACAATATTTTGATACACTCAAGATTTTTGGTAAATGCTCCTTTGTTACGTCCTCCAAATTGTCATCGCTCAATTCATTTTCAATCATATTATTGCTGTGTTTGGTGTCCCTCAAGCCATCGTTACCGATCATGGTTCCAATTTTCGGCATTATATGGTGGCAGAGTTGACTTCTAATTTGGGTCTCTGTGATGACAGCTCAATGCTGTGCTACCCTCAAGCCAATGGCCAGGTTGAAGCTGTGAACAAATTTCTTGTCAAAATGCTTCAACGTATGATTGGGATCCACAAATCAAATTGGAACCTCATGTTATTTTCAGCTCTTTGGGCATACCGAACCTCAGTGAAGAGTGCGACCGGATTCACCCCCTTTCAGATGGTTTACGGTCTCGAAGCTACTCTCTCGATTGAATGTGAAATACCTTTTCTCAAGCTAGCTGTGGAATTATTGCCTAATACTTCGTCAGAAGAAGAGTGTCTCCTTTACCTAGATAGGTTAGATAAAACTCGTTTCTTAGTTGCTTTGGTCATCGAGGCACAAAAGAAGCGAGTCAAAGCTCATTTTGATCAATCATTTTCCCCTCATTCTTTCGTTGAAGGAGAACTCGTCCTCCTATATGACCAATCTCATGATAATATGGGGGCAGGTAAATTTCAACCTATGTGGCATGGGCCCTACATTGTTAAACATGTGTTGCAAAATGGGGCCTATGAGCTAATTGACTACGAAGGCCATCCTCTTGAACAACCCAGAAATGGGTTGTATCTCAAAAAATATTATGCATAAGTCATTTGTGCATATCAGGTGTACATAGGTGTTATTTTCATTTTTGTACATGTTTTTGGGTTTGGTGTGCTTTGTAAGCGTTTTCTTGCTTATTGGGTCTTTCTTATCGTGCATATTTCTATTACCCCTTATGTTAGTATGAATCTTTTCTTGAAAAAAGACCACTTTAGCTACGCATAAAAAATAGCCCTAACATCAATTATGGCTGCCAATATCTTCAAATCTGCAGTTAGTTGATCCAAATAAAGCCACACAAATCCAGATCTATGCATAAAAATACATTAAGCAATAAAAATGAAATGTTGCTCCATGCATCTAATAGATAAGACAAGAACAATATTTTTGAAATAATTTTTATATTAAAGGGGCACCTGAGATGAAAACAAGAAAGGTGTTTCCAATTCTCCTCAATGGGATGGGTTCTTGAAAGTCCTCAACATTTCAGATCTAAGATTTCTCTCTCTTGTTGGTGTAGAAAACCCAGACAAACATAGAACTCAAAGGGAGCTCAAAAAGAAAATGATGGAGAATGTGACAATGATAATGGCTCAAAGTCATACCAAGAGTATAGATCTAGAGTGGCCTAATATGAAAAATGAAAAGGTGACAAATGAATGGGAAAACCCTTCTATTTATAACAAAATATTAGGGTATTCTAGAACTTGGTGTATGAATAAAATATTATTAACCAAATTCTAGAACCACCTTTTAGGAATATTTTATTATATTTATTGGAGGGAAAAGGATTTTTGACTTGGGTCAAATCCTTTATTTATAAATAATAAATAATTTATTTATTATTTTAAGGAAATGGTGGAAATATAATTAAATAAATAATGATTTATTTAATTATTTATAAATGATTTAGTCAAATTTAACTAGGAATATTATTTAAATAAGGATTAAATAACTTATTCCTAGGAAATAATCAAATAAATAAGGATTTTTTTAATTGAATTCCTTGTTTTGGGTTAAATATGACCAGGAATAATAATTTAATTGATTTTTAACTAATTATTCCTTGAGGAAATATAAACAAATATAGATTTGTTTATTATTTCCTTTTGGGGTTTCCTGTTTAGACCATAAACAACTTAATAAATGTGTTTTACTAAGTTATTTTACATAGTGAAAGCAATTTTACTTAGGGTAAAATTGGTCTTACATGGTGTACTTGGGTCCATTTAATGACAATAGGTTAGATGACCAAAAAATGGTGTAACAGATCGCCCCCCAGCGTACGAGTGTTAGGAGCAAATCGTATGACCGAAGTACGTTGTAAGAACTCAATCACCAGACATCAAGAGGGAAGTGAGAGAGAGAAATCTAAGGTAGTCTAATGTGCTAAAGGACTAGACCCTAAGGAGATGAGACTTACAGGTGCAACAAGTCTCTTTTTATGAGATGGTACCTGTGCTAAAGGCGGTGGGGGAGGCATACCTATGCCCGGCGAGACAAAGTACAAAAGAATAGTGCATCCAATAAACAAGGAACCGAACTATAAAGTACATGATGGCATAAACACGAGCCAGATAAAAGATAGAATGATGAATCCCACATACATGTTGTGTCTGGGATAATAGCCAGGACTTATACAATAATATCTGAGTACATGAGATACAAAGACAACCCAAATGCCCCCTATAAACGAGGAAGTGTTCACAAAATCTGACTAATACATGCAAATCAAAAAGGTGTTGCAAGCGGCTAAGGCCATCATCATCAAATATATGGAGCTGCATCGAAGGCTGCAACGAAGAGGTCATCCAGGCATGTGGGGGTCTACCTGCAGGGCCACCCCCTCATGAGGGTTGAGACATCTCACACACACCCGGGAATCACCAATAGAAGTTGCTGCATCACTGGACCATCAAGTATATGGATCTCGATCATGCTGAAAGGAGCTGGAGTGGAGAAACAATCAAGTCACAGGGTAATGAGAAATCCCTTTGCCTGATCTGAGGCACTGAACAAGTGTAAAAGCTAGAACCAAAGTACATCGCCCTCTAGACCTATCTTCTGGAGGGAATGAGATGATGTCGACAGAAGGAGATCCGCCATAGGTGAGGCAATAAGGGATCCTCAACTAAGGAACGAGAGAAAATAGTAGAGCGACTGATAGACTAACACTAGTGATGATGATGAAATGGGGGGAGATCCAAAGGGGACCATAAAAGCATGAGTACAAGATGGTATCTCATGACGGAAATTGACACGAACAAGAACACGTATGGAGGCAAAGTGGTGCCCCGAGGAAAAGTGTTATCAGTGAGGAAATCCGATTTTGATGAGAGGTTAAGTGATCCTTCGTGGACAACATGTGTCTTGGTGAAATAGAGAATCACAAAAAACGAACAGATGATGGCTATCTAAAAGAAAATAAAACATGCATTTCGAGAGGGAAATGCTAAGGGTAATATTTCTTAAGATAGAGTGCATTGCGAGGATTAGGAAGGGGGTGGCATTCAAAGTCCTCTAAAAGGTATGACCCCTTACCAAGATCTTTACTGATGATGTAAGGACCTAGCCATAATGAGTCAAACTTCCCATGACCGAGGGCATCATGGGCCTAGTCATATACTAGAACAAGGTCACCTTCATGAAAGGTGCGAGGGTGGAATTTTCAATCATACTAAGATTTGGTGCGCTTTTTGGCTGCTTCAAGAGTTTGCAATGCAACACGACGATCTTCAGAGGCGCGCTCAAGCATGATGAGTCTTTTTTCGAGAGGTTGGGTATCAGGGAGAAGTTCGACGGCCAAGTGAAGGGAAGGAATTTCACACTTGATCGGTAAGACTACCTCCTCGCCAAAAACAAGGTGGAAAGAAGTGAAACCGGTGGCGGTTTTAACAGAAGTTCTATAAGCCCACAAATTAGGGAAGAGCATAAGATGCCAATTGGTTTTGTGCTTATTCACTGTTCGTTGAAGCATGGTCTTACGAATTTTGTTGACCACTTCAACTTGGCCATTACCTTGGGGGTAATAGGATGATGAATATTGGTGCTCAAAACCCAATAGTGAGGATAGCTCGTGCCATATCTCATCTTCAAATTGTCGGCCATGGTCAGAAACCAATTGTTTTGGAACCTTGAATCGAGCAATGACGTGGTTAAAGAAAAAGAGGGCTGCGGTGGCTGCCGTATTGTTGAATTTTGGCATAGCCTCGGCCCATTTTGTGAAATAGTTAACCACCACAATGATATGTTTTTGGTTACCAGTAGATGGGGGTCGACACTCCATAAAGTCGATGACCCATTTACAGAAAGGACCCGCTGTGACGACGAGATGGAGGGGAGCGGGAGGAGCTCGTGCCTTAGGGGCGAAATTTTGGCAATTGGAACAGTGTTTGACTACTTCAATGCAATAACTGAAGAGAGAAGGCCAAAAATACCCAGCGTGCATGATTTTTTGGGCGGTAGCAAGACTAGAGAGGTGGCCACCACAAGAACCGCTATGACAGGCATTGAGGACTTTCTCAGCTTCAGCGTGTGTGAGGCAACGATGAAGGATAGTATCTACTCTGCAACGATAAAGTTCATCACCGATCAGAAGTTAGCGAGGGGCTTGGTGTCGGATACATCGTCAAGCATCATGATCAATATGAAGGGTGAAATTTTGGGTTTGTAAGTAGGTAAGGATGTCACTGTACCAAGGGTCATCGATGGTGATGGTGAATAAGTGTTCATCGGGAAGAGCATCATTAATTGGAGGATCCTGCGTACCGGTAGGTAATTCATAAATGAGTTTAACGACGACTAAACCTTTCTTACTTTTTGGGGTGACAAATTCGAGGTCGAATTCTTGAAGGATAACGACCCAACGAGTGTACTTCCCACTGAGGATGCGTCGACTCAATAGGAAAGCCATGGGGTTGGAATTAGTCACAACCTTGGTGGAACGCATGAGGATGTAATGACACAGTTTTTGGACCGAGAACACGACAGCTAGCGCTAATTTTTCTTCATGAGAGTAGGATATAGGCAGACCGACAAGGTTCTCACTAACATAATAAATCACATGTTCGATACAGTTATCATCTTCCTAGATAAGGACACCAGCTACCCAATAGGCGGAAGCGGAGAGGTACAGGATGAAGTCTCGATCGAAGTCAGGAGGACAGATCAAGGGAATGGATGTGAGAGCATGTTTGAGGGCAGCAAAAGACTCTTGAGCATAGGTATCCCAGATAAATGGGGTGTTAGATCTAAGAAGTCTAAGGAACCCATGTGCGGTAGTGGCATAGTCAGGAACAAATCGGCGAAGAAAATTAGCTTTACCTTGGAGACTTTGTAGCTAGCGTAAGGTACAAGGAATAGGAAGTTCAAGAATGGCTTGAACTTTCAAAGGGTCAAGAGTTATACCATCTTTAGACACTATGAAGCCTAGGAGATGGCTGGCGGGAACACAGAAGACACATTTCAATGGGTTAAGGCAGATATTATAATTGCGACATCGGAGGAAAATGGTACGGAGATCATGGAGGTGTTGCGCCCGATGTTTAGAACGCGCAGTAAGGTCATCTAAATAGGAAAGGATAATATGAGCTAATTCATGGAAATAATAAGACATGGCTCGTTGAAAAGTGGCGTCGACGTTTTTAAGGCCAATGGTATGACTCGGTATGCGAAAGTGCCCCATGGACTAATGAACGCGGTTTTAAGTTGATCAGCATGACGGATGACGATTTGGTTGTATCCGGAGAATCCATCCATAAAGGATAGAACCTCATGCCCCGCACACTCATCAATGATTTGGTCAATAAATGGTGTGGGGAAGTTGTCTTTGGGACAAGCTTTGTTCAGATTGAGAAAGTCAGTGCAGACACGGATGGTGCCTTGTTTTTTGAGGATGGGAACTGGTTTGGACACCCAAGTGGTTTATTTGATGGGATAAATGAAACCAGCCTGCTTGAGCTTATCGATTTTGGATTTGATGGCTTCACACCTAGAAGGATGAATGAGTCTCAAATTTTGACGGACTAGATTGGCATCAGGCCATGTGTCGATATGGTGTTCGACAATGGATGGATCGAGTCCGGGCATTTCTGAGTAGGACCAGGTGAAAATATCACGGAATTCATTGAAGAGTTTGGTATAGGCTTCAATTTCTTCCAGAGTGCATTGGGCGCCCAAGGTGATATGTTCTTCGATTCCTGGTTTGACAGAAATGTCAATTTTGATGGTATGAGAGATATTGGCCATATTACCTTCTTCGAAAGCGTCAGGTGCAGGGATGGGGTTTTTAAACCAATCAACTTTATCGGGAATGAAGTCTTTAGATTCAACAACATATTGGTCATGGGATTGATGTGGAAGGAAGTATGCACGATGGTGCATATTATCCCATGGAAAATTAGGTTTGGTCATGGCTTCCATAATGTCTTCATCTGACTGGAAGATGGGAAGAGTGGGGGGAAGAGGATCACCTGATGAAGTAGAAATATGAGACTCCTGATTGTGGGGGGAAAGGCTCGCATGTGTGACATCATGGGGGGTGACAGAAGAGTAAGAGGATGGGTGGTCAGGCGAATCATCGAGGGGAGGCACTAAGGGGTCGACCGCTGAGGATCGTAATGATGATGAGAGGTAAGAAATGGTCGCTGAAGACTCGGTAATTTCAATATCAAGAGAGGGAATGTTAATTGAGGTGGACAAGTCATCTGGTGCTAGTGAAGAAGGTATATGGTCATGTGTGGCTTTGAATTGGCGGTATGCGGCTAAAGAGGAATGATACTCATCAAGGCGGGGGCAGAGGTGGGTATAATGGCCATGGAAATCGCACAAAGAAAAAGGGTGATTGGTGCGCAAGTTTTTAAGTTTCGGGATTGAATCAGGTATAGTGACATAGACCTCAGGGATATTGGATTCCGGAAACGTTTCATTGACCATGGTCTTGAGATGCGGTAACTCAGGACATGTATGGGTGGCATGACCGACAACATCGCACAAGGAACACTGGATAGCATGATTTGGTGGCTGAGGAGGGGCATGGGGGATCCTTGTCGTTGGATTCCCCCTTGCGAGGTTTACCTTTCTTTTCCGGAGTTGTCACAATAGGAGAAAGGTTCTGGTGAGGTGCTGGGGGAATTGTAGCAATGGAAGAAGTTAAGGGGAGCGGTTGAACCGGTGTCAAAGCAAGGTAAGGTTTGGGGTGACCAGGTGGGGTAGTGGTTGGAGGGTTAAGGTACCAAACGGGTATACCCAAGGTCAATTTGGGGAGGGATACGGTGGCCAAGATGGGGACCGAATAAACTCTTGGAGGGGGAGCAAGGAAAGGTATCTGACTAGTGGGGTAATGGCCAGGAGGAATGGTGCCAAGGTGGTTGAAATCGGGTGGAATCGACCCAGGAGGGTAGAGAGGCGTGTGGGGACTAACTATAGAAGAAGATTTAGAAGGAAGAAGTCTGGATAGCGGGGGCGAAGGGCTAGGAGCTGGTTGTGGTGGGTGAGGTTGAGGTTGTTGACTAGCCAAAGTAGGTTGCTTAAGGTCGGCCTGAGACGATTGCATCATGAAAACATTCGCCAAGATGGGATCAGAGACAGGAGGAGGAGGAAGGCCAGGGAAGGTTCCAAGCAACAAGGAGTCTTTTTAGACACCGGGAGAGACATTGGTCAAGAAATCGACGGTTTTCTTATTGGCTACAGAAGAGATGGTGGACTCAGGGGAGGTCTGAGATTTTGGTTCATTATATGTCAACTGGTTGATGGTGACTATCTTTCCATTGTGAGGGAAAAACATCTTGCGGTGGACCATGGATGGGATAGCAGACATGGTATAGGTGTAGCTATGCCCTAAAAGAATTTTATAGTCAAGAGGAGTGTTGAGGACTTCAACGTCGACGCAAAAAGTATTTCCCGCAAGGGTGATAGGATAGTTACAGAATAGGCCAATGGGATGGGGGGCATGGCCATCCCATGCACGAAGGGTGATTGTGGAAAGGGCCAACTCAGGAGATCCGAGTTGTTTCCAAACCGAAGCAGAAATCACACATGTAGATGCCCCCTCATCAATAATACATCGAGACACATGAGCTTTTTGGATTTTTACTGGGATTTGGAAAGCGACGGAAGCAAGAAGGGGAGGATGATCTGACTGATGAGCGTCGAAAACAATCAATTGGTCATCAGCAGGATCTACAGTGCCCATGGCGGATAGTAGAGACTTCCTTTGAGAAGGACACAACTGGAGGAGTTCTAGTGTTGAAATGGCGGTGGGAGACTGCATCAAATCATCTACTACTCTATACGAATGAGAAGCTCGACCGAAAGTAGCATTTTGGCGTAATGGGCCCTTCGGAACCTTGATAGGGACCTCAAATTTGGGTTGACGGATCTGCAAAAGACCATTTCGTGTCGAAATAGGCTCTGTAGGACCTGAAGAAGGTGACTCGGGGACAGACAGAGCAGGAGGAAAGGGGTACTGATGAGACCGAGTTTGAAGGTTAAGGTCAACGGTGAGAGGTTGGTCAGAAGTCATCATGAGAATCTGGTAATCAGAGGAACTGGAAGGGGAAGGTTGAGTGGTTACCGGGGAATGAGGTGGTTGAGTAGCCATGAATCATTGTTGAGGGAAAGGATCGATAAACATGGTTGGTTGAGAAGTAGCCGCATTGGGGGGAAAAGTAGGGGAGGTATGTTGTCCCCGCAATGTAGCCTGAGACTCCCACATCTGCCGCATCTGTGGTAATAGGGGACAGTCGTGAGTGTAATGACCATAAAAACCACAACAAAAATAAGGCTTATTGGTGTGAAGAGGCCTGTCCGGCTTGGGATGAGAGCCCAGTGGCTGGTTAGCAGTGTTAGAATCAATACTTGGAGGATTGGATCCACGATTACCAGGGGCAGATTGATTTTGATTACCTTTCCACTTTCTCTGAGAAGGAGGATTAGTCATGCCTTTTTGTGAAAATACTTGCCCTGGCGGGGGTAGTTGTTGTTGTTGCGGGGGTGGAGAAGGCAAGGGAGTTGGAGGTCCAAATGCTGGAGGAGATGGGACACCAGTTTTTGGGTACAGATAAGGGTTAGGATGGGAAAAATTGAGGTAAGTAGGAGGGTGGGCAAAAGGAGGAGGCATGTCGTATCCTGGATACATGCTACCTGGAGGGGGGAAAGTGCTGGAGGTGTTGGCCCCTCCCAGAGGGAAACCATAGCCCATAGGAGGTTGAGCGTAGGTATGTGAAAGAGCTCCAACGATACCGTCGGCAGAGTGAGATGCCCCGGGGCATTAGCGCCACCAGGTTTGGGGAGGTCAGGAAGGACGGTATAAACATAACCAGATTGGGCATAGATGAGGTCATATTTCAAGGCTATTTGGAGGGCAACTTCTTCGGTTTGAGGGAACTGGGATGCGACATCTTTGCCGATGGCAGGTAAGAGAGAGCAAAGGAACCAGTCCATATAGACCCGATCTTCAAAGGTGGGAGCTCGACATAAGCTCCTTCTTCTCCGCCATTCCTAGAGATGGGCGAAAATGTGGGTCGAAGAGGATTAACAAAAAGAAGTCAAGAGTTCTGTACCAGTGTCGTATCGGAGAGGGCACTGGAAATATGATAAGAAGGATTGGGCAATGGTCGCAAAGGTGGTATGGGAAGAGGCGGTTTGATCAACATACCATTTAGAAGCTTCGTCGGTAAGCATTCGTTGGAACAATCTAAGACGGATGGAATCATCAGTAATGGATTTGGAGGAACACCACATGTGGAAAGATCGGATATGGTTGGAGGGATCTTCACTAGCAAGGCCTTCGAACTTGGGAATGTCATATGGGAGCTTGGTTGGCATAGCAGGCCAACTAACATCGTGGCGGATAGGATCATTGATCAACTGATTGAAATTGGGGAGACTGAGATCAGCCATATAAGGGAGCAAAGGGATAGTCGAGGTAGTTCCCGTGGTGGTTCTGCTAGTAACAGACCCAGTCGTAGGACCGGGGTTGCTAGCGTTAGGTCCTGAACTAGACATGGTGAAGGTAATAGGGGGAGAACCAGAAGTAGGGGGAGAACCCGAACAATCAGAAGAAGAGTCGGAGT
This sequence comes from Pinus albicaulis, assembly GCA_034641835.2. Taxonomy (NCBI): domain Eukaryota; kingdom Viridiplantae; phylum Streptophyta; class Pinopsida; order Pinales; family Pinaceae; genus Pinus; species Pinus albicaulis. The sequence continues at coordinate 1,599,394,671 of CM076581.1, forward strand.
GCAGAATCGAGGGAGGACTAACTCGACGACGGTGGGAGAGAGTAATTTGACCAACCGAAAACTGAGGGTGAAGGCCAAGAAGTCTCCAGGATAAATGCCTTGGAGGTGCAATGATGACGGGAAGAAGAATAACAGATAAAGGCAGGGAGGTGCAGAATCAAGTGAGGCAATGTCGAAACAAGGGCAGAGAGGTGCAGTGTCAATTGATCTTAAATTCTTTGCCAGGCGGTGTTAACTAGGCTCTTCTTCACTTAGGGTTAGTGTGTGGCGTGTGTTGATTTTAATTTTTAAACCCAAACGTTTTGAGAGTAAAATAAAAAGTGTGCTACATAACTGAAAATAAATCTGTAGAGAATAGTAAATAAGGCTGAAATAACAGAAAATTAACAGCTAACAATGCATCGATCTAACCCAAGAAGGTGAGTCTCTAAAAACTAGTCTAAAGGAGGGAAAAAATCTAATCAAAACACAAAAAAGAGGCCAATATATCTAAGGTCAAGAGGGACAGGGATCTAAAGGAGAATTCTGCTGAAAAGAGGTGCAGAAAACAGCAAAGAGACAGAGGCAAGGTTGATGCAACAAAGGAGGAAATCAGCTAAAGGCAGAAGGGACAAGGAGGTGACCCTAGAGGCAAACCCAAACAAAACTATATGAGGTGATTTGAAAGGGAGAAGAGCTGATCTAAAAGGGATCTAAAAATGAGGTATCAGATCTGAAAAGAAGAAGGCTGAAACTCTGAAAATTCAGACGTCTGAAACAGCTAAAACTCTTCCACAAAAATTGGAGGGTACTAAAGCCCTAAGGGTCGAGATTCCCACTTACTTGAGTAGAACATATTAAAAACAGGTCTAAACGGGTAGAGACAGAGGCTGGAAAACCCTTACAGAAGCTTCAGACAAACCCAAAAAAATTGCTGTAAAAGTGCAGAAAAAAGTGCAGGTCGCAGGTTCTGACCTGTTTTCAGTCCAGGTCATAGTTTTGGGGTAGAAAAGTGTGCCCTCTAGGCCAGGTCACAAGTTTTGGGCCGATAAGTGCGACCTGTAGATCTGGGTCTCTCGATGGCAAATTTCAGAAAAATTTGTTGTCTCAGCTGCGACTAATGTCTGTCACCTGCACAATAGGGCCAGAAACACACGGAAGTTAAAAATTTTAATGTTTGAGGGTTTTGGAGGTTAAAAACACCATAAAAAGAAGAAAAACAAAAAACTGAAGAGAAACCCTAAGGTCTGAAATAGCTAGATATGCAGGAATATATAAAACAACAGCGATCGCAAAAGAAAACCCGTGTGGAGTCACCAATTGTTAGTATGAATCTTTTGTTGAAAAAAGACCACTTTAGCTACGCATAAAAAATAACACTAACATCAATTATGGCTGCCAATATCTTCAATTGATCCAAATAAAGATGCAAAAATCCAGATCTATGCATAAAAAGACATTAAGCAGTAAAAATGAAATGTTGCTCCATGCATCCAATAGATAAGACAAGAACAATATTTTTGAAAGAATTTTTATATTAAAGGGGCACCTGAGAGGAAAACAATAAAGGTGTTTCCAATTCTCCTCAATGTGATGGGTTCTTGAAAGTCCTCAGCATTTCAAATCTAAGATTTCTCTCTCTTGTTGGTGTAGAAAACCCAGACAAACATAGAACTCAAAGGGAGCTCACAAAGAAAATGATGGAGAATGTGACAATGATAATGGCTCAAAGTCAGACCAAGAGTATATATCTAGAGTGATCTAATATGCAAAATGAAAAGGTGACAAATGAATGGGAAGACCCTTCTATTTATAACAAAATATTAGGGTGTTCTAGAACTTGGTGTATGAATAAAATATTATTAACCAAATTCTAGAACCACCTTTTAGGAATATTTTATTATATTTATTGGAGGGAAAATGGTTTTTGACTTGGGTCAAATCCTTTATTTATAAATAATAAACAAATAAATAATTTATTTATTATTTTAAGGAAATGGTGGAAATATAATTAAATAAATAATGATTTATTTAGTTATTTATAAATGATTTAGTCAAATTTAACTAGGAATATTATTTAAATAAGGATTAAATAACTTATTCCTAGGAAATAATCAAATAAATAAGGATTTATTTAATTGATTTCCTTGTTTTGGGTTAAATATGACCAGGAATAATAATTGAATTGATTTTTAACTAATTATTCCTTGAGGAAATATAAACAAATATAGATTTGTTTATTATTTCCTTTTGGGGTTTCCTGTTTAGACCATAAACAACTTAATAAAGGTGTTTTACTAAGTTATTTCACATAGTGAAAGAAATTTTACTTAGGGTAAAATTGGTCTTACATGGTGTACTTGGGTCCATCTAATGACAATAGGTTAGATGACCAAAAAATGGTGTAACACCTTATGTTGGTTTCGCAGATGGTGCTTCCTGCAGTAACAGGAATTTGTCTTCAGTAGCCTGGGTAATTTATAATCTTGCTGGTGAGTTGATAGACCTGCAAGGTATTTGTCTAGGACAAAATACAAACAATGTTGTTGAATATAGTGTTGTCATTAAGCTATTAATCGAGGCAATTAACCTCCGCATACACACATTGCTTGTAAATCTAGATTCACAGCTTGTTGTTCTACAACTCAATAATCATTATTCAGTTAGAAATCTGCACATTCTGAGATTTTATTTACGTATTCGTTTGTTGGAAATACATTTTGATTTCATTACTTATCAACATATTCCTATACTAATGAACACGTTAACTGATACAGTGGCCAACATTGTATTAGATATACATTTGCATAATTTGTAAAAAAATCATCATATGTAAAAAGATCCATGTAAGAAAATAGATTTATATATATATATATATCACATGTTTGCAATTGTGTGCATCATAACGTCAAAAAATATGTGTATGTTTCTATTACATTCCGAGACATCATGTCTCGCAAAATATTTAGATAAAATAAACCTAGGTGTCTAATAAGCATGATGCTTATGATAACATGTCACAGCCCGTACTAGCCGCCTCAACAAGCGGTGGATTCGGCTAGACACTCCTACAATGTGTCTCTGATAGGCGCGAGGAACATCATCAAAACGTCCATAATCTGGGACTCCTCGGGTGATCCCCTCTAGGTTGTGCACTATCTCATCTTCCTCGCTGCCCTCACCTTGAGGGTTGAAATCACGACGGACTTTCCTTGCTATTTGTGACATGCCAGTAGGTCTCTCTAGGCCAACATCTGCATCATATGGATTTAATGTCAGAACATACATAAATAAAAAAAATCATAATACTCATAAAATCAATAATTGAGTCTTACCCAAATCTTTGTCCCAATCTTCTCCCTCCGGGAGTGGGAGGTTTGGGTCACCAGTGAATTCTGTGCCAGAATAGGGCCAATCCTCCACGAAAATCAGTTGACGACGAAGCCAATTGAAAAATTCTGGCCTCCGAGACATCTGTTGGCCGCTCCTTGCCCTTAGCATCAATGCTGCCCATTGTAGGAATTTACAAGGTAAGTTCCGTAGATCAAGAACCAAAGGTCACTGCTCACAAATAGATCACAAATCAGTACACCAGTATAATCATGTGGTTAAAACCCTCAAAGAGGGAAACAGTCCACAGCCTGAGCCAACGCGGCCACTTCAGGGAATTTATCAATATAAAAGAAAGGTTACATATGTTTCTCTCATAAACAGTTACCGGGAAAATGACCCTCCATGCTCTTTAAATAGAGATCATGGACCAATCAGGTGTCAAGCCATGGATCAAGTGTTGTTAATACCGAGTTGAGAGATAACCTTCGGATCACTACAAATCGTGACCATCGGATTATAAGTTACAAATGTACATGGTAAAGAAACATACTTTACCTAACTCTACACTAGACTAAGTTATTCTTAACTATTTCCTATGTGTCGGAATATCCTAACATCCCCCCTTAAGAACAACTTGGGATAGGATTGAAGGATTTAAAAAGGTGACACAAAAGGAGCCTATTTCCTATGTGTCAAAATATCCTACCATCCCCCCTTAAGAAAAAAATTGGGATAGGATTGAAGGATTTACAAAAGTGACACACTAGGAGAAGGAAGGAGGCATTAGAGCCTATCCGCCCTTAATGAAAACTTTCCTGAACTCCAAGCATGGATGAAAGTTTGGTAAACTTCGCTTCTGTGATAGCCTTCATAAAGATATCAGCTACTTGATCATTGGTCAGACAATACTGCACTTCAAGAACATGATCATGAATGAGCTTTCTGATGAAGTGTATTTGGAGTTTAATGTTTTTCATATACTGATGCTGAAATGGATCTTTACATAGCTGAATTTCACTCTGATTATCACACCAAAGTGTAGTTGGATGTTTTTGATGAAGGCCAAATTCAGACAAGATCTAACGAAGCCACATGGCTTCCTTGCTGGCTTCAACTGCACCACGGTACTCTACTTCTGCTAAAGAAAGGGAGATGGCACTTTTTTTCTTACAAGACCAAGTAATAGGTCCTGAACCAAGAGTTAATACATATCCTGCAATGGACTTCCAATCATCAGGGTCACCAACCCAATCAGAATCAGTGAAACCAATCAACAAGGGAGATGATTCTGCACTGTAATGAATCCCAAACTGAACTATACCTCGAATATATCGAATTATTATTTTAGCTTCTTTCTAGTAACTTTCATGAGGTTGGTGCATAAACCGAGCGACAAGACCAACGACAAAGGAAAGGTCAGGGTGGGTATCGATTAGATACAAAATTTTACCAACAAGTTGATGGTATAAGGTAGCATCAACTTCAGGGGTAGTACAATTGACTAAAAGCTTGGCTCCAGACTGAAAGGGAGAAGGGGAAGGCTTACAGTCTTCCATGTGAAAGTGGTGTAGAAGATCACATGCATACTTGGATTGAGAGAGGGTAATGCCTTCCTTGGATTGCAAGACTTGAAGACCAAGGAAATAATGAAAGTTTCCTAAGTTTGTCATTTCAAACTTCTTTTTGAGGCTATACTTCACATGGTTTATATGGTTTGGATCACTACCAGTAAGGATAAGATCATCAACATAAAGAACAAGGATGGCGAAGGAATTACCCACGTTCTTGGTGTAGACAGTGTTGTCAAAATGACACCTACAAAAGCCATTATCTAAGAGAAATCTATCCATTTTGGCATACCAAGCTCGAGGAGCTTGCTTGAGAACATAGAGAGACTTCCTAAGGTGACAAACAAGGCTGGAGTCTTTTTGGATAAAGCCAGGGGGTTGTTCCATGTAGATTTCTTGATGCAAATCTCCATGTAAGAAGGCAGATTTAACATCCATCTGATGGAATTCCCATTTAAACGAGGCAGCAAGGGAAAGAACAAGGCGGATAGAATTCATTTTGGAAACAAGGGAGAAGGTTTTAGTATAGTCAATGCCTTCAACTTCTGAAAAACCTTTAGCGACAAGGCGAGATTTATGTCTATCCACTTTTCCATCTGGTCCAAACTTTTTTTTGTAAACCAATCTGCGTATGACAAGTTTTCTTCCTTTTGGAAGAGGAACAAGATCCCAAGTATTGTTTGCCAATAAGGAACGATACTCTTCATTCATAGCTTCATCCCAATCTGGATGACTGGAGGCTTCTTCAAAGGTTTCTGGATCAATTTTTTCTGGAGCTTGAGCCAATAAGGAAGAGGCTCTTTCGAATAGAGAACGTGTATGTCGTCGATAGGCAGGGTCACCTGCAAGAGAACTTGCTGCATCCCAAGTAGAGCGGACCCATCTTGGAAGCAGTGGAGTATAAGGAACAATTTCATGAGATGGAGGAGGATTGTCATCCTTGATGTCATCATCTGAACTAGAAGGAATGCTATTAAAAATAGAAAAGAGAGAGAGAGGTGGCACATATGCCGAATCAGGCTTGCAGGCCAAAGGTGGCACACCCACCGAACTAGGCTCGTAGGCTGATATATTTTCATCAAAATTTACATCTCTTCTAATGATTATCTTTTTGGATTTGGGTTGAAGAATTATGTATCCTTTGACATCTTCAGAATATCCAACAAAAATAAATTTTTCACTCTTAGGTTCTAAGGCTTTATGTTTCGCATCTGGAATATGGGCCCAAGCATCACTTCCAAAAACATGAAAGTGACTTAAATATAGTTTGATTGCGCTCCAAGCTTATTCTGGAGTTATATTATTTAAAACCTTAGTAGGAGTGTGATTTACTATGTAATTTGCACAATTAATGGCTTCTGCCCAAAAATTGAGACCAAGTCCTTTAGATTGAAGCATACAATTAGCCATTTCTTTTAAGGTGTGATTCTTCCTTTCAGCTACACCATTTTGTTGTGGAGTATATGGAACAGTATGTTGCAATTGAATGCCATGCTCAGTGCAAAAGTTGATAAATTTGTTGTTAACATACTCTCCACCATTGTCTGATCTTAACTTAAGAATTTGATGTCTAGATTGTTTCTCAACAAAGGCCTTAAAGGCCAAGAACATGTTAAAAACTTCACTCTTGAGTTTTAAGAAATATACCCAAGTGCGTCTGGAAAATCCATCAATGAAAGTTAAGAAGTACTTGCAACCAGAGAAAGAAAAACCAGGAAGTTGTCCACATAAATCACTGTGCACAAGCTGCAAAGGGGCTGAAGCGTGCCAAGAGGCACTTTTTTCAAAACTATGCCGATGATGTTTTCCAAGTACACATCCGAAGCAAACACCATCCTGGCAAGACACCATAGGAAGGCTCATCACCATATTTTCCTTACATAGAGTTTGAAGAGAGCGATAGTTTAAGTGACAAAATCACTCATGCCAAATTTTTCTCACATCATCATTATGAGCAACAAAAATAGAGGGAAGAGATGATGACCCAAATTTGTCAAACTTATACAACCTTATGGAATCATCAGCAATGCCAGTAGCTAAAATATGTTTAGGATCTTTTAGGTCCTTGATTACAACATCATGAGGTGAGAATTCTACTATTTTCCCTTCACCTGAATGAGTTATCTAATAAACAGATAGAAGGTTGCATGAAAAGGTAGGAAAACATAGTACATCATTAAACTGACCATTATCTGGATGAATGGTTCCAGATCCTACGACACTAAGAGATCTATCATCACCAACATAAATATGTTTGGTGTTACAATAATTTAAAGAAGAAAACATGGATTTATTTTTAGCCATGTGGTAAGAAGCTCCAGAATCAATGAGCCACTCATGAGAAGGAGAAGAACATGATACATTTAATGCATAACCATATCTTGATGCTTGACAAACACAAGAAGAAAGTGCCATGCCTGGAGATGAAGGTGAAGAGTGCTCCAAATTGATGTTGTGCTTCTTCATTGCTGCTTCTAAGGCTTCCATATTCTTAAAACATTTGGACTCTATATAGCCATCTAGGTTGCAAAAGTTGCAATGTCTCTCTGTCTTCTTCCCTTTGTTTTGATTTTCCTTATTATTTTGGTGATTTGATTTTTCAGTTTGCAGCTGAAATTTCTTAGGGCCCTTGTTGGGTTTAGGACCATACTTTTTAGGATACTACTTCTTGGGATTCTTTTGATATGGTTGTTGTTGGGTTGCTAAGGCTTTCTTAGAAGCATTTCCAACAGTGATAAGACCAAGGTGTAAAAAAATTTCTTGTTCTCTTATCAAAGAATCACAAAAGGCATCAAAAGAGGGATTCTTGTAGGTAGTTCCCGAAGAAATGATGGCTTCTCTGGTTGAATGGAAGGTGGAAACAAATACAGATTATGCAGGACCAATCTTAGCAAGAACACAATATATGAGGCTACCATCGTCCTTTTTGATCTTACAACCTTCTAAAAGAATTCAAAGGGTCTTAAATTTGGACAAAAAATATTCAATGGAGGAGAAATTATTGGTGTCCAAGGTAAGAAACTCATTTTCAAGTTGGTGGGCCCGAATTTGATTTTGAATGCCAAAAATGATTTTTAGCTTTTCCAAGGCATCATTAGGGGTGTCAATGTCAAGGATATGAAATCGAAGATCTTGAGCAATGAACATTCCTATCAACCCTTGTGCTTGATCTTGTTTATTTTCCAATTTAGCGGCTTTATCATCATAGGAAGGTTTATTTTCATGTCTTGTGGCTATTTTATAAAGCCCTTTACTTCTAAGTATATCTACCATGTGAGGTAGTGATTGGAAATAATTGGTGCTGTTAAGAATAATCGTGCATGCACTTTCCATGTTAAAAAAAAAAAACTGAAGCTGAGAAAATCTAAAACTAACTGCTCCAATGGAAATATCTCGAAAAATTAGGCCATTTAAAAAAAACGGCTCAAAAAATGACTTCCAGATGAAGAAGCGATGCCCTTTGAAAAAATTGAGTTGTAGATGTCGAATAGTTACGAGAACAGGATGACGTGCGGCTTTTTAAAAAAAAATCCGTCCCTTTGAACAAATTTTTTTTACAAAAGAAGCTTGAGAAGGAGACTTGAACCCAAGACCTCTATTCTCATATACTAACCCCTCACCAAGTGAGATGGTAAAAGGATCATGTTATTTTAGAAAGGAGGAAGGGGGGATTATTATCATCATCATCATCATCATTATTATTATTATTATTATTATTGGTGGTGTGCGTGCCTTTTCCTGCACAAAAAACACAAAAATGAGAAAAAAGAAACGAAATGAAAAGCCTTACAGCAAAATATTAGATTCTCGGTTAGCCTTACCGGCAACTATCACTTTTTTCACTATTTCTGATTTACCGAGATCGCACAAAGACACGGGGAAAGAGCATACTAGCAAAAAAAAAAAAATTCCTTTTTCTGATTTGCCAAGATTGCACGGAGCGCACAACAAAGAGAATACATAGAGAAGAGGGTATAGATCCAACAAATAAATAAAACCTTAACACAGAAAAAAACTGAAATGAGCAGAACTATTAACAAATATAACTGCAAAATAGATGCTTTATACCTCCAGATCTAAACTGATATAACTTGGGCAGCTGGAAACCTTTTCGCATGAAACGAAAGGCATTCCTCACTGTAGCAGACACTCCAGACACAACCAAGCACTTCTCTAAGCCCAAAAATGCTCAGAAATAGTAGATCTATAAAACGACATTCGCATGTAGTTAAACCGACTTCAGATTTTGATCAACAACGGACGCGGCCCTCAAAATAGCTCTGATACCATTTAGGAATTTATAGGGTAAGTTTCGTAGATCAAGAACCAAAGGTCATCACTCACAAACAAATCATAAATCAATACACCAGTATAATCATGTGGTTAAAACCCTCAAAGAGGGAAACAGTCCATGCCCTGAGCCAACGCAGCCACCTCAGGGAATTTATTAATACAAAAGAAAAGTTACATAAGTTTCTCTCATAAATGGTTACCAGACAAATGACCCTTTGTGCTCTTTAAATAGAGATCATGGACCAATCGGGTGTTAAGCCACGGATCAAGTGCCGTTAATACCGAGGTGAGAGATAACCGTCAGATCACTACAAATCATGACCGTCGAATTATAAGTTACAAATGTACATGGTAAAGAAACACACTTTACCTAACTCTACACTAGACTAAGTTATTATTAACTATTTCCTATGTGTCGGAATATCCTAACACCCATCGGGCCATCCGAGGTTCTCTCGCCGGTGGATTCAGAACTATAACCTCCTATCACTAAAAAATTGGTAATCATTCTAAGAAGAACGATACCAGGATGAATCCATAACCAAATTGTTTCAGTTTGGCCTTCTTGTATTTGGTTAATTGGCGCTTCATGTTTATGGTCACCACCTCTGCCCAGTTAAAGAGGGTCGGCACCACGTTGTCCACAACAAGAGGAAACTGTGTATTTTTTGCGTCATGCGGTGCTTGCGATCCCATAGCACGTGTGATGGTATGCAATACCACGCATAGTGTCAAATCCGGGATATTTTGTATATCAACTTTCCCACTACTGGTTCCTTTCCGTGCTCCTCGACATAGCCTGTCTATCACCATGGACATGTTTTACATGCAGGGTTGAGTGTCGGTCAGGAGTGGTGCTGCACCTCTCTGTAATATCCCGAAAGGGAAAAAGACAGTAATACAAGCATACGACAATATGGAAAATGCCAGAAATAGAACATAAAGAAAATACTCATAAAAATGCTGGGAATGCTAAGCCATTTTATTAATCTAAGAATATAATGGAATACAATGGATAATCAGAATGATAGCACCTATTCTTGCTCAAGGCAAGTGAAGAACTCTCTCAGATAGATAGGAAATGGTTGCCACAAGAAACTGTGTCCCAGCTGCTAGGAAACTGCCGTAAACTGCTGCTGCTGCCGGAAAGAACTGAAACTAGGGGTTGATCCCCTTTCCGGAATGGGCTGAAAATCTGCAAATCGCCTGTACTCGCCAACCCGGACCAAACCCAGAAGCCATAACAAAAATGGACCACCTCCGAAAATCACCTCAGAAACCCTCCTTAAGGAATTACGCTATCCCTCCAGGCCCAGCGCAGATGCCAAATGATATATGCTGAGACAGAGCCACAAACTCCTCGGAAAATCTCCAACTGGTAAAGACTGAGCCTCCGCACAGGATCTCACTGAAACTCCTGCAGAAAACCCCACACCGGAACACCTCCAACAAGAACTGTGTCCTCTCTCCTAAGGACTGCGCAGTCACCAAAAGAAGCCCAGCTCCTCCACAAAACAAACAACCAAATCTCTCACAAAATACTGAAGGAAAAACCTTGCCCGAGCAGGCACTCGAAGTCCCCCGGGGCTAAGGGCGAGATCTCCGACCGGAGACACTCAACGCACTAAACAGTGCTGCAGACAAGCTAAACAGCCAGCGTGCTCAAGAAGACAAATGTCTAGCTCAAATATCATCAACAAAAAGAATGCCAAATGAGGTGGCTCTCCCACCTTTTATAACGTTGGTCGTCCTCAAAACCCTAACGTGGTCCCTTTCTCTCCCACGTGCTCCTCATAAGACTGCGCAGAAGCTCCTAGAGGCTACGTGAGCCTCCTCTCATACGTGGTGTGGACCCGCAAGGCTCCCCCTTAAGTTATAACGTTGCATCTACTAGGGAAACACTTTATTTTATTCAAGTGAGTTAAACCCCTTTTCTCACTTTTATTTATTAATAAACTATAGTCGACGAAACTATACAAAAACCAAATATTCCAATTAGCGGTGCTAATTATGAATATTATAGTCTCCCCCGGAAAAATGTTGCTTGTCCTCAAGCAACTGAAGTGATGGATGCTGCAAAGTCTTCTCATTCTCCCAAGTTGCATCCTCATCCGGAAAAAATTGCTTGTCCTCAAGCAATGCTTGAACAAGCCTCTCTCTAGCTGATGCTCCCTACCGATACTGCAAAATGTGCCTGGGTCCCACTGAAACCTCTCTGACCTCTGCATCACCCTGATACGAAGGGATATCTCAATGCTAGGATTCCAAAGTGACCTCTCACAGTACCAGCCAACCAATAATCCTCCCGGATCCCATCACCACCTTGGCCAATAATCGCACAAGTCCCACGGCTTGGACTGTGCACTGCCTCTAGCTATGACCAATGCTCTAAGAAGTGAAGACCACCAACAAGCATCAATGCTCCCGGGCTCCTGCTGCGCTGTACCTGTAGCTGCATATGCTACCCCTCCAACTGCATACCAACTCATCACCTCTCTCCAATCCAAGTTATGACTCAATCCCATGCTGATCCTGCTCTCCTGAAATCAGGATGGAGTGATGAAGAAACGATGTCCTGTGCCGCCTTGCCAGCTGGAATCTATAACCTCTGTTATGTCCAAGGGACCCTACTCGACTGTGCTCCCTACGAAGAATACCGTACCATCCTGGAAGAAGAATCCGATGTAGCAATAACAACGGCATATGGAACACGCCTGAAGTGTTGCCACCAACCCGTAATTAGCTCCCACTGCTCTACCCTGTCTGCCAATGAGAGCTGCCTGTAGAAGGAAACCCCTCTCTCTATAATGGGCCAAAGTGGGCAAGATATGCTGCAAGCTCCATTGATGTACTCCTGGAGAGTACTACTCACTGAAAGTACTGCAGCTCGACCGACTGTATGTACATCTATCTGTATCTCATCAATGTGTCGGCCAAAAGATGAATGCTCCACCATATCCAACAGCTCCTGCTATCTAATAGCCCCCTGCATAACAATCCCATCAACCTCCAACATCTCTAGAGGATATGGATCTGCAACTGCTGTCACTGTACTCAGTGTCAATGCATCTGACTGCTCCTCCTCAATGGCTGACCCTGCGGTTAGCCGCATATCCATCACCGACTCGATGTGAACCTCCATAGATACCGCCAAGTATCGCTCATCCATCTCCCCATCGATCCTGGGTGAACTACTCCCAAAGGTGAGCTCGGTGTCCCTGTCCATGAGTCTCCCTAGCGGCAATGCTCTAAGATCTTGTTGTGCAGCACTGTATGCCCTCGCATACCACCGATCATCCATGTACTCCTCGCCATGCCACTGCACACTGATGTATACCCTTGTATACTGCTGGATACCCCAAGCTACTGTCGTACCACCCAGTACCGTCTCGTGCCCTGACTGCATCCAGGCATCGGTCACTCTTCGCAAGCTCTCAATGTGATGTAGGACACTCCTACTCCACAATGAAATCCCACACACTACGGTAGTACACCATGCAACTCCATGTCCACCGGCAGTCCACTGCTCAATGCTAGAGGCTCCCACACATCCCTGGATGTGATGACCTAGAGCTATGCCCCTACCTGTCGGACTACCACCAATCGGTATCATCGTCTCCACTGTCGCATCGCTATACCTGCCGACGAATGGAACATCACTCCAAATCCTCCTCAAGGGGTTCGAGAAGTGAATCTCCCTGTGTGTCAGTAGTGTTACCACCACTTCTCGGCTCCGCTGCATCCTCTGTGCCCCACACAAAGGTGAAGAATCCTTGGCCCCATACAAGGTGCCATTTGGTGGCCTGCCAATGCCACCTCCTCTGACAAGCTCCTGCCAAGGTGTGCTGACCACCCCGTGATCCCGTGTATGAATGTCATGCCAAGACAACCTAGGGAGTCTGCCCATAAACTGGTTGGCCACTGGAGCTGACTGAAACTGCACATGCTCTACTGCTAGGCCAACTGTACTCTCCAAGACATAGTCAGCCAACCTGCCTGGGAAACGATAGGTGATCCCACCTGGATCCCAATGCCAATTTGGGGTTCCTGTATTCCCCATGCATAGAAACTCCTACTGAGCTACACTCGGATCCATCACTATCTCCATAGCCCGCTCCACCGAGTACCAACTCAAAATCTCTCGCCATCCAACCTCAACATGTGGATGCTGTACCCTGTGCAACTCTAATCGTCTCATACCACTATCCAAGTCAACATATGAGATCTGACTAGGTGCCTCCGTCTCACTCTCTCCAATGGCAAGCGGTGACCCAACAATGCTGCTAGTCTCGTCCATGCATGCCTGAAGGGGAATGATCTGACGCTGCAATGTGCCCCCTGGTTGTACCATCAGGGAATCCAGTCGTTCCCCAATGCGGGCCAACCTGGTAGCTGACTCAGCACAAGCCACTCTCATGCCCTCCAGCTCCATGTCCTACAACAAAATGGCCTCCCGAACTGATGTGGCCTTCCCTTTCAAAACTCGAAGGTCTGCCCAAATCCGATGATACTGCCGCCTGCGACCATCATCCGACACCTCTGTATCTCCTAGTGCCTCATCGAAGGTGGATACATCTCTTGACACTGCACCCATCTGTGTGCTGCTACCACCCGAAGACTCGGACGCGACTCCGGTCATCACCTCAATGGATGGCTCTACTGGGGTAGGCTCTACCTTCTCCACTACCACATCAACCGACACGGCTAAGGAGGTCTCCAATGAGGGTGAATCCTATGTCACACTAGGTGTAACCTCGGACTCCCTGCAATCCTGTGTGCCCTCATCCTCCAAGTGCGAGGTAACCATTTTAATGGTTTTCCTCTCCGATACTCAGTCAAGCTGGAAAGAGGTATCCAACTTCTCCACGCAAGCTTTCTCTGAGCGCCTGGATGACCCGTCAAATGTCGGTAGATGGAATCTGCCCACTGTGCGCTGCAAGCCCCCGTCATGTGAGTGCCTATTCCCGCTGTGAAAATTGCGGGGTCTTCTATCCCGCTGGAGCTGAACAAAATCTCTGAATGAGATAAGATCTCTGAACTCCGGCCCGTATGCTCGGTACTCTGCAAGATAGTCACCCATGTGGCCTGGTTCAGGCTCCTGCTGTGCTCCTGCCCTTGTGTCCTCTCCTAGGAAGGTAGGCATAGTGGATCGCGTAGGTGCATGTGATGCCATAAGGGGGATAGCCTCACGCTCCGGCATATGGTGGGATGTGCTTGATCCCTCACCAACCTGAAACCCCCTTGGGATCTCACGCTGCCTAACCTCTATCGCAGCGATTCTCTGTCCCACCGTCTCCATCTGTCTTGATAGATCCTATACTGATTTGAGAAGCATCTCCCCAAATCTCCTCTCATCATCATCACCTTCCATCGGCTCTTTCTGTTATGTGTCTACAGGCTCCCCATGAAATGGCACTGCTGCTCCAAAACCATACTACTGCTTAACTTCGACCTCTTATTTACCCACTGGAAACTGCTCAGAAAATTCTAGGAATTTGGGAAGGTGATCCTTGCCCAAAACCCAGAGAAACCCAGAAATGGTTTCTTTGAATTCCAACCTTAAAAATTTGACCCTTTATATTTTGGCCCTTTTTCCAATTTCGTTTTTGGTACTGCAACTGCTATTGCTCTCCAAAGTTCCAGCAAACCTCTGTATGATCTCTTTCCCAATGTCATAGACCATAGGCTGAGCCAGAATTATGCTCTGATACCACTGTAATATCCCGAAAGGGAAATAGACAGTAATACAAGCATACGACAATATGGAAAATGCCAGAAATAGAACATAAAGAAAATACTCATAAAAATGCTGGGAATGCTAAGCCATTTTATTAATCTGAGAATATAATGGAATACAATGGATAATCAGAATGATAGCACCTATTCTTGCTCAAGGCAAGTGAAGAACTCTCTCAAATAGATAGGAAATGGCTGCCACAAGAAACTGCGTCCCAGCTGCTAGGAAACTGCTGTAAACTGCTGCTGCTGCCAGAAAGAACTGAAACTAGGGGCTGATCCCCTTGCCGGAATGGGCTGAAAATCTGCAAATCACCTGTACTCGCCAACCCGGACCAAACCCAGAAACCATAACCAAAATGGACCACCTCCGAAAATCACCTCAGAAACCCTCCTCAAGGAATTACGCTATCCCTCCAGGCCCAGCGCAGATGCCAAATGATATATGCTGAGACAGAGCCACAAACTCCCCGGAAAATCTCCAACTGGTAAAGACTGAGCCTCCGCACCGAATCTCACTGAAACTCCTGCAGAAAACCCCGCACCGGAACACCTCCAACAAGAAATCTGTCCTCTCTCCTAGGGACTGCGCAGTCACCAAAAGAAGCCCAGCTCCTCCACAAAACAAACAACCAAATCTCCCGCAAAATACTGAAGGAAAAACCTTGCCCGAGCAGGCACTCGAAGTCCCCCGGGGCTAAGGGTGAGATCTCCGACCGGAGACAATCAACGCACTAAACAGTGCTGCAGACAAGCTAAACAGCCAGCGTGCTCAAGAAGACAAAATTCTAGCTCAAATATCATCAACAACAAGAATGCCAAAATGAGGTGGCTCTCCCACCTTTTATAACGCTGGCCCTCCTCAAAACCCTAATGTGGTCCCTTTCTCTCCCACGTGCTCCTCATAAGACTGCGCAGAAGCTCCTAGAGGCTACGTGAGCCTCCTCTCATACGTGGTGTGGACCCCCAAGGCTCCCCCTTAAGTTATAACGTTGCATCTACTAGGGAAACACTTTATTTTATTCAAGTGAGTTAGACCCCTTTTCTCACTTTTATTTATTAATAAACTATAGTCGGCGAAACTATACAAAAATCAAATATTCCAATTAGCGATGCTAATTAGGAATATTACACTCTCCATGATAATCCTGTAATGAATTATATGTCAGAAACATCAATCTCGAGTTCTTAATCTCGTAGGATGAACTTCTCTTGATCTTCGTCCCATATACTAATAAGATATTATAGCAATCCTGGTTGGGCTCAGAGACATGGTGTGAGGAAGAATTTTTTCAAACCACAATTCCTGAGGGCTTCCATAACTCCCTCATTTTCCATGGCTAATTTATCTTCCTCACTATGTTTGCGTTCTTTCCATTCAATGACCATTTTGCTCTGTTCTACCTACAAACACACACATACAAGTGATATTAGTCAACATTTATCCTTCAATTTGTAAATAATTTTGAAATTTGGTGAGTATTGTTGTTTGAAATTGCGTTTCACCATTGGCGTGACTGTTTCTTAAATAGTCGCACCAATGGGCGTGCCCTAATTTTAAAAATAGGACGGTCGGTGCGACTCTGTGCCCGAAACCCGCGTCGACCACGCAGCCCTAGATTTTACAATTTCTCCCCCCAAATTCAAAATTGACAAATGAAAGAAGAAAGGAATAGTTTAAAATGACAAGAGGGATCTCATCTCTTACCTGGAGTTAACGGATTTGTGATTGATGTACTAGATTGACCGCTATCGTCGCCGCAAGATTGCATAGTAAAGTGGGTAAAAATTGCTCCATAAGAGGTAAAAAGTGAAAAGTAATTGTTTTTTTACTATTTTTGGTATTTTATAACTTTTTACAACCCTAATTATGTTTTAAGGCATGTTTTTTTATTATTTTATGATATTATTTTCGAAAAATGGGTTTTACACATGTCTCCTGTGCAGCAACAGGTTTTTATGCAATAAGGATGAAGTGACGAGTTATATTTTATACTTTTTCAGACTCGGTAAAAACACGAAAAAGTCACTACTGGAGTCATCTTTCAGCTCTTTTATGACTCTCTAAAATTGAAAATATTGCCGAGATGCTTGTTGTTTTGAACTCGTTAAATGGCTGCGAAACAATATCTACCCAGCATACATTTACCCCATTTTCGGGCTGGGATGGATTATTTACGGAAAAGGAATACCTTAGCCTATTGCAACTAAGAGGTTCTCTCAGACACAGTTTTCTACCTTTTCGGATCTGTGATACTACCTACGAAAAGGGACTGCTGGAGTTTTATTTTCTGCTTTCTTTTCAAACTCTCTAAACATGAAAAGATGCCGAGTTCTCCCTTTGTAAGACTCATGAAACCCTGATGACATCGAACCTCATCACCATGACATTATTCGAGTTCCTCCTTCCCAAGGCTCGTAAAATGTACTAAGATGGATTTGTCCGAAGGACAAACTTATAGTGCAAGCATATGCTATCCCCTTCAAGCTTGTTTTCAAAAATAATTGGGGTACTCGCCAGAAATGGTGGGGGAAAATGGAACCAGATTTTAGTTGTGTTGGCAGTATGTCGCTCTTGAACATGGCACTTATCTGCATTAGTGTTGGGTTGGGGACATCTCATTTCGTCATTTTTTTCTCCACAGGTTTGGGTAATCTCTTTTGACCTCTCATTTGCTCTTTGCCACGTCATCATGACCTCAGATCCTTTGATGTCAAATACTGCCAAATCCAGTGCCATGCTACTGATATGTTCAAGAGAAGTTCGCCTCTACAGTTTTTTAACCTTCCTCTGATTCTCTGTTGGTCCTGATTCACAAACATCATATTCCTTTGTCTTATGTCGATGATGTGGGAAACATTATGGCCCTCCTTCGACCAAGTCACTTCCTGTCGACTTCAGCTCATTGTCCAGGAATCTGATATAGAGACTCCTTCCGGTACCTTGGAGTCTGCATGCCTTAACAATAGGTTATTTGCATTCGACGCAAGGTCCACATCATTGGCCTTCGATCGACTAACTCCACGGGTGTTCAACGCCAGATCATTGTTCACATTCCATGGACTGTACCTTGTGTACCTTGAGAGCCATTTTCATTATTGGTGGTTTCTCTCACGTCTGTTAACAGCTTTCATCATTGGCTGGTAATCAGGTGATTTTCTTACAATGGCTTCTAATGTGATACTCTTCTTGCAAGCTTCCAGAATGGCCATATTAGAGAGTTTGTCCACGACCGCGAAAACATAGTCATTTCCATTCTTAGACATCAATGGGAGGCCCGAAATGTAATCCATTGAGATGGTTTGCCACAATCAACTAGGAGTAGGCAGAGAAGTATATAGGCCTTGCTTTTTTATGGTCGGTTTGTTAATGGCGTAAGTAGTGCAGGATCTTATTTACTTCCCAACACCATTTTGAAGGTTCGGCCAATAAAATAACTTTTGCAGCACTACCATTATCCTCTCTAATATAAAGTGTCTAGCAACCTGATTATAGTGTGCTTCCCAAATAATCTTGGCACACTCACTTGAAGGAACACAAATATGTCCTAGGTGACATAACAATGTATTTTTTAGGTGAAAATTTGGAACTTTATTACCTTCTAGTAGTGTCTAGAATGTGTTGTCGAATTCTAGATCGCTCTTGTACATATGCGAGCACTGTGAAGTCTCGTGCCCATAAGAGTGGAGCACAATGGTCAGTACCATGACTGGAGGTTGGCTAAGGTAGTATACAATATTATTGGTGTTGCTCTTCTTGTACTTAATGTTCAAGTGGAGCTTTTGCAGGTATGTCGACCATTTCTTATGGTGATAATTCTGCAACTTCACTTGTGTATGTATGAACTGCAGGGTTCAGTGGTCTATGTGAATGATTTTTTCCTTCCCCATAATGTAATGCTTCCATTTTCAGCAAGCCTACACAATGGAATAAATCTCTTTGTCATAGGTGGGATACTTTTGGCCCATGTCACAAATTTTTTGTCTGAGTAGAGAAAATACATTGATGTAAAGTCTCTTATTTGGGCCAAAATCCATTAAATCTGCAAAAAAATGATCTTGCATGGAAATCAGAGAAGAGATAATTAACCTCAGGCAGGTTGACTGTCAAATCTAGCAGGTGGTTCATCTGCCCCAGGATATAAGGACCAGGGAGATTGGGGGATTGTTCTGAATTGTTTTGTGGATCAATCTTCCCTTTCACTACATCCTTGAAAGAGACTAGACCTTTGGAGCTAGATCTAGGACAACCTCCAAGAAGACTCATGTTAAGGATGATGGTTGAATATCGTACAAGGCCATAGTACTACAACTTATAGTCCTCTTGCAATGTTTTACCTTCATAAATAATATTTTGGAGTCCTACTGGAATACCCATATGTTCTTTAATATTTTTCTTAATCATTTGTACCCAATCCCAGATCCAGTCCCTCATACACACATATTTCCCACTCAGCACTTTAATAAAAAATTGAAGCGACACTTCTTGAAGCATATCTAAGGATTGATATCCAAGATTCGTCCACTTATTGGACTCGACTAGTGAATTCAAGGGTGGATTGGGAATCCAAGAGAGGTTTTCTGGATACTAGTAAGGAGAGGAGTTGAGAGCCTCCCTGTTATCGTAAACTCCAAAACTCTAATCCATATAGTTCCCGAAATCCCACAGATCTAAAAAAACTCCATGAGCTAATAACTCAGCGAAGTCCTCAAGATCTATGACATGAGGAGGATCTGTATTTTGTGACCAAGATTCCTCAAAGATCAAAATCCTTTAACTGAGTTCTGGGCCCCCATGCGACGAAGCCTTGGCTCTTTGATGTTGGAGAGTCCACCAATCGGTCTCATCATACACAGTATGTGAACAAAATATGCTGCAAATTAATCCTCCTGTAGTAGTCACATGCTCTTCATCATCTTTCCAACAGATCCACCAGTTCATGCTTCCATACCTTAGATCGATATGGAAAAGCGAGAAAACCAATCTCTAAGATGCTTTCCATCTCACTCTCAAGGTAACATGGCCAGATCCAATAGAAAACAATGTATTTATCCATAGATGCACTCTTTCAAAATCACTATCAGTCCCAAGAAGAGCAAGGGCTTCACTATTTTCCAAGTTCCCCCACCAGCTCTTCTTGATGCCGAGAGATCTTTGCTTTGCCAAACCCCACTCCTTGAGTTCCCAAATGCATAGGTTTGAATCTAAAAAATCTCTTATTATGTGATCAGATCCATCTTCATCGGTGTCAATTTTGGCTGCATGTGACGTTGCAAGTGGAATGGACTTGAAAATAATAACTGGATCTAGCCTCCGCACTTCCTCCCCCTGGTGATAGGAAGAAATGAAATTGACATGAGGGAGATCGAAATAGATGTCTGTGATAGAGAGGTTAACTCTCGCACATTCTATCACAACAATTCCATCCTCGTCGCTGACGTTCACCATAAAAACCAGTTAGTCAAAATCTTGACATTTGGAAAGAAGATCTGTTTGATAGAACCATTGTTGTCAATATCTGCATCCATGACGTCTCCCATGGCCATTTCCCTCTGCAACACCCATTTGGCGATGGTGTGGTTTCTGCAATCGCTCTTGAACTCTGTATCTCACAACCTCTCTCACCTCCCTCACACACACACACACACAGATACACAAACATTAGCATAATTTGATTTAAGTTAAGCTAAGTTAACCTTTAGCATCATTAAATTTATTTTTAACTTCAAGTCAGCTATCATGAATTTTAAAGTTTAACCATCTTAAAATAAATCCCAAGTAAAAAAAATTGACATTATATTCAAAATACTTATTTATAACTTATAACAAAACTCTTTGAAATTTGAATAAAAATAAAAATC
Source organism: Pinus albicaulis (assembly GCA_034641835.2). Taxonomy (NCBI): domain Eukaryota; kingdom Viridiplantae; phylum Streptophyta; class Pinopsida; order Pinales; family Pinaceae; genus Pinus; species Pinus albicaulis. The sequence goes on from CM076581.1 coordinate 1,599,415,442, forward strand.
CCTTCCGTAAAACTCTTTAAAAAATAAATTTAATCTTTGACTTTATAATTAAAATACTTATTTATAACTTATTACACTCTTCAAAATTAAAAAATAACTAAAAAATCCATCACTAACTTATAACTAAACTCTTGGTTAGTAAAACTAGTTGAAACCAAATATTAATATTTTATTTTATATTCAAAATATTTATTTAAAGCTTATCACAAAACCTTTGGAAATTAAAAAATAATTAAAAAATATATGGTTAACTTATAACTAAACTTTTCGGGAAAAAAAACCCTTAAGATCAACCATTAACATTTAAATTCATATTTATTTATAGCTTATCCCACAACTTTTGGGAAATAAAAAAATAAAAAATAAAATAAAAAATTTCAAGGTATTGCAAAAAAACCTTTCAAACTCACTAGGAACTTTTAAAAAATGTATGGATCAGTTTTAAGGAATTTATTGCTTCCAAAGGTATTCTTGGTAAATATGTTATAATGTTTAACATTTTGATTGGGTTAAAATCAAATAAAAATAAAATAAAATAACTATCAATAGAATATTTTAAGTTAATTAAATTATTAAAACTAAAAATAAATATAAAATTAATAATTAAACAAAGGTGGTTCCATTTAACTTTGGAGGGTGAAAATTTGAATGGACCGTTAAAATCCATGGGGCCATGGGGCCAGAGATCAGCCAATAGGAAAGACACTCCACTCCCTATATAATGAAATGGCTTCAGAGTTTCATTTTCCATAGGTCGTGTTTACTTTTCACAGATATTGTCACCCGGAGTCTTGTCTGTGGTCTCAGGTTCGAGTCACGATAGTGGCATCAATGGCTCCGCCGAAGGCAGAGAAAAGGCCTGTGGCTGGGAAAAAACCCATGGCGGAGAAATCCCCTTTAACAGAAAGGAAGCCGAAGCCTTCGAAGTCTGAGAATAAGCTACCAAAGGAAGGAGACAAAAAGAGCAAGAAGCATAAGAAAAGTGTGGAGACTTACAAGATCTATCTTTTCAAGGTTCTGAAGCAGGTCCATCCGGAAATGGGTATTTCCAGCAATGCCATGGGAATCATGAACAGTTTTATCAATGATTTATTTGAGAAATTGGCGAGCGAGGCTTCGAAACTCGCTCGCTACAGCAAGAAGCCAACTATTACTCCCCGGGAGATCCAGACAGCCGTAAAACTCGTTATTCCTGGCGAGCTGGCCAAGCACGCTGTGTCTGAGGGTACTAAGGCTGTTACAAAATTCACCAGCGCTTAGAGTCCGGTCCTCTTTTGGGGATTTCTTTTAAATAGGTCTAGGGTTTTATTATTTTATTATAACTGGCATCTGATCTGATCCGTGGAATCGCATTCTGGTCCGTCTGCATCACAATTTTTGCATTTTCCTTCTTTTTCTTTTCTCAGTCTTTTTCTCTTGAATTGCTCTTGAATTGAGCTTTTACATGTTCCTTTAAAGATTGAAGTTGATATAGTAAATTTATTTTCTGGTTATCTGAAAAACTTGCAGTATCTTTCTTTGGATTTGAAGCTGATATAATAAATTTACTTTCTGGTTATCTGAAAAACTTGCAGTATCTTTCTTTGATATACAGAATTGATACATGTAGCATATGTTGTTCAGCAGTGCGCATCTTTCTTTGGATTTGAAGCTGATACAATAAATTTATTTTCTGGTTATCTGAAAAATTTGCAGTATCTTTCTTTGATATACAGAATTTGTACATGTAGCATATGTTGTTCAGCCGTGCGCATCTTTCTTTGGATTTGAAGCTGACATAATAAGTTTATTTTCTGGTTATCCGAAAAACTTGCAGTATCTTTCTTTGATATACAGAATTGGTACATGTAGCATATGTTGTTCAGCCTTGCGCATCAAGGCCCTGGTAGGACGATATTTTACAAAAAAATATTCTTAGGGTTACAGTGCAGAACTGGTAAGAGGATTGGTCTGCTGACCGGCATCCATTTCCTCTTTTTAAACCTATATTGTAACCGGCATCCATTTCCTCTTTTTAAACCTATATTGTAACAAGAAACCATGTGTTAGTCTCAGTGTTGTAGATGCTCAGAAGCGTGGATAATTGGAAGAGGTTTTCCATGTGACTCGACATGGATACAGAGAACTGTAGGAATTTGGCAGCAGATAATTGAGTTTGTAATTTGATTCTGTTTGGTTTTCAATTTGAATGTAGTAATTTGAATTCCGACTGCAAAATGACAACAACAGAAAGTTTTCACCATTTAAATTTGAGTATAAACTTTAAATGTAAGCATGAAAGTTTTCACCATTTAAATTTGAGTATAAACAGGGTATAAACCTTTTCACAATTATTGATCATTGTAATGAGATATTATTTCGAATATTAAAGTCCTTACAATTAGTTATTATTACAATGAGTTTTTTAAATATAGATTTTCAATTTGAACATAAGTGTTTAAGGGTAAACATTTTAAGTCAAATAGAGGTTATCTTGTGCAAATATAAAGGAAAAATTAAGTTGGAAAGTATATTTAATTTAGTTAATAAATATTATTTTGACTTTTTTATTTCTTTAATATAGTATAAATTTATTTTAAGTTTGGATCTTAATTCAAGGGTGGGATTTACGAGAGAGTTTATCAAAGCTAGGAGTTAGGGGAGAGTTTATTAAAGCTTTTTAATGTTTTGTTTTTTTAATTTTTTTTTTAGGTTTGTATTTTTAAGAGAATTTGTATAACAAAAAAAATTGTATTTCATAAATCTAAAGTGAAAATAGATTTTTATTGGGTGATTATATTCTATGTAATTATATAAAAATTAAAAGAAAAAATTGTTTGAAATAGTTTAATAAAAATATTTAGAAATAATTTAATAATTGAAAAAAAAAATATTATTTTTTAATTGGACATTGTTATTACTAGTATAGATCTATCTTAATCGTCAAGTCTTATTAGCACAGTCAGTTGAGGATGGGTCTCGTTAGCAAGGGACCCAGAATTAAACTTCACTCGAGGTGGTTGTGCCCTATGCTTGGGGGAAGAGACATGCTAGGAAGAGACATCCTAAAAAATCCAGTCAGCTTAAGGTTGGTGTGGCCCAGGCCGGGTGTGATCCCTCGGTGAATTTGACATACTAGGGTCGCAGGCTGGGTGTGTTCCGTGGGTGAATTTGGCGGATTAATTTGAACAATTTTTTTGGGTTTCATAGAAATTTTTTATTTTGTAAATATAAAAGAAAATTTAATTAGGCAAGGGTATTTAATTTAGTTTTATTATTATTTTGAATTTTTTTTAAATTATTCTAGATTTATTTTACTTTTGGATATCATAAAAGATTAGAGAGGTTATAAAGTTCTTTTGTTTCTAATTTTGTATTTTAAAAGGGATTTGTCTTTTAGGAAATTTGATTTTTTGTGTGTTTCATAAATCTAAATTTAAAATAGATTTAGATTGGTGTGACTTTAGTCCACACATTATGTTTAATCATAAAAAATCCAAAAAGAAAAATTACTTTAAATAATTTAATAAAAAAATTTAGAAATAATATAGTGATTTAAAATATATTCATATGAGGCATATCAAATTATTAGAAAAAAACATTCTATTTAAGTGGCATTTGGATTAAAATATTATATATATAATCAATCTTTTATTGGTTGGAAACTAGGTCACTACTAAGAGGGGGTTGTGGGAAGGGGATAGGGGTAGCAAATATAACTTTTAAAAACTTTTCACCAATATATTAGATGATCAATAAAGGGGGAGGGGATAGTGGTAGAAAATATACAACATTTAAAAACTTTTCACCGATATATTAAACGATCAATAAATCAACATATAAGCTGAACAGACAATTTCATTAATAATCAACACATAAGAGCCATGACACATGTGTTGCTGTATGTGTAACCACACACAAATATTTTGGGGAAAACTCTAAAAGGGACAAAACCACCCTTGCTATTGTTTGCTTTCTTTATTATACTGTCAAGGGCTTTATCGACCATCACCAGTTAGGAAGCTCAAATTCTTTATCAATTATTTGTTATTACTATCAATAAGGAGTTACCCCTCCTTATATTTTCATGTCATTACTTGTTGAGAGGCCCCAATTTCCACAAATCACTAGGGTTTGCTTCCTAAAAATGTTTTTATCAGGACCCCAACACAACACTGTACATTAACACAATTACCTACAAATCAACATGTACAAATATTTCAACCTTCGTCGCTCTTTGTCTCCTACTATGTATTCGATACTCTACCTCTTTAAAATGTAAATGGGATACAATACTTACCTTCAAAATACTTAGATACACAATGTAGATTATATACCCAATCACTATAGTAACCCATCACTAGTTCTACAAACAAAACTAGCTATAATCTTGTCATTTCACTCTGCAGGGTTTATATGCAATATTAGGTAGGGGAATGTGTTCCAACCATCAACCAACCATTTGTCCAACACTTGGATATAAATAGTTAGGTCGTGATGTTCTAGATCAATCCAAGAAAATGATCAATGTGTGAATAAATCAACCACTTACTTCGAAGCTTATTTGAAATACCATGGGAAATCCATTCGTTTTTCCAATGGTTTTCTCATTTTCTCTTCTTACAGACTATAGAAAACCTTATCTTTTCAGGAAGTGCTTTATAATGCACCCTAGGCAATGATTACAAGCATTATAATTCTCTGTGGCCATCTATTCATCGGCATTACTAGTATTTGTCTATATCTTCACTTGCAAGCATCTCCAAACCATGTCAGACCTTCTGCAACTTCTCCAGACCTTTTCCAGCCTCTTGCAACTCCTCTTTAACCATCATAAAGCACCACTTTACCAAACACATTTGCATCAAGTCAATGGTATCTCATATCTAGTAGATCTTCATTTTGACCACAAACCATTAGGATCATGTGGGCCACCACCAACAGTTTGACATCAATGCCAACAAACAAACCTTCCATAATGCCAACATTGTCACCCTAGCAGGAAACTAGACTAGCGGTAGAAGAAGAGACATATTTTCTCTGAATTTTAACAAAAAACAAGCATTATTTGAACCGATTGTTGTTAAGTCTACTAACATCTACATTGCTTATAACATATGCATTAGTATGTTAAACATAAAAAATAAATTGTTACTTTCCAAATATTTAAATTGATAACATATAATCATGTGCCTGAGATATCAAACCAATAAGGGGCGGAAACGTGAAGCTGGGTTACACTTTTGTGAGAATCGGGGTGCGAAAATTTTTTTCAGCAATAGTTCGGCCGAACATTTTACAAAGTTCGGCCGAACTCTCTAATAGTTCAGCCGAACTTTCTTATAAAGTTCGGCCGAACTCGTGTTTCCGTTTAGATTGACGGCACACTGACGGCATGGGCAAACAGAATTTTTGCCGGAGATTGGAAAACCGGCAGTAAAAGTTCGGCCGAACTTCTAAGAAACTTCGGCCGAACTTTTTCTTTTAAAATAGTTCGACCGAACTATTTTCTATAAATAAATCGCCTGCGAATGTTTATGGTTTACTGTTTCCATTTCGCGCACCTTTCGTTGTTTGAGACTGTTGTCTCTCTGTTGCTGCTGTCGGCCGCCCTAGTGCTCCTTCCGTCCGCGCTCGTCGACTGCTGCGTCGGGTATGTTACATTTACATTAAAACAATGACATTTCTCCATTATTTGAAGTCTCAGAATTATATTGCCATATTTTTAAATGAAACTATATTACATCTTTTTCAAATAGAGTTTGATCACTTCATGAGCCTCAGCAAAAATAAATTGTTCATATAATAGTTGGTTTGAAATTATATTTTCCGTTGACAAAATTTGCAAACAAAAGGTCGAATCATAGAGACCCTCTCTGGTTAAGTATTTATCAGAGCCAAATTTGATAATGACCGAATATAACAATCACATCCATAGTAGTTTGGAAATTAGAGAAAACCCTTAACTCAAATAAAAACCTTCGAGTGTTTTAATATTAGGAGAGTTCAACAAAGTTGCACTTTACAATGGCAACGAGACAAACATTCAGATGAATTGCATTTGAATTTTTTTGTTTGTTTGTGGTGTTAATTTTCCCAGTGAAATGAAACTTAGTGATATCCTACGTGTTGTAACTGATATCTCATGGTCAATTGCAACTGTAACAGCCTTTACTGAATTGGAGTAACTAGTGGTTTTTTATTTTTTAAATATTAAATTATGGAATTTTTTTTTAAAATAGTAAACTATAGAAAAATGATAGATGGTTTTCCTTTTCTAAAATTGTTAAATTAACAATGATGAACTTATTGATCAAATTAACCATTGTTAAATTAACAATGATGAACTTATTGATCAAATTAACAATGATTAATCTATTTGTTACATTAATGTAAACAAATGCCTTGGGCCAATGTTGACAAGATGTTAGAAGATGTCAAGATGAAATTTTTTGCATTCAATCATGTGTTAATGGTTATCAGGATGTTTGTTAAATTGATATTAACCCAGGCCTTGTCTCAAATGTTGACCAGGATATTAGGAGATGTCAATTTTAATTTTTATTTATTATTATTTTTTTTCTAATATATATGTTTGTTGTTTTTCACTTTTAAAATATTTTGCACTGAACTTTGGGTCAATGTTTACTAGGATATTAGGAGATATTAATTTTTTTTTTTTTTGCATCCAACCTTGGGTCATTGTTAATGTTGACCAAGATGGTAGGAGATGTCAGTTTGAAATATTTCTATCAATGTTCAGGGAACATGAGACAGATAATAAGGGATTTTGAGTTGATATCAATTAGATTTATGAAGCAAAATCCATCAAGTTTGAACATTAAGTATTAGCATTGACTGAATGCTAAATTGATGTCATTATGCATGTCATCTTAAATTAGTTGTCATTGGTCACACAATGACACTCTTTCATATGTGACTTGAGTTTGATTGAATTTTATTTGCTTCAATTTTTTTAGGATTTCAAAAAAAATCTAAGTTTTGTTTAACAAATAGTTATCAAGAGATCACACCTCTTCACAAAAAGGTAATGGTTTTCTTTAAGAACATGTGTTTGTCTTTTTAAAAAGATGTTAATGGTCTTCAACTTTTATTATTTGCACTTTTAAAAATATTTATTTAAAACTTGAGTTTAATATAAAATTTCCATATCCAAATCTCCATGGCATCTAATATAAAATATTTTTTTCTTCATTTTCTATTGATTTAGCATGTTGTTCTTGAGACCCAATGCTCTAGATTTATTTACTAAGATTTTTTTCAATGCTACCACTGGTTTTGTAATGGTCAAAATGGTTGAGATCCACTCATGCAACGGTGAGAGTGTTCCTATTGTTCCTTTTAGTAGAAGCTCTAATATGGAAATGCATGTCTCATCTATTGACTTGGAATTAGGTAATATAAGTGTCCATTTTATGTGATTGTGAAGGTTAGCTATGTACTTTATGTCCACATTGTTGTTCTTGAGATTTATCCTCCCCATTGAATGGATTGTTTCTAAAACCTTGTAGTGTACTTTTGTACACTTTATTTTTGTTGTTGTTGATAGTAGTGCCACTTAATCGTGTGGTCCTCCTCATACCCCATAATTGAAGTGTTGGGACTTGAGGAGGTCTTTGAATACTTCACACTTATTTGTTGCTATTTTTTAGGGTTAGTCCATAAGTAGTGTTACCTAGCTAGGAGATTGTTGGACCTCCTACTCCCTTTGTGATGCTTGATGAACATATGGATGGCTTAGTGTGAGTGGATGCTTGACCTTGGATAGAGTCTTAGAACATTGCAATTTCATAGGAGGTTGTTATCTTATGTGGCATGATAACTAACTCATTGGGTATACATAATGGAGAGTTGGTTATTTGAATAGGAGAGGTACCTACCTAGGGGAATGAGCATTAGGCACTTGAATGAGGGCACTTAGCCATAAGAGCATGGGGCCATTTGGCATATACCTTAGAGGTTGAAAATTTAACTTGAGGATGCTTGGATTGACGAGGATACTTGGTGGAGGTTGGTTGTGGACTTGGGCATGTTGTTGGGGATAAACATTTGAGCAAGTGATGCTTTGACACATGTATGTTGAGGAGTATGGGGCGTAAGAGTATATGTGGTCCACACTGAGAGAAGAAACACCTTGAATGAGGACACTTGGAGAATGAACCACCATGCAAGAAATAGTGTTCAGTTAATAGCTTGTTGGATAGCATGCAATCTTGAATGAGGGGTATCATGATTGGATGGTACATCATCTTGAGGGTTGGATAAACCTAGTGTGAGGCTTGCACTTCCTTATTTAGTGGAGATCTCCTACCAAGGTTGCCCTGTTGACTTAAGTCTAGGTTTATTTGTGTGGACCTAGTCCATGTTTTATATTGACCTTTCTAGCCTACTACTACTTCTGTATAAAGGCAAATGAGAGAACATTTAACATTATTTATTATTGATGTATTAGTTATTTCGTTTTTTTTATAATTTTAAATAATTTTTATAAAAAGCAAAACCAAAAATTTATTATTTAAAAGAAAATACAAAGAAAATAGCAACCTTTGAAAAACATAACACAATAAATAGATGATTCAATACAAATTTCACATAGAAGTAATTTATCTCATGGGCCTTCAACCTAAATTATATTTCTAGCACTACATTAAGCTATAGGAGATAAATCAAAGAAGCATTTGAATGTAAATTAAACATGTGTAATAATTATGTCCTTTAGTTTAATAAATAGATAATAATTTGCAAATGCCATATCTAAGCTATATTTCATCTAAGTAGCTTTCAATTTTAACTTATATATAATGTTAAATTATATAAAAGAATAACAGTAATTCAAACTTCAAAAAAATATTTAGAACGTTAGTATAAAATGTGACATATATTTTTCCTCTGTGGAAAAACATAGTTATAATTACTTGATCTTATAATATTATCCAACCTTATAATATTTGAAACCTAAGGTCTTTCCCATACCAAAGTATTTTCTTTTAAAACATGTTTTCTTGGTGATATGGGTGATTTAGAAATGATTGGGAGAGCGAAATTCCTCATTTAATATGTACAATATGTTTGGTTCATGCCACTAAGCCAAGAATTTTAAATTCAACTGAATTTTAATATAACCAACTAAATCCTGCAAAAAAAGAATAACACAATTTATGTTAGGGTTGTGGATTCAGGCATTGAAACAACACACCATGATATTTCAAATTTAGAAATGATGGTTTGAGTCCTAGGTATCTTAGAATCCTATTTGTTGTCAAAATAAGGATGCACTCCCATTTGATTCTCATGATTAGGTTGTAATCATGAGGCTCTCACTCAAGAGTGGACCTTCCCAAAATCTTGTGACGTCTTGTCACAAACAAAACCATCAAACTGAAAACACATCATGCAAGAAACATAGCTCACTGATATATCATTTTTTTCCTTCAAATAAAAAAAAATTCACATCATGTGAATATCTCCATGTACTCTTACATATTGGTGTACAAAACCATCAACCAAACACAAGTCGACAAAACATGCCTCTTCAAACAACTAACTCTCAAGTCAAATAATAGCTCATGTACAAATTTCCATATTTGTTGCATTTAAGTGTGTCAACATAACTCTATTTTCAACATCTTGCTTCATGCAACATGCACCATACTTTGAATTTGCAAAGAAATTCATGAAACATCAAAATACATGCTAGGCCTTAATTGGATAAGAAATCTAACCATTTGTTAGCAAACCATTTCAATGGCGCTTCTTTTAGTTGCACTTCATCATGTGAATCATCTTGACCCTCATCGATTATGAAATCCTCTTTTCCATTCTTTTCGTTATCTCATTCCACCTTATTCAAATGTTGTGGATGACTTGTTGGATGCAAAGTCCAACACTTGTCCAACATCTATAAACATTATGATTATTCAAACCACAAAAGGAACATGCAATTTCTTTTCCAAATCTTATGTGAATATTTACCATATTTATCATAATCAAAAGAAATTTGATTAGAGGCAAATTTATACCTTGAACATTCATCGTTGTCGCCTTCTTGAGGAGGTAAATTTGATGAGGTAGTGGCTCTCCTCTGAATACTAGCAATGAATTCAATGACTCTAGAGCTTTCAACATCCTCTTCTTTTACATTCTCATTAGCTGCATGATTATTAACATCTTCTTGCAAAGTGGGTGTCAAACTTTTCCATTCAACATGAATTCAAACTTCACAAGCTTGATGCACCCCTTTCATGTATAAAAAGATTACTTGTGTTGGGAGTGGCCTTTTACAACTTCGGAAAGTATTTGGTTCCACATTCATTCCTCCGTCAGAGGTTGTCTTGTAGATACCATACATTTGTCTAAGGTTAAAATCATACAAGAAGAGCTTCATTTCGGGCTTCACCTTTTCTACAAGCTCCTTTTTGGTTGGTGGCAACCCAAACACTTTGTATCGGAAACACTCTTGCTTTGTTTGAGAATTACACATAAAAATCAAGCCGGCAAACTTATCTTTGCCACTGCCATCTTCATTGTTTGCTTCCTTGTTGCCTTGTTTTTGTTGCTTCATTTGTGTGTTGCATGTATCAAAGATATCTATTCCCAATTTTTCTATGCACATCAATTCAACTGCACAAACAATTAAATCTAATTTAATATTATTGTTTGCTAGAAGTTAGTTTATGTTTTAAAAATGTTCAGTGTTGTATGTAGCAAAATATTCTACAAGGTGACCTTTCTTATGGCAATGAGTAATAAACAATTTCAACTTATTTTCAACATCATTTTCCTTGTCCAATAGGCCTTTTACTTTTTGCCTCATTTATTTAGAAAGTTTTATGTGCATGGATATCTTCTTCCAACATCTATAAACATTATGATTAAATTCAAACCACAAAAGGAACATGCAAGTTCTTTTCTATATCTTATTTGAATATTTACCATGTTTATCATAATCAAAAGAAATTTGATTAGAGGCAAATTTATACCTTGAACATTCACCGTTGTCGCCTTCTTGAGGAGGTGAATTTGATGAGGTAGTGGCTCTCCTCTGAATACTAGCAATGAATTCAATGACTCTAGAGCTTTCAACATCCTCTTCTTTTACATTCTCATTAGCTGCATTATTATTAACATCTTCTTGCAAAGTGGGTGTCAAACTTTTCCATTCATCATGAACACAAACTTCACAAGCTTGAGGTAATGAACACGAAATAAAATTCCTTCTTGGAACAGCTTCATGTGCCTCCTTGGATTTGGAGCATTTTCCATGTTTTCCATAACCAAGACCCAAATAATTAGGCCCTTCTTGAAGAACATTTGGCTCAACTATGCCTTGTACTCAACTATGCCTTGTACATGCTTGCCTTTAAAACCCTTTAGCTGCATGATTATTAACATCTTCTTGCAAAGTGGGTGTCAAAATTTTCCATTCATCATGAACACAAACTTCACAAGCTTGAGGTAATGAACACGAAATAAAATTCCTTCTTGGAACAGCTTCATGTGCCTCCTTGGCTTTGGAACATTTTCCACGTTTTCCATAACCAAGACCCAAATAATTAGGCCCTTCCTGAAGAACATTTGGCTCAACTATGCCTTGTACTCAACTATGCCTTGTACATGCTTGCTTCCTTGGCCGCCTTTGTTTTGGTTGCTTCATTTGTGTGCTACAAATGATATTCATTCCTGTTTTTTCTCTCACATCAATTCAATCGCACATCACCAAATTTTAATTTAATATTATTGTCATTATGGGTTATTTATGTTTTCAAAAATGTTCAGTGTTGTATGTAGCAAAATATTCTACAAGGTGACCTTTCTTATGGCAATGAGTAATAAACAATTTCAACTTATTTTCAACATCATTTTCCTTGTCCAATAGGCCTTTGACTTTTTGCGTCATTTATTTAGAAAGTTTTATGTGCATGGATATCTTCTTCCAACATCTATAAACATTATGATTAAATTCAAACCACAAAAGGAACATGCAAGTTCTTTTCTATATCTTATTTGAATATTTACCATGTTTATCATAATCAAAAGCAATTTGATTAGAGGCAAATTTATACCTTGAACATTAACCGTTGTCGCCTTCTTGAGGAGGTGAATTTGACATGAGGTAGTGGCTCTCCTTTGAATACTAGCAACGAATTCAATGAATCTAGAACTTTCAACATCCTCTTCTCTTACATTCTCATTCGCTGCATGATTATTAACATCTTTTTGGAAAGTGGGTGTCAAACTTTTCCATTCATCATGAACACAAGCTTCACAAGCTTGAGGTAATGAACACGAAATAAAATTCCTTCTTGGAACAGCTTCATGTGCCTCCTTGGCTTTGGAGCATTTTCCATGTTTTCCATAACCAAGACCCAAATAATTAGGCCCTTCCTGAAAAACATTTGGCTCAACTATGCCTTGTACTCAACTATGCCTTGTACATGCTTGCCTTTAAAACCCTTTACTTTCATAGCACATTTTCATCAAAAATTTGGACCTTATTCCTCTAGTGCCTCTCAAAAGCACGTACACATTCATTTTCAGAGGAAATTGAAGACAGAAACCAATAGCTAATTCTTCTAACTAGCCTTGACTAAAATGAGCTAAATTGTACTTTGATACCAACTTGATTTGAATATGGACAAACTAGTTTTGTTGGGGAAGGGGTTTATGTGTCAAGCTTTAAGTGTATTTTGTGAGAAATTTATGAGTTAATTAGATTTTAAAAACTCGTTTACACATTTATAAAATGAAAATTTTTTATTTCTAGGAAAATTTTTTCCCTCAATCCAAATTCTGATCATTGGACATGTAAGAGGAAGAAAGAGGGAATTCACTTTTCAAATTCTAGACCTTGTCTAAACCAAAATAAACTAGAGGTTTGGTTTTCAAATACATTCACTTATTTGGAAAAGTTCTAGCTACCAAAAGTCCATATGCCAATATACCTCCCAAGAAATCCATTTAGTACACCATTGGTTAGTTTTTTGTCTTCCTATATTCTTTATCAACCTCTTCTAGTGATTCTTGAAAGGTGGAAACTTAAATCCTTCCTAAAAATTTGAGCTCTAAAATGAGAAGACATACAAAGTCATTTTAAGTCATTCTTCTATCCAATTATAAAAACCAAGTGAATATTGAACTACATATTGATTTTTGTCCCATAGAAAAACAAAATCTAAAACCTCTTCAAGGTCTTCAATCTGCTCGTAAAGTTAATTTACATGTCTTGATCAAGTCCAAAAACAAAGAAACATTCAGTGACAACACCAAAATATACAACTTCTTCAACATCTTCTAAACCATCTTCAAAGTCAATATTGTGTGCATCAAATTCCTCAACAAGGTCATTAATGGAGTCATCAATGGTGCATCAAATTCATGCACCATACTTTGAATTTGTAAATAAATTCATGAAACATCAAAATACATGCAAGGCCTTAATTGGATAAGAAATCTAACCATCTATTAGCAAACCAATTGCATCTTATCTTCAAGATCATTTTCCTTGTCCAATGGGCCTTTGACTTTTTGCCTCATTTATTTAAAAACTCATGTTTACACATTTATAAAATGCAAAATTTTTATTTCTAGGAAAATCTTTTCCCTCAATCCAAATTTTGATCATTGGACATGTAAGTGGAAGAAAGAGGGAATTCACTTTTCAAATTCTAGACCTTGTCTAAACCAAAATAAACTAGAGGTTTATTTGAGCTCTAAAATGAGATTCCAAGCCTAATTTCATAAAAAGTAAGTTGGGGATGATCACATTGACTTGCTTGATGACATGTCTATGAATATTAACTACCTTGAACTATTTTTTTGCGTAGGGAAAGAGACACATTTCCATGTCTTAGCATGAAAACGTTCTTTGATATTGTTAATGCCTCTAATGTTTACTTCTACAAGTTCTATAGGCAGAGTCTGTAAAGGGCTAGGTAGCCTCTAGATCTCATCTTTTATGAAAGGTGACATATCTAGTAAATGCCCCTACACTCAATCTCTGGAATGGATCTAAATAGAAGTTCTTCATTTTAATATCCGTAAAACACAACAACTTTAAGGTAAACTATGTACATGTGTCATTTCTCCCACAAACTAAGTGTATAAGTAGTAAATTTTATACCAAGTGTGCTCCCACCATGTAAAGCGCAATTTGGTGAACTTATCATTTTTATAATATCTTTTTCGATTAAATTTAGTTTCACACATGATTAATTATTGCTTTGAAAGTTGTGTTCTACATAATTTGTGTACACTAAATTACAAATTGATTTTTTGAAATCTATTTTGTGTAAATGTCGACCAATAGATATATATCATGGAGGATGAACAACGAAGATCAGCCGAATACCATATGGAGGTTCAGGGATCGGGGAATGTTCATGGTATTTAAATATAATCTTAAATCTCCATACATGTGTGTACATATGGAATTGATTTTTTTATTAACTTTGTGAGTTAATTTAGTTGTTAATAAGTTTCATATTTTAATTTTTAGGAGGTAAGAGGAGAAGGGTTTCAACTCCATCCATGGAGCGTGGCCAAGGTTCAACCGGTCGAGGTATGAGTGGTAGCAGGTTGCGGGAAGGGGGTGATATTTATTCCACCGAAGGCCAATCAACCGTTGCTGGTTCTCAACAGGGTCATTGTGGGTCTGGTTCTCAGCAACGTCATTCTGGGGCTGGTTCTCAGCAGGGCCATGTTGGAGAAGATGTTAACCAACAACATTAAGGTTGCCATCAATATCAATATTTTTTCATTAAATTTGTACAACTTTTTTTACACGTGTTTTTTCTAATATACGAAATTTTATATATATTGATGCAGAGGCTGAAAATGTTCGAGCCAGTGGTCAAAATAGACGCAGGGCAGCGCGCTACATTCAAGAAGAAGGTTGTCAACCCAGCACAACTTATCCGGCTGAGATTACTGATATACCATGGGAAACGAACATGGCAGAATGCACCTTATAAAGGTGTCAAAGCCTTCATGCAAAATTGCAAAGAGATCTCGTGGCTTTGTCTCTACCTGCTGAGAGTAGACAAAGCCTCGAAATAGTTACACATTCATTGGGTGAAATGGTAAATGTGTACAGAAATTTGGGGCCAACGACTGATTCGTTTGTAGAACTGATGAGAAAGAGAAAAGAAACAGTGATAGGTCCCGATGAATGGCAGGACATAAAACAAAAAGCTACAAGAGCAGAGGCCAAGTCAATGTTTAATTATAAGGAAGGGCCAAAAAGAAAAATGTTGAAGGTGCAGTATTTCAAGCACCCAGAAAAAGCTAGTTATTTGTATGATCGACATCTTGCGGCCTTTGGAAGGCTTCCATGGAACGATGAGGTTCCTGTTTATTTTGCACAAATGTTTTATGCAGAATTTTTTTTGGGTATGAAACCCGACTACAATGACCTTCCTTCAGAATTTTTTGGCCCGGGGAGAGGTCGATTATATCAACGTAAGGGCACTAAGCGAGATGTGGAGTTGCCTCGCCCTGAGCCGCCATTGGTGAGTCGACCATTTCGAGTCGAAACTCTGCGATCAGAGATGGATGCGAATTCTCAAATAAGTCGAGAAGCAAGAGATGTTATGATCGACAATGTTCATAGCGGATTGAGTGGAGTCGATCTTTGTTTAAATCGACAAAGAGCACGTGAAAATGCACGTGCCAATTTTGTTTATCGTACAGATGAGGAGATTTACAACATGAATGTTGAAGATCTCCGAACATATGCAATAAATTGTCGCAATGGTCTGTAAGACCTAATTTTTCATGAGGAAGAGGGCACCGGAACGGTATGTGTTAGTGACCTTAGGGTTTGAAATTATTTTTACATATACATGTGTACAATTTGTAATAAATACATGTGTATGTACATGTATACATTTATTTTTATGTGTACATTAATCTAATTTAATGTATGATTATATGTTAAAACACCATTTGCAGTTCTCAGGCATGGTGCGTGATGAAAATGTTAATATTACGTTCGGGACCTCTGGTTCAAACGATGCAGATGGGTCTGACCATCATGATATGTTGGCAAATGTATGTTAGTGTTTTTTAAGTGACTCTAAAATAAATAATTGTTGCCACACATGTACATGTATGTATGTATATATATATATAATTTGATAAAATGTTTTAACAGGTACCGATTCCATCTGATGTTTTTGGGATGGCGGTACCTTCTTCTTCCTTAGGAGATGTACATTCTACTTCATTGGGAGATGAGCCACGAGTATGGACAATTTTTCACAAGTTTAAAATTTATGTTTAAAAGTTATATATATATATATATATTCTACCTCAAAAAGTTCCATTAAAAATTGAGATATATATATATATATATATATAGAGAGAGAGAGAGAGAGAGAGAGAGAGATCTATATTTTGAGTTATTTAAAATTTTTTGAATTTAGGTTCCTATAGAAGATTTCTTTAATCCCAGGACTCTAGCGACGGAGATAGGAACATCCACAACATTTGAACAAGTTGTCTTTAGTTCCTTTTTTTAATATTATTGAAAATAAGTTTATATATGTACACGTGCATTTTCATTTGAAAGTTTTTAATATATATATATATATATATTTACATTTAACTGTACATGTATATTGTACAGTTTACCACTGCAGATGTTTCTATGGGAGAACCTGTTCATCAAATGGAGAGGGAACCTTACAAGGTATTGCATGATTTTTTTGTTATATTTTGTTTTTTACATGAAGTTCTAGATATATATATTCTCATTCATTTTTAAAAAATCAAATTTTAATGTTCAAGTACATGTGCATTGTGTATGTAGGTTTCCCATTCACAGGATAGGGCGCGGACTGAGACCCTAGTAGGGAAGACGCTAGATCCTCCATTTGATGGACATGATTTACAATAGATTTGATTTCAAAATTTAGATGGTTTTAAAATTTGTTAAACTTGATACAGTTTGATACTTGTGAGATTTACAATTTTTTGACATATTTTATTACATTGTTATTATATAATTTGTTTTATTTAATTTTTGGATGGTTTTAGTACTTTTGGCATGTGAATGTGAAGTAATGTTGTCATCTGAACTACATATGGCATGTGATATTTAATGTTAAATGTTTTTGTTGGATAGTTGAATTATAATTGGCATGGCATGTGAAATTTTTAAAACTCAAGTTTGGATGGTTTCAATCTACATTTTGCATGTGATATTTAATGAACTTTAAATGTTTAATGTTTTAATGTTGCACAATATATAATCAAAAGGGTTTTAAAACTTAAAGTTTTGGATGGTTTCAATCTACAACTTAAATTTTTGGATGGTTTCAACCTACATTTGCACATGTGGTAAATTGAAATTATGTTACTTGTAACAAGACAATCCCCATTGATTTCATTGTATATGTTGATTTCTGATTTGATATAATTGCATGTATGATGGTACATTACTTGTAAAGTCATTGGATTAATAGTGTTCATTGATTTCTGTGTAAGCGCAAAAAATTATTGACAATGTAGAACGATTTTTGTGTTATAATAATTAAACCTAATAATATTGGAGAGCAAGAGAGACTTGAGGTATGGTGTTTACTGCAAGAGTTCGAGCTAAATATTTAAATGGTTTATGATTTATGATTTTTACTTTCTTTTTAATATAATCGATATGGAAAGATGACAAAACTAATAAGGGTGACAATAAGAATAGAAGAAGAAAATAGTTTAAGATTGATCACAATAAATGCTATTTGTAATTGATTACATTCTAATTATTCACATTCTATCATTCAATATTATTACATTGTCACTTTGCATTCAAAAATTTTATTCGATCATTTTCCATTATTAAAGTTATTCTACAATATTTATCATCTCAACAAATTGAGGTAACTAAGAAAATTTAAAATTAAAATGACTTGATAAATCTCAAACATATTTAGCATATTTAAAATGGTTTATCGATAGTTTTTTCTTGGTTGCACACGATTGAAACCAACTTAGATCCATCTTAACTACAGATCTATCAAGCGCCGAGAGGGATCAAATCTCTTGAGGTGCAAACCTTTCCTCAAGTTTTGTATTCAAAAAAGAGGTTTGCACCTCTAGATATTTGATCCCTCTCGGCGCTTGATAGATCCATAGTTATGATGGATCTAGGAAAATAACTTTCTAAAAATAAGTAAGGAAAAAGCAGCATAGGGAACAATTAGGAGTAGATTTAGGTCATAGGGAACAATTAGGAGTAAATTTAGGAACATGTGATAGTTGGGTGAGATAAAATCATATTTTAATAAAATAATGGGAATTTGTAGGAGAGACAAATAGTGGATATGACATGTATTTTGGTGAATAATCAAATTTATGGAATTAAACAATTAATTATTTTTGTATGTGAAAACAAGATTCACACCTAATCCTCACCTAAAATACTAAATTAAACACATTATTATTAAGGGGACGAGGAGCTTTGTAGGTTTTGAGCTCCCCATTGTTAGATTAGTGTCGTAATGGCATTCCATGTATTTTTGTGAGAACTTATGATATTGTGATATTCTAATTACGAAATAGTGATCTTGAGTACATGCTGGATAATGTAGTAGATAGGAACTTTTTGATAAGGGGAGATTAGGGATGTGACCAAATTCCTATCAGGGAAAAAAAATTTCTTCACCTTCCTATAACTCCATTGTAGCTTTGGGGGCCAAAGGTAAGAAGAGTACCTTGGAATTTCTTGGGTGAAAAACCAAGTAGGTCACCAACTTTGGTCTAGTGCATTGGAATTCATTAAAGAATTGGTCATTGGAGCTACTTCAAGCTAGGAGTGAGCATCGTCACCAACCCACATTGAATATTTTACACTCCCTAGGGTGAATGATACTTTAAATTTATTGACAGTCTAAGACTTTCGAATTTTTCCGAATGCCAAATGATCTTACAAAGCTAGTATTTATAATATCCTAGTAGGTCATTCGGTGACAACTTTTACCAAAAACTTGAAACAAAGAGAATCTATCCTTGGCTAGGACATCATGTAAGATGCCTGCCATAAACAGTAAAATTGTACTTAAAAGCTGAGATTCGGGCAAGTGGCGACAACCACTTGTTATCTCGTCCCTTGGAGGCTAGGCCATATGGGGACCGAATCTGACCTTACAAAATAAAGTGAAATAATTTGTACCATATGGTCGGAAAACATATACAAGAAAAATTAATATACAAGAACAATTAATTTCATTCTAGAATATATATATATATATCCAATACATATAACATTTTTCATCAATGCACATGTATAGCAAAACTATTTTCAGTTGATACTAGAGCACTTGCTTGTACCCAAACAATTTTTAACATGTGCAAACCACAAATAACATAAGCAGCTCAATTTTTAGTTGAGTACTGGAAGTTCTAAAACATATTTAATCCAAAGATAATAAATTGTTGGACACTTCACTCAAAAAAATTCTAATGTAATTCCATCTTCAATAATCCGTTCATGATCGGATTTTGACATTTTCCATTTCTTAATTTTCGATTTTTTCTTTGATTGAACTTCTATCAAATTTATGTGTGTTGCACACACCAAGTGACTATATTGACAACTTATGGAATCAGGTTCATAGTCTTCAAAGTAAACAAAGTCTCCACTTTGATGAGTTTGTTTGAAAAAATAACCTTTCAGTATAATAGACCCTCTGTCATACTAAAATCTGTGATCATTATAGTCTTGTAATAATTTCATTTTTCGTTCAGTGCAACGCATCAAATAATACTTCACATTTTCATCGTTGTCAATAGGTGCAATTACAACAAAAACATATCCTGCACAATAAAATAAATTTAACATTTAATTATGCATATTTAAATTTATTTCTAGATCTTTAAATCATTAGAAAGTAATTCAAATGTTACCTTCTCTAACAAGATCAGAAACTCGATCACCATCGGATGATATTGTAGTTTCCTCTGATTGCATTTCTTCAAACATTGCAACAAAGATTTTTCCCTTTGTATTTAGCTCTGTATGTTTCCAATCGTTCACATACATTTTGTTTTCACAAACGTCATTGGATTTTGTGTTGTCTATGCAAACATCACAAAAGCAAGAATATTTTCTTTTATCCAATGCAAACACATTTGTGCACAACTTTGTTTGAATTGAATGCAATTTTCGAGTCACTTTTATTGTTTCAACGTCATTTCCAATTGATCTATCTACGTCTCTGATTCCAATATGCCAGAAAAACCTTTATATGGAAAATTAGAAAAAGAATTTGTAAATATGATATCAAAATACAATTAAAAATAATCATTACATGATAAATGTACAATGTTTAAAATTAGATTTCCAATATAAATTAAATTGAATATACCTTCGCACTTCTCTTGATGGGTTTTTCCCATGGCTTAGAGCAGCGATGCACCATTGAACAACTTCTTCAGTGTTCACAAGTCGGCGTGCAAAGTGGTTCATTTGATATCTTCGAAGTACTCGTTTTATGCATGCTCCTACACCGTCATGTTCTCCTTTTCCATGGCCAATCTCAAAGAAATTCCAAAAATGTTTAATGCATGTTTTCTTATGAAGACAACACAACCAAAAGAATGATCGTGCAGATTTGAATTGACCTGTGCATCCGTCTGACCATATCCAATGTTCATTGAATGTTATTCCACGATCTTTCAATGAATCATAAATTCTTCAAAACAATGTTGTACAAAACATGTATCATGTGTACGATCGTCATTGATATAAAAGTGATATTCTTTAATTATATGTCGATTTTCACTCGTGCTTTCTATATGATCGACATTTTGTTCAGCATGTCTATATAGAATATGGACGAGCATGGAGACTTGGTCAGAATGATAGTATTCACTCTGAATTTCTTTTTCTGGAACAAATGTGTAGTTTTCTGCAAAATAAATCACTGACAAAATGGTCCCTGGTGGAAAAACTTCATGAGATTTTTTGAATTTCAAGTCTTGCCATCAAGCTCTAATGGGAATTCTTGGTGTATTTGTAAATTTCTGCCTCAAACTTTCTCAAAAATTCTATCAAAAAAATTTCGTCTTCTCGTAATTCGATTCTTTTAACACTATTTGCACCTTGAATCGATGTACCGATATATTCATATCTCTTCCATTACACTTTCATGTTGGACAATTATTGATCATTTATATCAATACGATATTTGTTTTGAAATTTAGTCAAATTTCCACAATCATCGCATTTTTTACCACCAACACATTTTTTTTGTAAAATAGTTCATCGCTTTCTCTTTCACATAGAATTTGATATATGAATTCACGGATAGTGGAAGGAGGAGGTGAATCCTTCGATAATGTTCTACCGAAATCAAGGAATGTGTCATAATATAACTCAAATTCCACATGATAACGGCAAAAACAAGTGTCGCGTACGGTGATAGGTTTTACATACCATGGTTTTTGTTGAACAAAAGCACTGAGTGAAACATGAATTTGATGATTCTCTTTTTTTAACTTGTTAAATAACTCTATCTGAGTCATTTCCAAGAGATTTTTTTCATGTTCTTCGTACTGATTTCGTGTTATTATTCTTCGCATCACATGTCTTGCAGTTGGTGAAACACGCGAATTGTTCTTCCAATATTCATATATTATATTTTTAACATTTTCTCCAAGTCTATCTTTGTATGGTTGCCTACAAATAGCTCTCCAACAAGCGAGTTCATCATTTACATCTATTTGTAGTCGAAATTTTCGATGTTTGTGCAAAGTTTTTCGTGAGGTTCCCAGTGCTCGTGCCATAGATGTTATCAAACGATTCTCTTGAGTACTTGGTGAAACTATTGCCATCTGTATTCCTCTACGTATATTTGAAACATCTTTATCTCTATATCTCTTAATTGACTTTATAGCACTACTCATATTTTTTATCACCTCTTCATTCATTTTTTTATCTTTGGTTGATTTTCGAATACCCAATAGTGTCGTCGTTTCTTTTAATTTCCTTAATGATAGGAGACCTTTCAACATTTGAGCATGAACTGTCACTTGCTCATTTAAGAAATACTCTTCAAAAATGCGGTTGACACGATATCGTATAACATGGTCAGGTTTTTTATCTCCATATGTGTGAGTGTCAACATTTTCTAACATCTCATTATCGATAGTGATTTCATCTGTACATATTTGAAAAAATAGTACATATTCAATAAATCACTAAATTAATAACTATGTCAATAAATATTAGGAAAATTTTAAATATATCAATAGATCATAATATTTGCATTTACATACCCGCTTCAATTTCTGCTTGAGGTTGATTTTCTTCTTCAATATTTTGAGGAGTATCTCTGTCTGTTTACACTAAACAAAATATTTTTCAAACTAGTTCATCAAATAAAAATTAAGCTTCACATTTTACATTAGGAAAATTTTAAATATATCAATAGATCATAATATTTACATTTACATACCTCCTTCAATTTCTGCTTGAGGTTGATTTTCTTCTTCAATATTTTGAGGAATATCTCTGTTTGTTTACATTAAACAAAATATTTTTCAAACTAGTTCATCAAATAAAAATTAAGCTTCACATTTTACATTAGGAAAATTTTAAATATATATCAACAGATCATAATATTTACATTTACATACCTGCTTCAATTTCTGCTTGAGGTTGATTTTCCTCTTCAATATTTGAGAGGGCTTCTAACTTTCTTTTGTGAGATTGTCTCGTCTCTTCTCTACGTTCCTCAGGGTCTCTTTTTCGATCATATTTTCTCGTACAAGTTCTTCTATTTCCCATGATAATAGGGTATGAAGTTCAAAAAATTTCCTTCAAAAAATTAGACAATAACTCAATTACAAAAAATATCACAAAATATTTAATTTAAAAAAATTCAGTGTAAATTTTTTGTAAAAAATACATACTCCAATCCAAAACACACACTTTAAAAAATTCAAGAGAAAAATGTTTTATAAAAATGAAACGAAGCTCAAAAGATTTACTTCAATTCAAAACACATACATACCTCCAAGAAATGTCTTCCAAAAAATCAATTTGCTTCCAAGAAATGTTCTTAAACCCAAAATTTGAAGAAAAGTTTTTGAACCCAAACCAAAATCTTTGTAAAATGAGATGAAGTGTGCGAAATGTACGAAAATTGTGAATCATTTAGCGGCAATTTATATTAACGCGAAATGTGTTTTAGTAGGGGGCTCCGCAAAATTTTTTGGCGACGGAGAGTTATACAATAGTTCAGCCGAACTTCTGATCAAAATTTCGGCCGAACTATTAAGACGTTAGATTTAACGAGCCTTAAGCGGAAAACATAGTTCGGCCGAACTAACGCGCCACCAATTACGCAAAAACCAGGCTCTGAAAATGGTTCTGCAACTTTGGACTGATTAAACTCCATGAAAGGTTGTTAATTAACTGTCGGAACCAAGACAAGCATTTTCAGAATTGAATCTACTTTCAGGAAATATAAATTTTATGGAATTTTATAAACGTCTATTAATTTTAATTATTTTTCTAATAAAATGGGTGCAAACAATTTCTGAGGGTCATTGTGATTCAATGAAATCAAGATTTTGTATCTCCCAAAAAACATTGTAAAAAGAATTGAAAAAATTATGGGGCATTACATTGGTCCGTCGTCTCTAATGGGTAGCTTTTAGATTTTTAATTTATAACTTATATGTTAAGAAATTTCTTGCGACGCGAAACATATCCAAAATATGCAGTTTTTTGTATTGGACCAGTTCAAAAAATTCTAGTAATTATGATATGCATCCATTAGCTTTGTAAATATGACGAAAACAAAGTAGACTCTGTCTAGATTGTTGTAACACATTTTGTTTTTTCAAAAACACAAATTTTCAATGAATACAACATTGCGTCATAACATGATTTCTTATGAATCCTTTGATTGTTAAGAAACACACACTCAAAGAAACGCTAAGTTGACATATCAAATCTGCATAAAAAAATTTCAAAAAATAAGTAATAGAAAGCTAACAAAATTTCTCACAACTTTTATTTTTATCGCAAAATGAAATTCTACACAGAAAAATTGTTATAGTTTGCAGAAAGTTGAATAACCGAAAAAAATGAAATTTATTTCCCAAAAAAGGGCAAAAAGTGTAACCCAGCTTCACATTTTGATTGTGGGCCATATGAATTACTCAGGACGAGGTAGAGATGTCAATGGGCTCAACTACAATTCTTATCGAAGTTGGTCCTTTGCCACAATTTAGAATGGATTTGTTATAAGCCCACCTAAGATTTGTATCCATATGTTCAAGTTCCATATTGCTATGCTCAGTTTCAAGTTCATCCAATTGCAACGGTATTGATCACTTAGCCTCATTGTGTTGTAGAACAACATTGCTCAGAAGGGCTTTGATAAATTTCTAGTAAAGCTCAATGGTGTAGACGTATTGTTTTTGGCATCCTTAAATATAACTTGGATTTGGGACCCATTCTAAAATTTATGTTAATCCCTAAGTACTGTTGAGTTTTTCCTTGTTTGCAAGAACCTTTGTTGTAGCATGTTCAATTTTTTGTTGAATGTCATTAGGATTTTGGATTTCATAGCAACAATTTGTATTGTGGGCACGAAGGTGAGCTTGTGCACTCCCTTCCACTATGTTGGATGAGACATAGTGGCTTGTGACCCTTTGTTGTGAATGGGTTAGGGATGAGAAAAGACAACTGGGAGAGGATGGATGCATGACAAAAACACGTAAAAGAACGATGAACAAGAGACAACGCAACGAAATACCTAAGAGAGAAAATACAGAGGGTGGTGCAACAAGATTTTAGAGCTTTGAGAAAAACTTCTATGGGAAATGAAGGTGTAGGAAGTGCACCTTAAATGAGGGAAGATAAAATTTTAGAGAATTAAAAACACATCCAAAGAAAAAACCAATAAACTCATTTCCAAGGTGGAAATTGTCCAGGAGAAGATCTTGTGTGATATAGGGCTAGGAGTAGGACAACCACCATTTTAGAAAGAAAAAAATGCTTCAAGGTGGCAAGACTTTTCAACTGACACATAAAACCAACAATTTTAAAATTCAATGTAACAAAAAATAATTTTCAGAGATACTTGAGTGTAGACTCATATGTTAGTATGGCCAACACTATGGTTGGGGGTACGAATACCTCGCAACCCATCCAACCCAAACAACATTAGCTCATTCCACACCAATAGAAACCAACCTCCACTCAAAGAAAGTAAAGCATTTCCCAAAATCTAGCCTTTGTAAATTCTCCTCAATTTTGTTGAGTATACTAGGAAAGAGCCAAATAATAGCCACAATGGAGGAGACCAGGTCTAGAGGACTTGGTCCTACCCTCATTAGAAGAAAGGAAACATTGATATTATCGGAGTAGAAACCAGGTTTGGGAGGGGTAAGTTTCTTGGGAGAGAAGTGAAGGCATAACTCAACGAGAATAATAGTGGTTTCCCCTTGCCAACCTACATTAAGACTGGCCAAACTACCATTGAGAGAGTTCCATCAATTTCCACCCTGATTCATTAAATGCATAATTATTTTACTATTGTGTGGATCATCATTTTGATAAAGTGTAGGATGTGTGGCGAGTTGGATGGCCATGCTTCCCACATGCTTCCCCCCTTGTTTGAGTTGGGTGATGACAATGGAACCATCTCCTTCCACGCTTTACCCTTGTTTCTCATCCCATCCGAGAGTTATAAATATTTATCCTTAAAAAAATGAAAATGATGGATGAATCAATGTTACATTACATCTTAGAATGAATATTAGTAATCTACTCAGGTTAAAAGAGACTTAACAATTAACAATAAATAAGACGGTTTTTTGGTTTTTGTCTTTTTTTCATGTAACCAAGTATTGTATAACAACAATATACATGATATGAATTAAGTATGTTATTTCTAAGGGATTTGGAGGATAATAATCATTACTCTTAATTATTTTAAATAAATTGAATTGACAATAATTAACAATTAATATTATTAGATTATTTGAAAAAATATTTAAGAGTAGTTGATAAAATTTGAATAGTTTTGGAAATAAAAGTTTGTGATCCATGGTGGTAGTTGATTCCATTGAGATAAGCTCTACAATCCAGAAATAGGAAGAGGTAGTGATTCATATGAAAAAAACATAATGTTGGCTCAATTGAAAAAGTAATAACAATAATAATTCCATTCAATTCAATTTATTATATTATTTGTAACAGAAATTCTCAGATTATCCATAGTGTAATAAGATTCATGTCGCTGTTTTGAATCCCAACGGGGATCCATCTTCAGGACTAATTGATAAATCATGGATTCAAAAATTAGTCCTGTAGATGGATCCACGTAGGGATTCAAAGTGTTGACATGATTATTATCACAATATGGATAATCTGAGAATTTCTGTTATAAATGATAACCACAGAAGCCTAAAAACTAAAAATATTGTATTATTATTTTTTAGCTAAACTTATATTGGTATTACCTCAAAAAATCAAAACATCAAAATATAATTGTCATATGTTCATGATTTTATTGATTTTACTATAAGCGAACTCAATCTGCCATAAGGGAAACCATATATAATGGCCATCTATGGAGGATACAACCTAAGCAAGATGCAAATAACTAATGGAAATAAACAAGCCTATTAGTTACCTAATCAAAAATATAAGTGCTATTGTAATACATGACATAAAATCAGGATTTGGAGGAAATCACTAGAGCATCATCCTTGGCACTAGTACCTGGAGGAGCAGGAGGATTTTCCTCACACTAGAGATGGCTCTGAAAATGGGCAGTCCTAGCATCAGAAATCTCCAAGAACAAAATCTAATACCACTTGACATGCTTGATGTCATTTAGGGGAGAGAAAATTTTATACTGCTCCTTTTGTTTCTCCTTCATAACTTTGCCTAGGATGGTTTTCAACTGCAAATGAAGGGTAATGGAGTTAAAGCATAGATTTTTTCTTCCCCAGTTGTGACTAGGGTCAGGAACCCAATGGGATACCTCCTCAAGGATGTCACAATCTATGAAAATTTGATGTTATTCAATAGAGAGGGAATCAAGATCATGAATCTCAACATTAATATATAAAAGGATAGATAATTTCTAGATGGTTGCAACCTCTTGTGCATCTGTATGGGCATGAGTTTTTCCTTGGGGTCTATGGCCACCCCCCTTCAGTAGTTGCACATGCAGTGCTAAGAAATGATGCTCAAGAGCAGAAAAATCCAAATACAAGGCTCAAGAATTGATACCCTAGGGGAAGAGTGGCAGAGATAGGAGATGCCAAGAAAAGCCTAAAATGATAATTGGAGGAAGGAAAACACAAAAAAAAAGGTGGGGGGGAGGGGAGGAAGAGGTCCTCGGGCAAGACAAAGCTTAAAACCATTTCCTACACACCACAAGTCAAAAGAAAAAACCCAACAAACATTGAACAACAACCTAAACTATAACCAATGAATTCAAGACCAAAAGATATGTGAAAAGAGCCCAAAAGTCTCAAAAAGTACCTCAATAAAAGCATTCCACAATGTCCCAACTTATGAAAGGTGCCAGACGTAATATGGAAAGGTGGCCAATACAAGAGATTGTATCAATAAATTTGGGGCCATATTAGTGAACAACTCCAAAAAATGGGCACAAGATATGCAAGGAAAGGAAATTGTTGGAAGTTGTTTACTTAGCTTGAAAATTAAAAGACCCAACGGTATGATATTTTGTCATATATATATATATATATATATATATATTATTTTCGATGAATTTATAATGTGTAAGATAAAAAAAATTTGTGAAGGTTCTATAAATTCAAGTTGGAATTAGTTCCAACGTATAAATTTAATGATGGGATGATATATTGTCCATGTCTTCAACACTTTATATTATTTTCATTTATGGCCAAAAAATATGACTTTTAATTAATTTATAAATTTTTTAAAATAATTTACAAATTACACCAAAGTTTCTATAAAATTAAATATTAGATTTATTATTTTGAAAATAAAAAATTAATTTTTTAATTTAAAAAAAAAATGAATTGTTATTTTTAATTAATGGATGTACATGAATTGACTAACTTTATGTGTTTTTAAATCAAATTGTCAAAAAAAAAAATGTTAAAAAAAAAAAATCTTCACACCACTATGTGTCCAAAATAATTAATTATCCAACTTGATTTGACATATGTGCTGATTATTTACTTCTTGTATAATGATTTGGTATGTTTATGTATGGTATTAAAGGGAGAGAAGCAACATTTCCATCTCAGATAGAATGAGACATGACAAGTAGGGAAGGGGATGATTCCTTGTAGATTTTTCCAGTGCCAATTGTGGTTTCCAACAAGTTTTGTTTGTAGATATTGGATGTCATCGAATGAACAATATGAAAAATATGTCAGAGCCTCAGAGCAGTACTGCAATATTAACATGCCTGCAGGGAAGAAATGCAAGGGAGAAACACGAATGGGAGCCACGTTGTAGCATTTTGGAGAAGATCCCAATTTTCTTAAATCGTCAAAGGAGGGGTTGTTTTGTCCAAGGACAAAATGATTGATTGAATTTGAGGTGGGATGATCCTTCATCTCCTTTTCATCAATGGTTTCCATTGGTACATCATTGAAGGTTTCCTTATGCTTTAATGCTAATTTCTCAGGACTAATTTTTCTATTATATATTCTACACAAAACCCAATCATCCAACTACAACAAGAAGAGTACTTTTAATTAGTACAGAAACAAAATGACAGAGAAAACATGGAAAATATAGAATTCTTTATGGAACAAATCTCAACACAGGTGTATAATCACATAAAACCCAACAAAGAGAAGACATAATTACTTACTCTTAAGTTGTCTTTCTTCCTTGAAGGATTGTTAATATCAGCAAGGCCACTACAAGGTATTTCCCCAAAGGGCTGGCATACACCCTGATATTTCCATATCCTATATGTTGGAGGCTTGAGAAAAGTTCCTTTTACACATACATTGACTTGTAGGAGTAAACAAAGAACTAGCCTTAAGTGTCACGTGACCAGGCACGAAGGTGAGTGAGATCTTGGTCGTTGAATGCTGCAAAGTGTTAGAGCCCCCCGGGTGTATTGGAGGTTTGGAACCCTAGATAATTCAATGGAAGATGGGGAAAATCCCTCCATAATTGAAATACCGGGACCTCGGTACTTTCGTAGGAGGCACCCATGTACTTTTTGAGGGAGCCTTGGGGAGAAATTATTTGGATTTAATCATCGGGGTGAGGCAGAAGTAGTGGAGCCCCGAGATTTCTACGTTAACCAATGGAATTGTGACGCACTGAGGAGGGACCACCAGGGATCCACACAGCCTGGAAGGTATTCCTTTATAGTTTCAATGAGGGTTTGTACTAGAACCCACTAGGATTCTATCACCAAGGTGACATGGCCATAACGTACCCAACACCCGCACACTATATATAATGTTATAGTTTGGGCCATGTGATCCATAGAGAGGGGTTAATTCATGGCCTAGTATGAGTGGGTTGACAAGTTCCACATGATATGACATGACGCATGGTGAAATAGCCACATGGTTGCCACGTGGTAGGTTAAGTGACATGGCACTATATGATCGGCCAAACTTTAACGACACATATCTTTTGATCGAGGATTTGATTGAGACAAATTTCATATTGTTAGAAAGGTCTTGATGAAATAGATGTAACAATGGTATCCATTTTTTGTTGACGATATCGATATCCACTTGGGCGCTAGGTGGAAGGGCACCTATCCATCCCACACACCTGCACATGGTCGCCCAATGCATGATAAATACTAGAGCATGGGACATTTATTCGCCACCCCCGCCAGTCTCCCATCAACATCCTTCGACTGCAGCTCATTAACTCTGTTCATCCTGCCTTGGCCGACTCCCATGGCCCTTAAATGCACAATCCCTGCTCCATCCTCCTCCATTCGTCCCTCCCTTATGCTCTGTGTAGTTGCCTCTGGTGTCTTAGTCGCCCCTCAGCCCCTCTACCCTGTGGTTGTTTCTCCATGAATTTTGGCACCTCAGATCATCTAGAGGTCGCTCCTTCTCCTCAAAGCTCCTCTCATTCCCTTGCCTCAGCCATGCCGAGAAGACATAGGATGAGATGTCGCAAAGCAGGAGGGCAGGGCCTCCCATCCAAGCCTCCTACCTCAACCTCCATGGGCAGGGCAGTGAATCTCTCAGTGGACTAGGAGGAGCTAGACGTGTTCAACCCTGTCAATATCAGTACCCATTTGTCCCTCCAAATTCCGACCTATCCATATGAACCCTCTAGCTAAGTCGTCCACCCCAGAAAGTGACCCCATAAATCAACCATTAAGTCTGCTCTAGCCTTCTCTCCACGCAAAATGAAGGCCTTGGCAGTATAGAGTGCTTCCAGCAACGTATGTGGTTCAAGTAGCAGTGTACGTTCAATCTTGAACGAGGATGGAAAGTATGTTGTCTCCAACACTCATGTAGACTCCTCCATTTTTCCAGATGCCCAAGTGTTGTTTGTCCCTTCCTCAACGACCCACGTGTCTAAGAAGGAGGAGGACGAGTCAAAATATGCATTCAGGATTGAGGAAGAGCCACCCATCCCTCCATAAATTAATTATAGATCTCCATCAGTTAATTTTTGGGTGCTCGTCTCTTTTTCCAGTTTTCTTTTGGTTTTTTCTAGATTTCTAGTGTTTTGGTACTATCTTTTGTTATGGTTCTATCCCAGACTTATAACTTGTCAAGCTCGTTTCCCACTATGGGCACCTCATTATCATCTCTGATCTTGTGCTAGTTTCCCCATTTGGGGCAGTCCCTTTTTTGAAGTATTGCTTCTGATACTTCTCTCCGGAATTGGCCTGCCAACTCTGGAGGACAAGAAATGTAATTTTTGGACCTATATGATATAATATAAGTAGCCTAATTTAGAAAAAAAAAAAAATGGCGTCCATTTTAGGTTTTTAGAAGGTTTAAAAGGATCACAAAATTTAGATCCCATTTCCATAACTGGACTTTGGAGGTTGGTTCAAATCTACCCTTAGTTGGGGCTAGGGATATTAGGGGATATGTTAGATTAACTATAGAGCTTGACCCCGAGAGTGTCAAGAGAATTTAACCTGTAACCTATCAATAACAAAAAAAAATTAATGATGGGGGCTATATATATATATATATATATATATATATATATATATATATATATATATATATATATATATATATATATATATATATATATATATATATATATATATATATATATATATATATATATATATATATATAAACAGGGTTTAACTCATGACCTAGTATGAATGGGTCGACAACTGCCACCTGGTATGACATGGTGCATGGTTAGATAACCACATGGCTGCCACATGGTAGGTTAGGTGATGTGGCAATCTCTGATTGGCCAAACTTTAACCAACCATATATTTTGATCTAGGAGTCAGATTGAGACAAATTTCATGTTGTTAGAAAGGTCTTGACATAAAAAATGCAAATATGACATCCATTTTAAGTTTTCAAAAGGTTTTAAAAAGGTCGAAAAAATTAGATCCCATTTCCGTAACTGGACTTTGTAGGTTGGGTCAACTCTACCTTTAGTTGGGTCTAGGGATAGTAGGGGGTATGTTACATCAACTATGGGGCTTGACCCCGAAAGTGTTGAGATAATTAAACTTGTGACCTATCAATAGAAAAGTAGTTTTAAAGATGGGGACTCAAGAAATTGAGGTAACCCTTGCAACTCAAATTATTATTATTATAGATTATAAAAATATTTAATATATCACTTAAAAATATATACATTTAAAAAAAGATTTAACAAGATTCCACCATTGAGATTCACCTCTTTACCATGAATATTCTCGACATGTAAACAAGCTTTATTACAATACCATAAGAATATTCTAAAATATATTATGGAGCTTAAATCCTTCATTCCACCTAATAATTATTGGTTAATTAGCACAACCATATAATTTAAATGGCTACTGTACACCTATACATGTCAAAACACTTACCTCATTATACATCTCACATTTTGAGATTGAAATAAATATATAACTAAATTATAAATTTATTGTAAATTCTCAACCCCACCCTTGATAACCATAATTATCTCTCTGTGTTGTCCAACAATAAGAAAAAAATTAACATCGCTAAGATAAGAACTAATTCCCATGACCTTCGGAGTGAGACGAGGTGATGGTATATTCCCAAGACCCCTTGGAAAGATAGAATCTGTCAGATTTGGGATTATAAGTAGGTCGAAGATGAAAATCACTTCCTTTTAGAGTGCCCTACTCCTACTCACATTCGCTTTTAATTCCCTACCATCTACTACACTTCCAATATTCTTAACCTATTAAGCCAACCCACCTATAGTGATCTTGCAGCACTTATTTCCCTTATCTTTGACCATAGAAACAAGATTATTTCTCCTCTCTTAAGGTCCGATAGACCACATTTTTCTTAATGAAGGATGGAGGATAACCACCATCATATATGTGTGTGTGTGTGTGTGTGTGTGTGTGTGTGTTTGTGTGTGTGGTAATCATATATACATTTAAAAGAACATGTAATGATTTTTTTAACTATGAAGATTCATCTTCACACATTACAATGGAGTTAGTAACTTGTAAATAGGCATTGTTACAATACCATGGCTTACGAATCCCACATGCCCAAAAAACCATAAATAATGTTCATGACATTTTTTTATTAATTATAGAGAAAATGCATAACTAATTCTGAGATAAATCCTACCACCCACATAAATATTCTCTCGAAGTTAAATCCTACCACCCACATATTAATTATTAATAATTAAATTAAAATTATGATTTTTTTTTACAAAATAGACAAACCTATGAACATAATTAAATGATAATTTTGATCATCATTAATATATTCGAGTAAAACCCTTTAAGACCCATCATGAACCCTTGAAAGAAGTTTAAATTAGCCTCAAGAATTTATCACCCAGAGAATATATATATATAATATTTAATATCATGGTTAAAATTTCAAAAATTAGTATCATTGTTGAATTTAACTTTAATTCCCACTCAACTATCATAACTTTTAAAGTTTAACCATATTAAAATAAATCCCAACTAACAAAATTTGACATTCTAATCAAAATATTTATTTATAACTTATAACAAAACTTTTAGAAATTTGAAAAAAAATGTGCTTAAAACTCTTTAAAACCAAGCATTAACATTTGATTTCATATTGAAAATTCTTATTTATAACTTATCACAAAACTCTTGGGGATTTAAAAATAGATAAAAAAATCCATGATTAAATTATAACTAATCTCTTCCAAATTTGAAAAAAAATAAAAATTGTCATAAAATTAATTAAAACTAAGCATTTACATTTTACTTTATATTCAAATACTTATTTATGGCTTATCCAAAAATTCTTAGAAACTAAAATATAAATAAAATATCCATGTTAAAACTCTAGTTAAATTGTTAAAAACAACCATTAACATTTGACTTTATATTCATAACACTTATTAATAGTGTATCACAAAATTATTCAAAATTAAAAAAAAAAAAACAAAAAAATATCCTTAATATATTTGAGAAAAACTTTTAAACCAACCATGAAGCCCTTAAAGTAGCATGGATTAGCTCAAAAGAGTTTACTGGGTCAAGATGAATTGTAATTCAATATGGTAGAAATATTGTAATGTTTAACATTTTGATTAGGTCAAAATCAAATAAAAAATAAAATAATTAATAATTATAATTATCAATAAAACATTTTAACTGACTTAAATTAATAAAACCAAAAATAAAAATAAAATAACATAAAAAATAGATAATTAATAATTATCATTATAATTAATAATTAAATTTCTAATCGTATCTTTAAGATTCAAATCTCTATAATATATATAGTAATAAAATCTCTTCATATGTAAATATATTTTATAACTTTTAGTATGAAAAGAGATTTGGCTACAGATATATATATATATATATATATATATATATATATATATATATAGCAATTGCACCTAGAGGTGCAAAGGAATAAAAAATATTGTTGAAGCTCTTGAAAACACCCTAAGTGGTTTTAATTTTATTCCATATGAATTTCTCAGGATGAGGCGAATATCTCAATGGGCTCAAGTAGGGTTCTTGGCCAAGGTGATCTTTTGCCACAATTTAAAATGGATTTGTTACAAACAAACCTAAGAGTTGTATCCTTATGTTTGAGTCCCATATTTCTATGCTCGATCTAAAGTTCATCCAATTGCAATGGTATTTATCTC
This sequence comes from Pinus albicaulis, assembly GCA_034641835.2. NCBI lineage: Eukaryota > Viridiplantae > Streptophyta > Pinopsida > Pinales > Pinaceae > Pinus > Pinus albicaulis. The sequence goes on from CM076581.1 coordinate 1,599,449,733, forward strand.
TTAGCCTCATTTTTTTCTAGATGAACATTGATGAGAAGGGATTTGATATTCTAGTAAATCTCAATGGTGTAGAGGTATTGGTTTTGGCATCCTTAGGCATAACATGGATTGGGGACCCATTCTACAATTTATTTTAATACTAATGTATTGTTGAGTTCATCCTTGTTTGCAAGAACCTTTGTTGTAGTGTGTTCAATTTCTTGTTGAATGTCATTAGGAGTTTGGATTCGATAGCAACGAGTTTCATTGTCATCATGAAGTTGAGCTTGTGTGCTCCCTTCCACTCTGCTAGATGAGACATACTGGCTTGTGACCCTTTGACGTGAAGGAGTTAGGGATGAGAAAATAAAAATGGGAGAGGATGGATGCATGAGAACTTCAGAATATCTGCAAATATTTTGTGTAGTATGGGAGGCCATTGCAGGTTGTGATTACTGGGGTCATTTATCAGCTTTTAAAGATCTGGGATATATAAATTTTCCAAAAATGGTAGTGTCATGGGTGCCCCCAAATTTGGTCAAGGCTGAGGTGGGTGACCTAAAGCACCTAGGGGTCCTCCCATCAAGGTGTTTCTAACAAGATATGCGAGACTCGTTTGATAATAATTTCCTTGTTGTCATAGTGTAGGCATGTAAGGTGGCTATCCATAAGGGATGTTAGGCCCGAGGGAAAAAAAAGGGTTTCCCCTAACATTGTAATTTCCCCCTTGGACCAACTGAGGTTGAGGGGGTGCCCAAATGGATGCAACAGGACTCAGTTGGGGGATTTTTCTCACCATATAATGGACAACTCGCACATGATCGACACTCGAAATTTGGCCACTAGGAGGAAGTAAATCAATAAGTGACAAACCAGGTTTTCCTATAGATGGTAAGGATACAGAAATCCCCCCTACTAGTATATTTGTGTTAGGAACATTTCCCCGAAGAATTTGAGCCTGGGGATTCGAACTCAGCAAAGTGTTCCAACTAAAAGGGTTTCTGAAAGGGGTCGAGCTAGGAACGTTACTAGGAGGGACATCAAGAGGTCTAGGAGCAGACACAAAAGGGGTGGAAACTAAGAGGTACTAGACTCCACTCATAGAGGGTGTTACCAAGTTGCCTAGACTAGGCATACTCTAACTAACAGGGTGACAAATCACCGATGTAGAACTAAAAATAGGTGGGGGAAGTGGTGGTGGAGAAACATTTTCCCCAAATGACCATGACTCACTATTTTTCATGTGGATATTGGACGTGGGAATGTACAAATACATTACAAAAAAGGGGGGGTATGAAAAAAACTAGTCAATCAAAACATACAATTACATAAAATCAGAACAGACTACAGGCAACTTGTTAGCCCGGGAATTCAAAGGACTCGGTGAATGTTAAGTTTTTGGATGGACAACGCTTCTCGGGAGAGCAAGTAGAGCATTAGAAGGTGGACTAATGGCCACATATGAAGGATACAACCTTAGCAAGATAGAACAACAAATGTAACTAAACAAGACTATTAGTTAGTTAATCACAAATATAAGTGTTATTGTAATACATGACATAAAATCAGGAGTTAGAGGAAATCACAGGAGAATGATCCTTGGCACTGGTACCTAGAGGAGCTGGAGTATTTTCCTCACACTATAGATGGATCTCCAAGTGGGCTATCCCGACATCCAAAATCTCAAAGAACAAATTCTAATACCGCTCAACATGCTTGATGTCATTTAGGGAAGAGAAAATTTTATACTGCTCCTCTTGTTTCTCCTTCATAACTTTGCCCAGGATGGTTTTCAACTGAAAATGAAGGGTAATGGAGTTAAAGTATAGTTTTTTTATTCCTCTATTTTGACTATGGTCAGGAAGCCAATGGGATACCTCCTCAAGGATGCCACAATCTATGAAAATTTGATGTTATTCAATAGAGAGGGAATCAATATCATGAATCTCAACACAAATGTATAAAGGGGTAAATAATTAGTAGATGGTTGTAGCCTCCTATGCCTGTGTCTAAGGATGAGTTCTACCTTGGGGTCTATGGACACCCCCCTTTGGCAGTTGCACATGCAGTGCCAAGGCATGATGCTCAAGAGAAGAAAAATTCAAATACAAGGCTCAATAATTGATACTCTAGGGGAAGAGTAGTAGAGATAGGAGATGTGAAGAAAAGTCTAAAATGACAATCGGAGGAAGGAAAAAATAGAAAAAATGGGGGGAGGGGGGGAGTGTGACGGGGAGGAAGAGGTCCTCGTGTAAGAGTACAAAGGTTAAAAACATTTCCTACACACAAAAATTCATGAAGACAAAAACAAACAAACATTGAACACCAACCTAGAATATAACCAACGAATTCGAGACCAAAATATTAGTGAGAGTGAAAAGTCTTAGAAAATACCTTAATAAAAGCGTTCCAAAATGTCCCGACCTCTGAAAGGTGCCATACTGAATACGGAAAGGTGGCCAATACAAGAGATTGTATCAATAGAGTTGGGGCCACATTAGTGAACAACTCCAAAAAATGGGCTTAAAATATGCAAGGAAAGGTATTGGCACACTTGCTTGAAGGAACACAAAGATGTCCTAGGTGACATAACAATGTATTTTGTAGGGGAAAATTTGGAACTTTCTTACCTTGTAGGAGTGTCTGGTATGTGTTGTTGAATTCTAGATTGCTCTTCTAAAATGCAAGCACTCTAAAGTCTCGTGCCCATAAGAGTGGAGCACAATGGTCAGTACCATGATTGGAGGTCGGCTGAGGCAGTATACAACATTATGGGTGTTTCCCTTCTTCTACTTAATGTTCAAGTGGAACTTTTGCAGGTATGTTGACCATTTTTTATGGCGATTTTTCTACAAATTCCCTTGTGTCTGTATGAACTGTAGGGTTCAGTGGTCTATGTGGATGATTGTTTCCTTCCCCATATGTAATGTTTCCAGTTTTTGCAAGCCTACACAATGGAATACATCTATTTTTCATAGGTGGGATACTTTTGGACCGTGTCACAATTTTGTTTTCTTCGAAGAGAAAATACATTGATTTAAAGTCTCTTATTTGGGCCAAAATCCATTAAATATGAAAAAAATTGCTCTTGCATGGAAATCAATGAAGAGATAATCAACCTTGGGCAAGCTGACTGTCAAATCTAGCAGGTGGTTCATCTGCTCCAGGATATAAGGACCAGGGAGATTGGGGGATTGTTCTGAATTTTTTTGTGGATCAATCTTCCCTTTCACTGCATCCTTGAAAGAGACTGGACCTTTGGAGCTAGATCTCGGACAACCTCCAAGAAGTCTCATATTAAGGATGATGGTTGAATATCGTACAAGACCATAGTACTCCAAATTATAGTCCTCTTGCAATCTTTTCCCTTCATAAATCATATTTTGGAGTCCTACTAGAATACCCATCTGTTATTGAATATTTTGCTTTAGCATTTGTACCTGATCCCAGATCCAGACCCTCATACACACATATTTCACACTCAACATTTAAATAAAAAAATTGAAGTGACACTTCTTCAAGCATATCTAAGGATTGATATCCAAGATTCGTCCACTTATTGGACTCGAATAGTGAATTCAAGGGTGGACTGGGAATCCAAGAGAGGTTTTCCGAATACTAGTAAGGAGATGAGTTGAGAGCCTCCCCATCATCGTAAAATCCAAAACTCTAATCCATATAGTTCCTGAAATCCCACAGACCTAAAAAACTCCATGCGCTAATAACTCATTGAGGACCTCGAGATCCATGACAGGAGGAGGATCTGTATTTTGTGACAAAGATTCCTTGAAGATAAAAATCCTTTAACTGTGTTCTGGGCCCACATGCGATGAAGCCTTGGCTCTTTGAGGTTGCAGATTCCACCAATCGGTCTCATCATATGTAGTATGTGAACAAAAGATGCTACAAATCGGTCCTCTTGTAGTAGTCTCTCACTCTTCATCCTCTTTCAAACAGATCCACTAGTTCATGCTCCCAGACCTTAGATCGATATGGAAAAGCAAGAAAACCAATCTCTGAGATTCATTCCAACTCACTCTCAAGGTAATATGGCTAGATCCAATAGAAAACAATGTATTTATCCATAGATCCACTCTTTCAAAATCACTATCAGTCCCAAGAAGAGCAAGGGATTCATTATTTACCGAGTTCCCCCACCAGCTCTTCTTGATACTAAGAGATCTCTACTTTCCCAAACCCCAATCCTTGAGTTCCCAAATGCGTAGGTTTGAATCTAAAAAATATCTTATTCTGTGATCAGATCCGGCTTCATCGGTGTCAATTTTCGCTGCACGCGATGTTGCAAGTGGAATGGACTTGAAAATAATAACTGGATCTAGCTTCTGCGTTTCCTCCCCCTGGTAATAGGGAGAAATTAAATTGACATGAGGGAGATCAAAACAGATCTCGGTGATAGAGGGGTTAACTCTCACGCAATTTACGTTCATCATAAAAACCAGTTCCTCGAAATATTGACATTTGCACAGAAGATCTATCTGATAGAGCCATTGTTGTCAATATCTACATCCATGAGGTCTCCAATGGCCATCTCCCTCTGCAGCACCCATTTGGTGATGGTGTGGTTTCTGCAATCGCTCTTGAACTCTGTATCTGACAACCTCTCTCACCTGCCTCGTATATATATATACAAACATTAGCATAATTTTATTTAAGTTAAGCTAAGTTAAAACTGAAGATTTTGCTACAATTAAGGAAACTACCAAAAATTGTAAATTGTGATACAATTAAGGAAATTGAAAAATGAAAGAAACAATGTTGAGATTCGAAGTGGAGTAGGTCAGTGGCTATCAATAGCCACCTGGATCATTCCTCCTCCCTTAGGAAGCAATGGTCCCCATTTCGTTCAGTGCCTCCATAAGATGGGGAAACTTCTACTGAACTTGGTGCCTAGTGAGCCACTTGCCTTGGTGTAGGAGTTTGCCAACTTTGACAACCCGATACAGTTGAATATTCTGCTAGCAAGTGTTCTTGATCCACATGTCCATGATCCGATCATTTTTTGTCTGTTCCATGCAGTCAGGGTTTAGATCTATTGGTGTGAGTTGTTTGGAAACGTCGGATGTGTCAAGTAATGCTGGAAAGTATGGTCGAAGGTGGTCCACATTGAACACTGGGTGCAGGTCAAGGAACGGTGGAATCTTGAGCTCAAAAGCATTGTCCCCTACAAACTTGGTGATGGTGTATGGCCAGTATCGGAGCAGCCAAAGATTATGGTGGGGGCCAACGAGGCACTCCTTCTACAAATGTAGCCAAACATTTTTTCCCACTTGGAACTTGTGTGGCACCCTATGTTGATCATGTTGTTGCTTGTACTTAGAATTGTTTTTTTCCAATATGTCATGGACTTGTTGGCGACTGTGCTGGATTCAATCAATGAAGATATTAGCATTTTTTCTTTCAGACTGGACATGGGTCGAAGTTTCCTCAGTAATTGCAAATGGTATGACCACATCAATGGGACATAGTGGTTGGAATCCCAATCCCACCTGAAAAAGGCTTGGCTAGTTGAGCTATGGAGAGCTCTATTGTAGCTGTGTTGGTCATAGGGGAGGCCTTCATCCCATGTGCTAAGATGCTTCGAGTTGTACATGTGCATAGTACCTACGATCATCCTATTGATGACCTCTATTTGGCCATCAGTTTTGGGGTGGAAATTCGTGGACTTAGTGAGCTTGGAATCCAACATCGACTAGAGACTTGACCAAAATGTACTTAGGAACCTGTTGTCTCGATCTAAGATAATGGATCGTGGAAGCCCAAAGTGTACCCACACTCATTCAAAGAAGAGATTAGCAATGGCTTCTAATGTGATACTCTTCTTGCAGGCCCCTAGAATGGCCATATTAGATCATCTATCCACGACCATGAAAACATAGTCATTTCCATGCTTAGACGTCGAAGGGAGGCTTGAAATGTAATCCATTAAGATGGATTCCCACGACTGACTAGGAGTAGGCAGAGAATTATATAGGCCTTGATTTTTATGGTCGGTTTGTCAATGGTGTAAGTAGTGCAGGATCTGATGTAATTCCAAACATTGTTTCGAAGGTTCGGCCAATAAAAATACTTCTGTAGCACTACAATTATCCTCTCTAATATAAAGTGTCTAGCAACCTGACTATAGCATGCTTTGTAAATAATCTTGGCACACTCGCTTGAAGGAACACAAAGATGTCCTAGGTGACATAACAATGTATTTTGTAGGTGAAAATTTGGAACTTTCATACCTTCTAGTAGTTTCTGGTATGTGTTGTCGAATTCTAGATCGCTCTTGTACATATGCAAGCACTCTGAAGTCTCGTGCCCATAAGAGTGGAGCGCAATGGTTAGTGCCATGACTGGAGGTCAGCTGAGGCGGTATACAACATTACTAGTGCTGCCCTTCTTGTACTTAATGTTCAAGCAGAACTTTTGCAGGTATGTCGACCATTTCTTATGGCGATAATTCTGCAACTTCACTTGTGTCTGTATGAACTGCAGGGTTCAGTGGTCTATGTGAATGATTGTTTCCTTCCCCATAATGTAATGCTTTCATTTTCAGCAAGCCTACACAATGGAATGAATCTCTTTGTCATAGGTGGGAAACTTTTGGACCGTGTCACAAATGTTTTGTCTGAGTAGAGAAAATACATTGATGTAAAGTCTCTTATTTGGGCCAAAATCCATTAAATCTGCAAAAAAATGTTCTTGCATGAAAATCAGAGAGGAGATAATTAACCTCGAGTAGGTTGACTGTCAAATCTAGTAGGTGGTTCATCTGCTCCAGGATACAAGGACTAGGGAGATTGGGGGATTGTTCTAAAAAAATTTGTGGATCGATCTTCCCTTTCACTACATCCTTGAAAGAGACTGGACCTTTGGAGCTAGATCTAGGCCAACCTCCAAGAAGTCTCATTTTAAGGATGATGGTTGAATATCGTACAAGGCCATAGTACTACAACTTATAGTCCTCTTGCAATGTTTTCCCTTCATAAATAAGATTTTGGAGTCCTACTGGAATACCCATCTGTTCTTGAATATTTTGCTTAATCATTTGTACTCGATCCCAGATCCAGTCCCTCATACACACATATTTCCCACTCAGCATTTTAATAAAAAATTGAAGCGACACTTCTGGAAGCATATCTAAGGATTGATATCCAAGATTCGTCCACTTATTGGACTCGACTAGTGAATTCAAGGGTGGATTGGGAATCCAAGAGAGGTTTTCCGGATACTAGTAAGGAGAGGATTTGAAAGCCTGCCTGTCATCGTAAACTCAAAAAATCTAATCCATATAGTTCTCGAAATCCTACAGATTTAAAAAAACGCCATGAGCTAATAACTCAACGAGGTCCTCAAGATCTATGACACGAGGAGGATCTGTATTTTGTGACCAAGATTCCTCAAAGATCAAAATCCTTTAACTTAGTTCTCAACCCCCATGCGATGAACCCTTGGCTCTTTGATGTTGGAGAGTCCACCAATCAATCTCATCATACGCAGTATGTGAATGAAAGATGCTGCAAACCGGTCCTCCTGTAGTAGTCACACGCTCTTCATCATCTTTCCAATAGATCCACAAGTTCATTATTCCAGACCTTAGATCGATATGGAAAATCGAGAAAACCAATCTCTAAGATGCATTCCATTTCACTCTCAAGGTAACATGGCCAGATCCAATAGAAAACAATGTATTTATCCATAGATCCACTCTTTCAAAATCACTATCAGTCCCAAGAAGAGCAAGGGCTTCACTATTTTCCAAGTTCCCCCACCAGCTCTTCTTGATTCCGAGAGATCTTTGCTTTGCCAAACCCCACTCCTTGAGTTCCCAAATGCATAGGTTTGAATCTAAAAAATCTCTTATTATGTGATCAGATCCATCTTCATCGGTGTCAATTTTGGCTGCATGTGATGTTGCAAGTGGAATGGACTTGAAAATAATAACTGGATCTAGCCTCCGCACTTCCTCCCCCTGGTGATAGGGAGAAATGAAATTGACATGAGGGAGATCGAAATAGATGTCTGTGATAGAGAGGTTAACTCTCGCACATTCTATCACAACAATTCCATCCTCGTCGCTGACGTTCACCATAAAAACCAGTTAGTCAAAATCTTGACATTTGGACAGAAGATCTGTCTGATAGAACCATTGTTGTCAATATCTGCATCCATGACGTCTCCCATGGCCATTTCCCTCTGCAACACCCATTTGGCGATGGTGTGGTTTCTGCAATCGCTCTTGAACTCTGTATCTCACAACCTCTCTCACCTCCCTCACACACACACACACACAGATATATATATATATATATATATATATATATATATATATATATATATATATATACAAACATTAGCATAATTTCACTTAAGTTAAGCTAAGTTAACCTTTAGCATCATTAAATTTATTTTTAACTTCAAGTCATCTATCATGAATTTTAAAGTTTAACCATCTTAAAATAAATCCCAAGTAAAAAAAATTGACATTATATTCAAAATACTTATTTATAACTTATAACAAAACTTTTTGAAATTTGAAAAAAAATAAAAATCCCTTCCGTAAAACCCTTTAAAAAAAACTTTAGTCTTTGACTTTGTAATTAAAATACTTATTTATAACTTATTACACTCTTCAAAATTAAAAAATAACTAAAAAATCCATCACTAACTTATAACTAAACTCTTGGTTAGTAAAACTAGTTGAAACCAAATATTAATATTTCATTTTATATTCAAAATATTTATTTAAAGCTTATCACAAAATCTCTGGAAATTAAAAAAATATATGGTTAACTTATAACTAAACTTTTCGGAAAAAGAAAAAAAAAAACCCTTAAGATCAACCATTAACATTTAACTTCATATTTATTTATAGCTTATCCCACAACTTTTGGGAAATAAAAAAAAATAAAAAATAAAATAAAAGATAAAATAAAAAATTTCAAGGTATTGCAAAAAACCTTTAAACTGACCAGGAACTTTTAAAAAATCTATGGATCAGTTTTAAGGAATTTATTGCATCCAAAAGCATTCTTGGTAAATATGTTGTAATGTTTAACATTTTGAATGGGTTAAAATCAAATAAAAATAAAATAAAATAATTATCAATAAAATATTTTAAGTTAATTAAATTAATAAAACTAAAAATAAATATAAAATTAATAATTAAACAAGGGTGGTTTCATTTAACCTTGGAGGGTGAAAATTTGAATGGACCGTTAAAATCTGGCCTACGTCAGCAATCCATGGACCCATAGATCAGCCAATAGGAAAGACACTCCACTCCCTATATAATGAAATGGCTTCAGGGTTTCATTTTCCATAGGTCGTGTTTACTTTTCATAGATATTGTCACCCGGAGTCTTGTCACGATAGTGGCATCAATGGCTCCGCTGAAGGCAGAGAAATCCCCTTTAAAATAAGTCTAAGAATACCAAAGGAAGGAGACAAAAAGAGCAAGAAGCATAAGAAAAGTGTGGAGACTTACAAGATCTATCTTGTCAAGGTTCTGCCAGCAATGCCATGGGAATCATTTCCAAAATGGGTATTTCCAGCAATGTCATGGGAATCATGAACAATTTTGAGAAAATGGCGAGGGAGGCTTCCTGTAAAACTCGTTATTCTTGGGGAGCTGGCCAAGCACGCCGTGTCTTAGGGTACTAAGGCTATTACAAAATTCACCAGAGTTTTGGGTCCTCTTTTGGGGATTTCTTTTAAATAGGACTAGGGTTTTATTATTTTATTATAACTCGCATCTGATCTGATCCGGGGAATCGCATTATGGTCCGTCTGCATCACAAGTTTTGCATTTTCCGTTCTTTTTATTTTCTCTTTTTCTCTTGAATTTCTCTTGAATTGAGCTTTCACGTGTTCCTTTAAAGATTGAAGCTGATATAGTAAATTTGTTTTCTGGTTATCTGAAAAATTTACAGTATCTTTCTTTGATATACAGAATTGTTACATGTAGCATATGTTGTTCAGCCTTGCGCATCAAGGCCCTAGTAGGAGGATATTTTTATAATAATGCTATAAAGAACAAAACAATATTCTTAGGGTTACAGTGCAGAACTGGTAAGAGGATTGGTCTGCTGACCGGCATATATTTCCTCCTTTTAAACCTATATAGTAACCGACATCCATTTCCTCTTTTTAAACCTATATTGTAACAAGAAACCATGTGTTAGTCTCAGTACTGTAGATGCTCAAAAGCGTGGATAATTGGAAGAAATACATGCATTCAATATGGTCAGAGGTTTTCCATGTGACTCGACATGGATCTGGTATTTGTAGGAATTTGGCGGCTGAGATAATTGAGTTTGTAATTTGATTTTGTTTGGTTTTCAATTTGATTGGGAGATCTCAAAGACTTCTAAATAATGTTTTCAGATGTTTGGAATTGAGTAATTTTGGTACGGCTGAATATGAAAATTTTGAATTTCCAAAATGACAACAACAAATGGTTTGGTTCTCTGCAAGCCACCATTTGTTGGAGGCCCCAAGACTAGACCCCAAATACAACATCAACATTAACACATCACTTCACAAATCAACATGTACAAATATTTCAACCTTTTGCTTGCACTTTGTCTCCCTACTATGTGTATTCGATACTCTACCTCTTTGTAATGTAAATGGGATATGCATTAATATGTCCCTTCAAAACACTTCTTAGATACACAATGATTATATACTCCAACTCTGTTCTCATAGTAACCCATCACTAGTTCCACAAAGAAAACTAGCTATAATCTTGTCATTTCACGCTACAGGGTTTATATGCAATATTAGGTAGGGGAATGTGTTCCAACCATCAACCAACCATTTTTCCAACACTTGGATATAAATAGCTATGTCCTGATATTCTAGATCAATCCAAGAAAATGATCAATGTGTGAATAAATCAACCACTTACTTCGAAGCTTCTTTGAAATACCATGGGAAATCCATTCGTTTTTCCAATGGTTTTTTCATTTTCTCTTCTTACAGACTATAGCAAACCTTATCTTTTCAGGAAGTGCTTTATAATGCACCCTAGGCAATGATTACATGCATTATAATGCTCTGTGGCCATCTATTCACCCGCATTACTAGTATTTTTTGTCTACATCTTCACTTGCAAGAATCTCCAAACTGTGTCAGACCTCCTACAACTTCTTCAGACCTTGTCCAACCTCTTGCAACTCCTCTGCAACCATCATAAAGCACCACTTTACCAAACATATCTGCATCAAGTCAATGGTAACTCATATCTAGTAGATCTTCATTTTGACCACAAACCATTAGGATCATGTGGGCCACCACCAACATGTTGACATCAATTCCAACAAACAAATCTTCCATAATGCCAACAATGTCACCCTAGCAGGAAACTAGACTAGCGGTAAAAGAATAGAGATATTTTCTCTGAATTTTAACAAAAAACAAGTGTTATTTGAACCGATTGTTGTTAAGTCTACTAACATCTACATTGCTTATAACATATGCAATGTCAAACAGAAAAAATAACTTGTGACTTTCCAAATATTGAAATTGATAACATATAATCATGTGCCCGAGATATCAAACCAATAATATTGTGGGCCATATGAATTACTTAGGATGAGGTAGAGATGCCAATCGGCTAAACTACGGTTCTTGTCAAAGTTGGTCCTTTGCCACAATTTAGAATGGATTTGTTATAAGCCCACCTAATATTTGTATCCATATGTTCAAGTCCCATATTGCTATGCTCAGTTTCAAGTTCATCCAATTGCAATGGTATTTATCACTTAGCCTCATTGTGTTCTAGAAGAACATTACTGAGAAGGGCTTTGATAAATTTCTAGTAAAGCTTAATGGTGTACAGGTATTGCTTTTGGCATCCTTAAATATGACTTGGATTTGGAACCCATTCTAAAATTTATGCTAATCCCTATGTATTGTTGAGTTTGTCCTTGGTTGCAAGAACCTTTGTTGTAGCATGTTCAATTTTTTGTTGAATGTCATTAAGATTTTGGATTTCATAGCAAAAATTTGTATTGTGGGCACGAAGGTGAGCTTGTGCGCTCCCTTCCACTATGTTGGATGAGACATAGTGGCTTGTGACTCTTTGCTGTGAATGGGTTAGGGATGAGAAAAGACAATTGGGAGAGGATGGATGCATGACAAAAACACGTAAAAGAACGATGAACAAGAGACAATGCAATGAAATACCCGAGAGCGAAAAGACAGAGGGTGGTGCAACAAGAGTTTAGAGCTATGAGAAAAACTTCTATGAGAAATGAAGGTGTAGGAAGTGCACCTTAAATGGGGGAAGATAAAATTTTAGAGAATTAAAAACACATCCAAAGAAAAAACCAATAAACTCATATCCAAGGTGGAAATTGTCTAGGAGAAGATCTTGTGTGATATAGGACTAGGAGTAGGACAACCACCATTTTAGGAAAAAAAAATCCTTCAAGGTGGCAAGACTTTTAAACTGACACATAAAACCAACAATTTTAAAATTCAATTCAACAAAAAATAATTTTCAGAGATACTTGAGTGTAGACTCAAATGTTAATATGCCCAACACTATGGTTTGGGGTATGAATACCTCAGAACCCTTCCAACCCAACCAACGTTAGGTCATTCCACACCAATAGAAACCAACCTCCACTCAAAGAAAGTAAAGCATTTCCTGAAATCTAGCCTTTGTAAATTCTCCTCAATTTTGTTAAGTATACTAGGAAAGAACCAAATAATAGCCACAATGGAGGAGACTAGGTCTAGAGGACTTGGTCCTACCCTCATTAGAAGAAAGGAAAAAATAGTATAGGAGTACAAACTAGGTTTGGGAGGGGTAAGTTTCTTGGGAGAGAAGTGCAGGCACAACTCAATGAGAATAATAGTGGTTTCCCCTTGCCAACCTACATTAAGACTGGCCAAACTACCATTGAGAGAGTTCCATCAATTTCCACCCTGATTCATTAAATTCATAATGATTTTACTATTGTGTGGATCATCATTTTGAGAAAGTATAGGATGTGTGGCGAGTTGGATGGCCATGCTTCCCACATGCTTCCCCCCTTGTTTGAGTTGGGTGATGACAATGGAACCATCTCCTTCCACGCTTTACCCTTGTTTCTCATGCCATCTAAGAGTTATAAAGATTTATCCTTAAAAAAAATGAAAATGATGGATGAATCAATGTTACAGTACATCTTAGAATGAATATTATTAATCTACTCAGGTTAAAAGAGACTTAACAATTAACAATAAATAAGACGGTTTTTTGGTTTTTGTCTTTTTTTCATGTAACCAAGTATTTTATAACAACAATATACATGATATGAATTAAGTATGTTATTTCTAAGGGATTTGGAGGATAACAATCATTACTCTTAATTATTTGAAATAAATTCAATTGACAATAATTAACAATTAATATTATTAGATTATTTGAAAAAATATTTAAGAGTAATTGATAAAATTTGAATAGTTTTGGAAATAAAAGTTTGTTATCCATGGTGGGAGTTGATTCCATTGAGAGGAGCTCTAAAATATAGAAATAGGAAGATGTAGTGATTCATAGGAAAAAAACATAATGTTGGCTCAATTGAAAAAGTAATAACAATAATAATTACATTCAATTCATTTTATTATATTATTTGTAACAGAAATTATCAGATTATCCATAGTGTAATAAGATTCATGTTGATGTTTCGAATCCCAACGGGGATCCATATTCAGGACTAATTGATAAATGATGGATTCAACAACTAGTCCTGAAGATGGATCCACATAGGGATTCAAAGCGTCGACATGATTATTATCACATTATGGATAATCCGAGAATTTATGTTATAAATGATAACCACAGAAGCCTAAAAACTAAAAATATTATATCATTATTTTTTAGCTAAATTTATATTGGTATTACCTCAAAAAATTAAAACATCAAAATATAATTGTCATATGTTCGTGATTTCATTGATTTCACTATAAGCGGACTCAATCTGCCACAATGGAAACCATATATAATGGCCACCTATGGAGGATATAACCTGAGAAAGATACAAATAAGTAATGGAACTAAACATGCCTATTAGTTACTTAATACAAATATAAGTACTATTGTAATACATGACATAAAATCAAGAGTTAGAGGAACTCACTGGAGCATGATCCTTGGCACTAGTACCTAGAGGAGCAGGAAGATTTCCTTCACACTAGAGATGGCTCTCTAAGTGGGCAATCCTGGCATCAGAAATATCCAAGAAAAAAATCTAATACCACTCGACATGCTTGATGTCATTTAGGGAAGAGAAAATTGTATACTGCTCCTCTTGTTTCTCCTTCATAACTCTGCCTAGGATGGTTTTCAACTGCAAATGAAGGGTAATGGAGTTAAAGTATATATTTTTTCTTCCTGAGTTTTGACTAGGGTAAGGAACCCAACGGGATACCTCCTCAAGGATGTCACAATATATCAAAATATGATGTTATTCAGTAGACAGGGAATCAAGATCATGAAACTCAACACAAATGTATAAAGGGGTAGATAATTGGTAGATGATTGCAACCTCCTGTGCATGTGTATGGGCATGATTTCTTCTTTGGGGTCTATGGCCACCCACCTTTGGCAGTTGCACATGCATTGCTAAGAAATGATGCTCAAGAGAAGACAAATCCAAATACAACGCTCAAGAATTGATACTCTAGGGGAAGAGTGGCAGAGATAGGAGATGCCAAGAAAAGCCTAAAATGATAATTGGAGGAAGGAAAACACAAAACAAAAGGGGTGGGTGGGGAGGGAGGAAGACATCCTTAGGCAAGACAAAGCTTAAAACCATTTCCTACACACCACAAGTCATGAAGAAAAAACCCAAAAAACATTGAACAACAACCTAAACTATAACCAACGAATTCAAGACCAAAAGATATGTGAAAAGAGCCAAAAGTCTCAGAAAGTACCTCAATAAAAGCGTTCCACAATGTCCCAACCTATGAAAGGTACTAGACTGAACATGGAAAGGTGGCCAATACAAGATATTGTATCAATAAATTTGGGGCCACATTAGTGAACAACTCCAAAAAATGGGCACAAGATATGCAAGGAAAGGAAATTGCTGGAAGTTGTTTACTTAGCTTGAAAATTCAAAGACCTAACGGGATGATATTTTTTCATATATATATATATATATATATATATATATATATATATATTATTTTCGATGAATTTATAATGTGTAATATTAAATTTGTTTGTGAAGGTTCTATAAATTCAAGTTGGAATGAGTTCCAACGTATAAATTTAATGATGGGATGATCTATTGTCCATGTCTTCATCACTTCATATTATTTTCATTTATGGCCAAAAAATATGACTTTTAATTAATTTGTAAATTTTTTGAAATAATTTACAAATTACACCAAAGTTTCTATAAAATTAGATATTAAATTTATTATTTTGAAAATAAAAAATTGATTTTTGAATTTAAAAAAAAAATGAATTCTTATTTTTTAATTAATGGTTGTACATTAATTGACTAATTTTATGTGTTTTTAAATCAAATTGTAAAAAAAATCAATGTTAAAAAATAAAAATAAAATCTTCACACCACCAAGTGTCCAAAATAATTAATTATCCAACTTGATTTGACACATGCATTGATTATTTACTTGTTGTATAATGATTTGGTATATTTATGTATGGTATTAAAGAGAGAGAAGAAAATTTTCCATGTCAAATAGAATGAGACATGACGAGTAGGGAAGGGGATGATTCCTTGTATATTTTTGCAATGCCAATTGTGGTTTCCAGGAAGTTTTGTTTGTAGATATTGGATGTCATTGAATGAACAATATGAAAAATATGTCAAATCCTCAGAGCAGTACTGCAATATTAACAGGCCTGCAAGGAAGAAATGCAAGGGAGAAGCACGATTGGGAGCCACAGTGTAGCATTTTGGAGAAGATCCCAATTTTCTTAAATTGTCAGAGGATGGGTTGTTTTGTCCAAGGAAAAAATGATTGATTGAATTTGAGGTGGGATGATCCTTCATCTCCTTTTCATCAATGGTTTCCATTGGTACATCATTGAATGTTTCCTTATGCTTTAGTGCTAGTTTCTCAGGATTTATTTTTCTATTATATATTCTACACAGAACCCAATCATCCAACTACAACAAGAAGAGTACTTTTAATTAGTACAGAAATAAAATGATAGAGAAAACATGGAAAATATAGAATTCTCTTTGGAACAAATCTCAACACAAGTGTATAATCACACAAAACCCAACAAAGAGAAGACATAATTAGTTACTCTTAAATTGTCTTTCTTCCTTGAAGGACTGTTAATATCAACAAGGCCACTAAAAGTTATTTCCAAAAATGGCTTGCATACACCCTTATATTTCCATATACTGTACGTTGGAGGCTTGAGAAAAGTTCCTTTTACACATACATTTACCATGACCAAGTTTTGTGAGACTGGAAGTCCTTGGCTTGTAGGAGTAAACAAAGAACCAGCCTTAAGTGTCGTGTGACCAGGCACAAAGGCAAGTGAGATCTTGGTCGTTGAATGTTGCAAAGCGTCAGAGCCCCCCATGTGTCTTGGAGGTTTGGAACCCTGGAGAATTTGATGGAAGAGGGGGAAAATCCCTCCATAATTGAAATACCGGGACCTCGATACTTTCATAGGAGGCACCCATGTACTTTGTGAGGGAGCCTTGGGGAGAAATTATTGGGATTTAATCATCGGGGTGAGGCGGAAGTAGTGGAGCCCCGAGATTTCTACGTTAACCAATGGAATTTCGACGTACTAAGGAGGGACCACCAGGGATCCACACAGCCTAGAACATAGTCCCTGATAGTTTCAATGAGGATTTGTACTAGAACCCACTAGGATTCTCTTACCGAGGTGACATGGCCATAATGGACCAAACACCCGCACACTATATATAATGTTATAGTTTGGGCCATGTGACCTATAGAGAGGGGTTAATTCATGACCTAGTATGAGTGGGTTGACAAGTTCCACATGGTATGACATGACGCATGGTGAAATAGCCACATGGTTGCCACGTGGTAGGTTAAGAGACATGTCACTATATGCTCAGCCAAAATTTAACCACACATATTTTGATCGAGGATCTGATTGAGACAAATTTCATATTATTAGAAAGGTCTTGACGAAATAGATGTAACAATGGCATCCATTTTTAGTTGGCGATATGGAGAGCCACTTAGATGCTAGGTGGCAGGGCACTTGTCCATCCCACGCGCCTGCACATGGCCACCCAACGCATGATAAATACTGGAGCATGGGACATTTATTTTCCACCCTTGCCATCCTCCCTTCGACGTCCTTCGACTACAACTCATTAACTCTGTTCGTCCTGCCTTTTCTGACTCCCATGGCCCTTAAATACACCACCCCTACTCCATCCTCCTCCATTCGTATCTCCCTTAGGCTTTGTGCAGTTTCCTCCGGTGTCTCAATCGCCCCTGGGCCCCTCTACCCTATTCCTCTTCCCTGTGGTTGTTTCTCCATGAATTTTGGCACCTAATCATCTATAGGTCGCTCCTTCTCCTCAGATCTCCTCTCATTTCCTTGGCTCAGCCATGCCGAGAAGACATAGGATGAGATCTCGCAAAGCAGGAGGGTGGGGCCTCCCATATAGGCCTCCTACATCGACCTCCATAGGCAAGTCGGTGAATCTCTCAGTGGACTAGGAGGAGCTAGACGTGTTTGACCCCGTCAATATCACTGCCCATTTGTCCCTCCAACTTCCGACCTATCCGCCTAAACCCTCTAGCTAAGGCCGCCACCCCAAAAAGCGACCTCTTAAATCCACCATTCACTCTGATCTAGACTTCTATCCATGAAAAATGAAGGCCTTGTCGGTGCAGAGCGCTTCCAGCAACGGATGCGGTTCAAGCAGCAGTGCAGGTTCAAGCTTGAATCAACATGGAAAGGATGTTGTCGCGAGCACTCATGCAGACTCCTCCATTTCGCCAGACTCCCAAGTGTTGTTTCTCCCTCCGTCAATGGCCCACGTGTCTAAGAAGGAGGAGGACAAGTCAAACTATGCATGTAGGATTGAGGAAGAGCCATCCATCCCTCCATAAAAGAATGATAGCTCTCCATCAGTTAATTGTTGGGTGCTCATCTCTTTTTCCAGTTTTCTTCTAGTTTTTTCTAGATTTCTAGTGTTTTGGTACTATCTTCCATTATGGTTCTATCCCAGACTTATAATTTGTCAAGTTGGTTTCCCGCTATGGGCACCTCATTATCATCTCTTCTCTTGGGTTGGTTTCCCCATTTGGAGCAGTCCCTTTTTTGAAGTCTTTCTTCTGATACTTCCCTCCGAAATTGGCCTGCCAACTCCAGAGGATGACAAATTTAATTTTTGGACCTGTATGATATAATATAAGTAGCCTAATTTAGAAAAAAAAATGGCATCCATTTTAAGTTTTAAGAAGGTTTAAAAGGGTCACAAAATTTAGATCCCATTTCCATAACTGTACTTTGGAGGTTGGTTCAAATCTACCCTTGGTTGGGGCTAGGGATATTAGGGGATATGTTACATTAACTATAGAGCTTGACCCTGAGAGTGTTAACAGAACTTAACCTATAACCTATCAATAACCAAAGTGTTTTAATGATGGGGGCTATATATATATATATATGTGTGTGTGTGTTTCGGCCATGTGAGCCATAAAGAGGGTTTAATTCATGACCTAGTATGAATGGATTGACAACTACCACCTGGTATGACATGGTGCATGGTTAGATAACCACATGGCCGCCACATGGTAGGTTAGGTGATGTGGTAATCTCTGATTGGCCAAACTTTAACCAACCATATCTTTTGAACTAGGAGTCAGATTGAGACAAATTTCATATTGTTAGAAAGGTCTTGACATAACAAATGCAAACATGACATCCATTCTAAATTTTGAGAAGGTTTTAAAAAGGTCAAAAAATTTAGATCCCATTTCCATAACTAGACTTTGTAGGTTGGGGCTAGGGATAGTAGGGGGTATGTTACATCAACTATGGGGCTTGACCCCGAAAGTGTTGAGATAATTAAACTTGTGACCTCTCAATAGAAAAGGTGTTTTAAAGATGGGGACTCGAGAAATTGAGGTAACCCTTGCGACTCAAATTATTATTATTATAAAAGTATTTAATATATAACTTAAAAATATATACATTTAAAAAAAGATTTAACAAGATTCCACCATTGAGATTCCCCTCTTTACCATGAATATTCTCGACATGTAAACAAGCTTTGTTACAATACCATAAGAATATTCTAAAATATATTATGGACCTTAAATCCTTCATTCCACCTAATAATTATTGATTAATTAGCACAACCATATAATTTAAATGGCTAGCGTACACCTATGCATGTCAAAACACTTACCTCATTATACATCTCACATTTCGAGATTGAAATAAATATATAACTAAATTATCAATTTATTGTAAATTATCAACCCCACCCTTGATAACCATAATTATCTCTCCGTGTTCTCCAAAAATAAGAAAAAAATGAACATCACTAAGATAAGAGCTAATTCCCATGAGCTTCGGAGTGAGACGAGGCAATGGTCTATTTAGAAGACCCCTTGGAATGAAAGAATCTGCCAGATTTGGGATTATAAGCAGGTGGAAGATGAAAAGCATTTCCTTTTAGAGTGCCCGGCTCTTACTCACATTCGCTCTCAATTCCCTACCATCTACCACACTTCGCTCTCTTTGACCATAGAAACACGATTATTTCTCCTCTCTTAAGGTCTGATACACCGCTTAATGGAGGATAACCACCATCATGTGTGTGTGTGTGTGTGTGTGTGTGTGTGTGTGTGTGTGTGTGTGTTTATGTGTGTGTGGTAATCATACATACATTTAAAAGAACATGTAATGATTTTTTTAACTATGCAGATTCATATTCACACTTTACCATGGAGTTAGTAACTTGTAAATAGGCATTGTTACAATACCATGGCTTTCCAATCACACATGCCCAAAAAACCATAAATAATGTTAATGACAATTTTTTATTAATTACAGAGAAAATGCATAACTAATTCTGAGATAAATCCCAACCTTTGATATTTGAATACTACTATGAATATTCTAGAATATTCTCTGGAAGTTAAATCCCTACCACCCACATATTAATTATTAATAATTAAATTAAAATTATGAATTTTTTTTACAAAATAGACAAACCTATGAACATAATTAAATGATAATTTTGGTCATCATTAATATATTCCAGTAAAACCCTTTAAGACCCACCATGAACCCTTGAAAGAAGTTTAAATTAGCCTCAAGAATTTATCACCCAGAATATATATATATATATGATGGTTAAAATTTGAAAAATTAGTATCATTGTTGAATCTAATTTTAATTCCTACTCAACTATCATGACTTCTAAAGTTTAACCATCTTAAAATAAATCCCAACTAACAAAATTTGACGTTCTAATCAAAATATTTATTTATAACTTATAACAAAACTTTTTGAAATTTGAAAAAAAAATGTGCTTAAAACTCTTTAAAACCAAGCACTAACATTTGACTTCATATTGAAAATTCTTATTTATAACTTATCACAAAACTCTTGGAGATTTAAAAATAGATAATAAAAAATCCATCATTAAATTATAACTAATCTCTTGGAAATTTGAAAAAAATTAAAAATTGTCATAAAATTAATTAAAACTAAGCATTTACATTTCACTTTATATTAAAATCCTTATTTATGGCTTATCCCAAAATTCTTAGAAACTAAAATATAAATAAAAGATCCATGTTAAAACTCTAGTTAAATTGTTAAAAACAACCATTAACATTTGACTTTATATTCAAAACACTTGTTAATAGTGTATCGCAAAATTCTTCAAAATTTAACAAAGCAAAAAAACATCCTTAATATATTTGAGAAAAACTTTTAAACCGACGATGAAGCCCTTAAAGTAGCATGGATTAGCTCAAAAGAGTTTACTATGTGAAGATGAACTCTAATTCAATATGGTAGAGATATTGTAATGTTTAACATTTTGATTAGGTTAAAATCAAATAAAAATAAAATAATTAATAATTTTAATTATCAATAAAACATTTTAACTCACTTAAATTAATAAAACCAAAAATAAAAATAAAATAACATAAAAAATAGATAATTAATAATTATCATTATAATTAATAACTAAATTTATAATTGTATCTTTAGGATTCAAATCTCTATAATATATATAGTAATAAAATCTCTTCATATGTAAATATATTTTATAACTTTTAGTATGAAAAGAGATTTGGCTACAAAAATTATATATATATATATATATATATATATATAACTAGCAATTGCACCTAGAGGTGCAAAGGAACGTAGATAGGAGGAGTGGGAGGAATGTGGAATGCAGAGGAATGCTTTAAAAAATATTGTTGAAGCTCTCTAAAACACCCTAAGTGGTTTTAATTTTATTCCATATGAATTGCTCAGGATGAGGCGAAGATCTCAATGGGCTCAACTAGGGTTCTCGGCGAAGGTGATCCTTTGCCACAATTTAGAATGGATTTGTTACAAACCAACCTAAGAGTTGTATCCTTATGTTTGAGTCCCATATTGCTATGCTCGATCTAAAGTTCATCCAATTGCAATGGTATTTATCTCTTAGCCTCATTTTTTTCTAGATGAGAATTGATGAGAAGGGATTTGATATTCTAGTAAATCTCAATGGCGTAGAGGTATTGGTTTTGGCATCCTTAGGCATGACTTGGATTGGGGACCCATTCTACAATTTATTTTAATACTAATGTATTGTTGAGTTCATCCTTGTTTGCAAGAACCTTTGTTGTAGTGTGTTCAATTTCTTGTTGAATGTCATTAGGAGTTTGGATTTGATAGCAACGAGTTGCATTGTCGTCATGAAGTTGAGCTCGTGCACTCCCTTCCACTCTACTAGATGAGACATAGTGGCTTGTGACCCTTTGACGTGAAGGAGTTATGGATCAGAAAATAAAAATGGGAGAGGATGGATGCATGAGAACTTCAGAATATCTACAGGGATTTTGGGTGATATGGGAGGCCATTGCAGGTTGTGATTTATGGGGTCATTCATCAGCTTTTAAAGATCTGGGATATATAAATTTTCCAAAAATGGTAGAGGCATGGGTGCCCCCGAATCTGGTCAAGGCCGAGGTGGGTGACCTGAAGCACCTAGTGGTCCTCCCATCAAGGTGTTTCCAACAAGATATGCGAGACTCATCTGATAATAATTTCTTGTTTTCGTAGTGTAGGCATGTAAGCTGGCTATCCATAACGAAAGTTAGGCTCGAGGGAAAAAAATGGGTTTCCCCTAGCATTGTAATTGCCCCCTTGGATGAACTAAGGTTGAGGGGGTGCCCAAATGGATGCAACAGGACTCAGTTGGGGGATGTTCCTGGCCATATAATTTACAACTGGCACATGATAAACACCCGGAATTTGGCCACTAGGAGGAAGTAAATCAATAAGTGACAAACTAGGTTTTCCTATAGATGGTAAGGGTACAAAAATACCCCCTACTAGTATATTTGTGTTAGAAACATTTACCCCAAGAATTTGAGCCTGGGGATTCGAACTCAGCAAATGGTTCCAACCAAAAGGGTTTCTGAAAGGGGTCGAGCTAGGAGCGCTACTGGGAGGGACATCAGGAGGTCCAACAGCAGACATGAAAGTGGTGGGAACTAAGAGGTACTAGACTCCACTCATAGCGGGTGTAACCAAGTTGCCTAGACTAGGCATACTCTAACTAACAGGGTGACCAATCACCGATGTAGAACTGACAATAGGTGGGGGAAGTGGTGGTGGAGAAACATTTTCCACAAATGACCATGACTCACTATTCGTCATGTGGATATTTGACGTGGGAATGTACAAGGATATTACAAAAAACGGGGGGTATGAAAAAAACAAATCAATCACAACATACAATTAAATAAAATCAGAATAGACTATAGGCAGCTTGTTAGCCCAGGAATTCATAGGACTCGGTGAATGTTAAGGTTTTGGCTGGATAATGCTTCTCGGGAGAGCAAGTAGAGTGTTAGAAGCTGGACTAATGGCGACATATGAAGGATACAACCTGAGCAAGATAAAACAACAAATGTAACTAAACAAGACTATTAGTTACTTAATCACAAATATAAGTGTTATTGTAATACATGACATAGAATCAGGAGTTAGAGGAAATCACAGGAGCATGATCCTTGGTTCTGGTACTTAGAGGAGCTGGAGGATTTTCCTCACACTATAGATGGCTCTCCAAGTGGGCTATCCTGGCATCCAAAATCTCAAAGAACAAATTCTAATACCACTCGACATGCTTGATGTCAATTAAGGAAGAGAAAATTTTATACTTCTCCTCTTGTTTCTCCTTCATAACTTTGCCTAGGATGGTTTTTAACTGAAAATGAAGGCTAATGGAGTTAAAGTGTAGTTTTTTTCTTCCCTTGTTGTGACTACGGTCAGGAACCTAATGGGATACCTCCTCAAGGATGTCACAATCTATGAAAAGTTGATGTTATTCAATAGAGATGGAATCAATATCATGAATCTCAACACAAATGTATAAAGCGGTAAATAATTTTTAGATGGTTGCAACCTCTTATGCATGTGTCTAGGGATGAGTTCTATGTTGGGGTCTATGGCCAACCCCCGTTGGCAGTTGCACATGCAGTTCCAAGGCATTATTCTCAAGAGAATACAAATCCAAATACAAGGCTCAAGAATTGATACTCTAGGGGGAGAGTAGTAGAGATAGGAGATGTGAAGAAAAGCCTAAAATGATAATTAGAGGAAGGAAAAAACAAAAAAAAGGGGGGGAGGGGTGGGGGAGCACAGCGGCGAGTTAGAGGTCCTCAGGTAAGAGTACAAAGCTTAAAACCATTTTCTACACACTAAAATTCATGAAGACAAAAACCAACAAACATTGAACACCAACCTAGGCTATAACCGACGAATTCAAGACCAAAATATTAGTGAAAAAAGCCAAGAGTCTCATAAAGTACCTTAATAAAAGCGTTCCACAATCTCCCAACCTCTGAAAGGTTCCATACTGAATATGGAAAGGTGGCCAATACAAGAGATTTTATCAATAAATTTGGGGCCACATTAGTGAACAACTCAAAAAAATGGGCATAAGATATGCAAGGAAAGGTATTGGCACATTCGCTTGAAGGAACACAAAGATGTCCTAGGTGAAATAACAATGTATTTTTTAGGTGAAATTTTGGAACTTTCTTACCTTTTAGGAGTGTCTAGTATGTGTTGCCGAATTCTAGATTGCTCTTGTACATATGCGAGCACTCTAAATTCTCGTGCCCATAAGAGTGGAGCACAATGGTCAGTACCATGACTAGAGGTCGGCTGAGGTAGTATACAACATTATTGGTGTTTCCCTTATTGTACTTAATGTTCAAGTGGAACTTTTGCAGGTATGTGGACCATTTCTTATGGCGATCATTCTGCAACTTCCCTTGTTTCTGTATGAACTGCATGGTTTAGTGGTCTATGTGGATGATTATTTCCTTCCCCATAATGTAATGCTTCCATTGTCGGCAAGCCTACACAATGGAATACATATCTTTTTCATAGGTGGGATACTTTTGGACCGTGTCACAATTTTTTTGTCTTAGTAGAGAAAATACATTTATGTAAAGTCTATTATTTGGGCCAAAATCCATTAAATATGAAAAAAAATTCTATTGCACGGAAATGAGAGAAGAGATAATTAACCTCAGGCAAGTTGACTGTCAAATATAGTAGGTGGTTCATCTTCTCCAGGATATAAGGACCAAGGAGATTGGGCGATTGTTCTAAATTTTTTTGTGGATCAATCTTCCCTTTCACTACATCCTTGAAAGAGACTGGACCTTTGGAGCTAGATCTAGGACAACCGCCAAGAAGTCTCATGTTAAGGATGACGGTTGAATATCGTGCAAGGCCATATTACTCCAAATTATAGTCCTCTTTCAATGCTTTCCCTTCATAAATCAGATTTTGGAGTCCTACTGGAATACCCATATGTTCTTGAATGTTTTCCTTAAGCATTTGCACCTGATCCCTGATCGAGACCCTCATACTCACATATTTCTCACTCAGCATTTTAATAAAAAAATTAAGTGACACTTCTTCAAGCATATCTAAGGATTGATATCCAAGATTCGTCCACTTATTGGACTCGACTAGTGAATTCAAGGGTGGATTGGGAATCCAAGAGAGGTTTTTTGAATGCTAGTAAGGAGATTAGTTGAGAGCCTCCCAGTCATTGTAAACTCCAAAACTCTAATCCATATAGTTCCTGAAATCCCATATATCTAAAAAACTCCATAACCTAATAACTCAGTGAGGGCCTCGAGATATATGACATGAGGAGGATTTATATTTTGTGACTAAGATTCCTCGAAGATCAAAATCCTTTAACTGTGTTCTGGGCCCACATGCGATGAATCCTTGGCTCTTTGATGTTACAGAGTCCACCAATCAGTCTCATTATATGCAATATGTGAACGAAAGATGTTGCGAATCGGTCCTCTTGTAGTAGTCACAGTCTCTTCATCATCTTTCCAACATATCCACTAGTTCATGCTCCCAGACCTTAGATCGATATGGAAAAGCATGAAAACCAATCTCTAAGATGCATTCCATCTCACTCTCAATGTAATATGGCCAGATCCAATAGAAAACAGTGTATTTGTCCACAGATCCACTCTTTCAAAATCACTATCAGTCCCAAGAAGAGTAAGGGGTTCATTATTTCCCAAGTTCATGTCAAGAAAGTCCACTTTCTGGGCACACCCACAATATGCGGAAGCTTCTATCTTTCTTGATGGTTATAAAACCAAACAATCCAACCCAGTTCCAAAATTTCATGTGGAAGTTTTACTTTTACAAAGTAGAACAATGGCTATAAAACTATTGGCATTCCACTTCATGAACATTTGAATTGTAATTAAAATCCCAGCCAAATATTTGGCTCTAAGTTTTTGGTCCTCACCTCATATCAAACATAATATATAATTATAAATTACGTCCTCACCTTAAATGAATTTTGAAGGCATATATCTACCACGGCTTAATCATTTCATTTAATATTGAATGTGAAGAACCATTATATGAACCCCTTTGACTCTTGCATAATTTCTATGCAACTTCACTTACAATCCGCCTCAGCTTGTTCAAGATTCTGCTACGCCTTCATCAAGGAGTCCTTGCAATTTTTCATCGCTCCTTAAATGTTGTTCATCAGTCAAACCACCACTGCACTATTTAAACTCCTCTGCGTTCTAGCTGAAACTTCAATCAACCAAGGACTTGGACTTCGTCCTCACCTCAATGCGCTCAATCCACATTTGGAGATTATAAAACCTCAAATTGGATGCGCCACGACTTCCTCACATCGACCATATATTATTTCTACCAACCAATGTTAAGAAACATTACCACAGGTTTCAATTATATATGCGCCCTGCACTGTATAAATTACCAGCTCATGGCAATGGCAATCCATATCAAAGTTAGATCTTTTTACCTAGAAATTGAAGCCAACATTACATACCTGTCCATCCAACGATGGATATTCATCGTGCTCAAAATTTAGCAATCCGGAAAATATAGCATTTTACAAAACCCATAATTTCTGAATGCCTTGACGCTGGGTTCCAACAAACCTCTAATTCGATTTAAACCATAATCAAATCGCCTTTGTCAAGTGCGTCTTATCCTGATTTAACTTTACAATTGGCTTCAATTTCACCAATCGAACCCTCACAGCTCTGCACCTTGAACCAGTCTCACGATTTCTCTGCGTTACCATTAAATTATGCTGTGCTCTGCAATCAAATATTTGAGTGGATTTAAAAACCCTCACACCTTTCAAAGTTCGATCATCCTTCTCTGTGTGCAAGTCGATTAACGGAATTCTATTCAGCTCAGAACTCCCATCACTTTTACATTTAACCTGCTCCTGCAACCACTGTCTGATGTGCATCGATCTTTACTGATATCGATTCCAGACAACAGAGTTTAACACACATTTGACCATATTAAATAATCAAACATTGAGATCATTTGGAATCTTCATTAAAAATACTGAAGGTTCATCGATTTTCATGTATTGAGGCTTTAGTACAAAATCGATATCGATTTTTCCAAATCGAATAACTTCTTCCCGTGGTAAATAAATAGCATGGATTGAATACAAATCGATCTTCAACAATTTAATAATAGAATTCCATTCAACCAGAACCATTCTTCCTCCAGCATGAATCAGAATCGGAACTCTCGATTTCCATTAAGAAAATGTCACATTGATTAATATAAATTCGATATGGGTTTCAAAAAAGAATTAATGTGCGTTAATTCTATCAATCTCTATACAAAATTCAGTTCTGCACAGGATTATATCTTGCGGCTTCAACACACTAAATCAATAGCGATTAATGCAATCGATCCGCTATCGATTACACTCAGTAACTGTTGACACAGAACAGAGCTTATTATATTGGTTCAACACAAAACCGCGGACTCAAGTGCATGGGAATACAACCATCCACGCAGAGATTCAACGCCTTTTACATTCAATGATTATGTATTGTGATTCTCACACAAAATCGATGTGGATTCAAGCATATCGAATCATCCCTTCATATATTGAACACATCACTTTAATACTGGCATAAAATTTAGAAAATCAAATTATGTATTAATACACACAATACTTACATAAAAATCTCCTTTCTTGGCCTGATTTCCAAGTCATTGGCCCTTTTACAATCTGCCCGAAGGCTTCCAAGTAGAAACCCCTACTCTCTACTCTATTTCTCTATTCACACTCTCTCTGATTTTCAATGCCTTTGAGGCTTAATAATTTATACAATTTAGAATGATCTAATCTAAGTTCAATCCCTTCAACTTCTCAAAAAAATCCTAAAATCACTCTTGAATCCCCAAGGATCCTCTCTCACCCATAATTAATGAAACTAATTTCTAAATTAATATTTAGAAAAATATCTCATCCCTTTACATCCTGAATTGATCAAATCCTTCTCATATTCTCAAACATTTGAGAATTATTTACAATATTTAATTAAAAGTACTTAAAACCCACTCAAATCATCCATAAAAATCTAGCTCCTCTAAAAACTTAAAAACCCCCAATTTTTAATAAAATACAAAGTATTTTCTCTTTGCCTAATGCTCCTGCATCAGACTCCCAAGGTTGAAAATGATCATGATCTCCTGATCATGTGTTTTAAGTCTTTGTCCGCCTGGATCCCACACTTTTTTCTGCAAGTCATCATCTGTTGTTGCTTTCTGCTTTTCTCCAGGTTTCCATACCTTGTTCTGCATCCTGCCTCCAACTATGTTTTCATACTCTGCTTTTGTCTTTCCCTTGCTGAAATTCCACTTCTTTCTTGTTGTTGTCTGCTACCTCTGAGACACCTTCATCATCAGTCTTCTGATGCTTTCAATCTCTATGTCCAGCCTACTACTACTGTCCCCAATTTCTGTTAATTCAGTTGTTGTAGTTGCTTCTGTTGTTACTGCTCTTCTCGCTGCCAGCATTGATGTTGCTGCTGTCAATGTTGCCTCAGTTGCCTCAGATTTTACTCCTGCAGATGTCACCCCACATGTTGCTGCCTCCCAAACTTCCTGTCCCTCTGCAACATTTTTATTTTGTTCATCACCTGCAACTTCTTTCTCTGGTTCAAATGTCTCCAGCAAACATTTCAGCCATTTCTCCTCAAACATTTCATCAACATGCTGCAAATTAGTTCCATCATAACCTTCGTCTTCCCCTTCGACAATCTTCAGTAATTGTCCATCATCATCTTGATTGATTCTGACAATCAAATCAAGTTCTTCAAACACTGTAGCCTCATCCTCTATCACTGTAGCAGTTCCAAAAAAATTTCCCACAGTCTTCTCTTGGCTATATAGACAAGCCAACTCTTTCTTGTCACCCATGGTAACAAGCTTCTGCTTATGAGACATGACTGTCTCATCTTCTTTCTAGTTTTCCTTCTTCCAAGACAATTCCAAGTGATGGACTGTCTTCTGTATCACCTGTAAACACGATCAAATTGTTATCTTCAAAATCACAAGACCTAATGGTCTCACTTGTTAATTCAATCACCAAGTTTTCTCTCTGTAGCTCCAAGTCTTCTTCAGGACTCAGAAAATCTTTACTGGCTTTCAACTCATCTTTCTCTGGCAACACTTCAATATGTTGCTCTGAGTTCCTTTCCAACTCCTTTGTCAACACATCAGTATGTTGATTTTCATTCACCATGATACTATCAGCTAGTATCTCCTTCTTTCCATCCTCGGCTGCATGACTGGCATTCATGAAAACTTTCTTATCTTGCTTCTTCAACAAATTATCCTGTGTGTAAGTTCTTTGTCTCTCCAAGTTTCTCCTCTGAAGATCTATTTTCCTATAAAATTCAACAATTTCATTAGGAGTAGAACTTGGAAACTTCACATAATTTTCTATACCTTCACCAGCTCTTGACCAATCATCAGTTGGTCCTTCTCTCTCTGCACCAATATTCTGATTACACTCCTTTGTCTTCATTTCCTCCTGAGATCTTGCTATCTCAACATTGATCTGAACAAAATTCAGAGTCCATTCTCTCTCCTGCTCTTTAAAAAACTTTAAAGCTTGCTCATCTTCCTATACTATACCTGCAAACATACACAACTTATTAGTTTTAAAACCACAAGACTTTTCAGTCTTGACTGTTTCCTCCAGCACTTCCCTTTGAATAGATCTGCATATGGAATCTTCAAATTCCATCTCTGGCTCAAGAACTCTAAGTTAATCCTTCAATAATGCAATCTCATTTTGTCTCAACTTCATCTACAATGGTTTCCAAATCACTCTCTTTCCCTTCAGTGGAAAGATCCATCCTCCTTTCTGGTTTTCCTGCTCTTGCAGCCATTCCTGTAGTACCTGCAATTGTACCTTCATTACTGCAATTTCTCTTTCTCTGACTTTATCAGTCATCTCACCTCTGTGGCATTCCTCTGAACCTCTTCTCTGATCCTCCATGATCATCTTCTCTATGAGTTTCTCACTCACCATGAGTTGCACTATCCTCTGCAACAGCAAGCTCTCCTGCTGCCACTTACCTCACCAATCCACTTCACTGGACCCGGTATTTTGGCTAGTACTGGTTCACTACCTCTGGAACCTCTTGAGCATTCTCTTCTGCTCTCTCTAGGCTCTCTCTTCAACTCACATTCTCTTCAAAACACTACAATTTTCCTCCCTATCCAGCCTTTAGCTGAATGCCAGGTTCGCTGCCATCATCTTATCTGCAACCATAAACCTTAATCACAAATTTCAAATCAGAAAATTATCTCACCTTTAAGATCCTGCATGATCTTGTCCTCCATTCATTGCTGCAATCTTGTTCACTGCAATTGTGTACCTTTTCATATCAGATTTAGAACACATTCAAATAAAACACACATCAGTTCTTAACAGAACCTTCCTGCACTCATTTAGAAAAACAAATATCTTCAATTTCAACAGAGCCTTCCTGCTCTGATACCACTTGATGCAGGGAAACCCTGCAATACCCAGAATCTCTCTCAATACCATGCATATAAAATGGAAATTCCTATTTCATGTCAAGAAAGTCCACTTTCTGGGCAAACCCACAATATGTGGAAGCTTCTATCTTTCCTGGTTGTTATAAAACCAAACAATCCAACCCAGTTCCAAAATTTCATGTGGAAGTTTTACTTTTACAAAATTGAACAATGGCTATAAAACTATTGGCATTCCACTTCATGAACATTTGAATTGTAATTAAAATCCCAGCCAAATCTTTGGCTCTAATTTTTTGGTCCTCACCTCATATCAAACATAATATATAATTATAAATTACGTCCTCACCTTAAATGAAGTCTGAAGGCATATATCTACCACGGCTTAATCATTTCATTTAATATTGAATGTGAAGAACCATTATATGAACCCCTTTGACTCTTGCATAATTTCTATGCAACTTCACTTACAATCCACCTCAGCTTGTTCAAGATTCTGCTGCGCCTTCATCAAGAAGTCCTTGCAAGTTTTCATCGCTCCTTAAATGTTGTTCATCAGTCAAACCACCATTGCGCTATTTAAACTCCTCTGCGTTCTAGCTGCAACTTCAATCAACCAAGGACTTGGACTTCGTCCTCACCTCAATGTGCTCAATCCACATTTGGAGATTATAAAACCTCAAATTGGATGCGTCGCGGCTTCCTCACATCGACCATATATTATTTCTACCAACCAATGTTAAGAAACATTACCACAGGTTTCAATTATATATGCGCCCTGCACTGTATAACTTACTAGCTCATGGCAATGGCAATCCATATCAAAGTTAGATCTTTTTGACTAGAAATCGAAGCCAACATTACATACCTGTCCATCCAACGATGGATATTCATCGTGCTCAAACTTTAGCAATCCGGAAAATATAGCATTTCACAAAACCCATAATTTCTGAACGCCTTGACACTGGATTCCAACAAACCTCTAATTCGATTTAAACCAGATTCAAATCGCCTCTGTCAAGTGCGTCTTATCCTGATTTAACTTTACAATCGGCTTTAATTTCACCAATCGAACCCTCACAGCTCCGCACCTTGAACCAGTCTCACGATTTCTCTGCGTTACCATTAGATTATGTTGTGCTCTACAATCAAATATTCGAGTGGATTTTAAAACCCTCACACCTTTCAAAGTTCGATCATCCTTCTCTGTGTGCAAGTCAATTAACGGAATTCTATTCAGCTCAGAACTCCCATCGCTTTTACATTTAACCTGCTCCTGCAACCACTGTCTGATGTGCATCGATCTTTACTGATATCTATTCCAGACAACATATTTTAACACACATTTGACCATATTAAATAATCAAACATTGAGATCGTTTGGAAACTTCATTAAAAATACTTAAGGTTCATCGATTTTCATGTACTGAGGATTTAGTACAAAATCGATATCGATTTTTCCAAATCGAATCACTTCTTCCCGTGGTAAATAAATAGCATGGATTGAATACAAATCGATCTTCAACAATTTAATAATCGAATTCCATTCAACCAGAACTGTTCTTCCTCTAGCATGAATCAGAATCGGAACTCTCGATTTCCATTAAGAAAATGTCATAGTGATTAATATAAATTCGATATGGGTTTCAACAAAGAATCAACGCCCGTTAATTCTGTCAATCTCTATACAGAATTCAGTTCTGCATGGGATTATATCTTGTGGCTTCAACACACTAAATCAATAGCAATTAATGCAATCGATCCACTATCGATTACACTCAGTAACTCTTGACACAGAACAGAGCTTATTATATTGGTTCAACACAAAACCGCGGACTCAAGTGCATGGGAATACAACCATCCACGTATAGATTCAACGCCTCTTACATTCAATGATTATGTATTGTGATTCTCACACAAAATCAATGTGGATTCAAGAATATCGAATCATCCCTTCCTATATTGAACACATCACTTTAATACTAGCATAAAATTCAGAAAATCAAATTATGTATTAATACACACAATACTTACATAACAATCTCCTTTCTTGGCCTGATTTCCAAGTCATTGGCCCTTTTACAATCTGCCCGAAGGCTTCCAAGTAGAAACCCCTGCTCTCTACTCTATTTCTCTATTCACACTCTCTCTTATTTTCAATGCCTTTGAGGCTTAATAATTTATACAATTTAGAATGATCTAATCTAAGTTCAATCCCTTCAACTTCTCAAAAAAAACCTAAAATCACTCTTGAATCCCTAAGGATCCTCTCTCACCCATAATTAATGAAACTAATTTCTAAATTAATATTTAGAAAAATCTCTCATCCCTTTACATCCTTAACTGATCAAATCCTTCTCATATTCTCAAACATTTGAGAATTATTTACAATATTTAATTAAAAAGACTTAAAACCCACTCAAATCATCCATAAAAATATAGCTCCTCTAAAAACTTAAAAACCCCTAAGTTTTAATAAAATACAAAGTATTTTCTCTTTTCCTAATGCTCCTGCTTCAGTCTCTATCCACAAAGAGGATTTACCTACATAACAAGTTGGCGACTCCACTGGGGATCAGTGTGAGCTTGTCTTTGATATTGTTGGGTCATTTTTGGGTTTTTGGTCTTGTTGTTTACCTTTTTGGTTGTTTAACTGTGCTTCAAACACTTTTTCAACCCCAGAGTGTCAAGATTGACCTCTGCTATGTTGATATTTTTCCCTTTTCATTGGTTAACTAGCTTGGCGCGGTTTTCCCTTGAATAGTCGCACCGATTGGTGCATGTTGCTTTTGTAGCACTCGTGCCATCGCCTGTTTGGTGTTGATTACCACCTCACAGTTGCGCCGACCCCTGTGAGTTTTTGGGTGAGAGCTTTGCATGAGTTTTTGGTTGATTGTACTTGTTTCTGGGTTATTCTTGAGAGTAATTGAAGTGTTTTGGAATGTCTTTGATTGTTGGAAGCTCATTTTCTTCAGTTTCTTGTCCATTTCTTATCAGTGTGACTTGAGGTCTTAGGGTTTCTGAGGTCTTAGGTGTGACGTCAAGTCCTTGGTCATTTTTTTTTCATTCGATCACCAAGGTGTATATGGAATTTCATGGAAACCTGCCATACCCTCTTGCTTAGATTACCTGAGCAGTCATTTTTTATCTTTACTGACTCCTTAAATTTGAAAAAATCATCGAGCACTTGTCCTTTCGCGCTCGTTCAACATTGAAAGTGACTAGAGCCGTATTTTTCCTGTTTCTTGACTCTAAAAACATGAAACAACAAAGTTTGGTTTCAGTGTCATAAAATAAACTAACTATGATCACACACCCATAAAATGTTTTAGAACTTGGATTAATTTTGCTTGCCTTGGTTTTTTGAGTCTTTACTTGGATCTTCCTTTTTCCTTCCTGTTGAGAAGCAGTCACGGTGGCGGAACAACCGGTTTCGTCGTCCTCACTCCCTTCTAGAGGTAGTCCTTTATCGGACAGTTCATTTGAAACTCCTCAGTCCTCTAGGTCTGCCAAGCTTCAACAGCCTATTCTCCCATCAATCTTACCCCTTGCTACCTGGTCTCCCGCTAACGAGCCAGTTGACTTCAATTGGCCTCCCGCGGGCACTAGGTCTGGTTTTGGGGACGAGGAAGAATTCCCTCCTCTTACATCAGGATCACCATTTTTATCTGTTGTTATACCTCGTAGTCCTCGTAGTCTTTTCGAAGATCTTACGGAGGAGTCATACATGGAAACATCGAGTCCTATTGGCAGTGATGGAATTCCTGTTTCTACATAAGAGTATCAACTTTGCCTTGAAAACACCACTCAGGTGTCTACTCAATCTTCATCATCTGTGTCACTTCCAGCCGGATATAGGTCATTAGGTCAGATTATTGTTGGTGTTGCCTCCATGGAAACATCTACTCTGTCCAGGAGTCCAATCCTTCCATCGTTAGGATCGTCACCGACGACACCTGCTTCGTCGATTGTGGTTACATCTATCCCCGTTCAACCTACTGTATGTGTGGCTGCGTCTATGCTGGTCACTCAGTCACCAGCGATCTCAACTGAGATACCTGGTGGCCTCACTTTTGAAGAGTATCTATAGTCTATTCATCAACATAACTCTCTGCCACACTATTATGATGAATTTGGTAATCCTATTTATTTGCCCTATATTACTTCTCATCACTATGATGTTGTCGATAACCCCATCTATGTGTTTCATACTCCCGATCATTATGATGAGCGTGGCGTTCCTATTTATGACCCCTATGAAATTTTTCCCAAGATAGGGAGGACTTATCAGGTGCAACCCCCTAGCCCACAAGGACAACCCTTTCAGGGACAACCTTAAGCTCAGTCGGGATTTGTATACGGTCCTCAGGGACAACCTTACGGTCCACAAGGCCAACCTTTACAAGGCCAACCCATGGTCCAACAAGGACAACCTCAAGGACCTTCTGGTCAACCTTTGTATCAACCAGGACCTTCTTACGGTCCTGGGGGTAAAATCTATTCGTCTCAAGGACAACCTTTTGTCCAAAAACAGGTATCATATACTCAAACTGGTCCGAGCATTGGGCAACAAGGAAAACCCTCTAGTCCTACCTGGTTCATCACATCCATCAGGCCAACTTGTTCAGCCAGGGAAACCTAGTAGCTCTAAACATCCAGTTCAATATGCTCCACAGGGGCAACCTACTCAACCGGCCCAACAGCTGGCTCAGTCTGCTCAACAAAAATTTTACTCTGCTTCACAATAGGGTCCTACTTTTCAGCAACCTGTTCAGTTTGCTCAACAGCCGGTTTACCATGTTTATTCAGCTCAACAGGGGCCCACTTATAACCATCCAACTCAACCCCAAGGTGTTTATTATCCTCATGGTCAATATTGACCATTATATAGTGCGCCTCAAGGTTTTACTTATCACCCACAATCTCAGTTGCCATATAATCAACCGCAAGGCCATACTTACATTCCACTGCAAAATCCTCAACAAGGATCTCGATGGTATACTAAAAATCAATATCCTAAATATCAACAGACTTACTTGGCTTATCCCCCATATCGTCAGAATCCTTCGGGACAGAACCCATGGGGGCAGAATTTTTCTCAAATAGGATGGAATGCAAGTTCGGGTTCTTATTAAGGACCTTCTATGCCTTTTAACCGTCAACTACCATTTCTCGCTATGTTGGAGTTACCGAATGTGTCAAAGTTGATGAATGATCCTATTCTTCACAACCCGTATTGGCCTCCGGTTCCGACTAAGAATCCTGGTGATTGTCCCAAATTTGAGGGCAAGTCAAGAGAAGACCCCCAAGCACATGTTATGACTTACCACTTGTGGTGTTCCTCTAACTCTTGGGTTGATGATTCCATTCGACATCATCTTTTCCAATGTACTCTTACTGGTGTTGCTGCTAAGTGGTATATCGAGCTCTCTTGCGGTATCTTTCAATATTTCAACTCTCTCGCTATGGCGTTCCTTACTCATTTTCAGTTACCGGTTCGTTATGAAGCCAAGACGCATCTCCTCACCTCCTTGAAATAGGACCGGGCTACTCATATCTCGGACCATATTCATGAATGGAGATGTCGTCGTCGCTTGATCAAGTTTGAAATTCCTGATCAGCTTCTTACTCATTGGGTCACTACCTCTTTTTTCAATCATATTGTGAAATACATAGCCATGGGGGCATGTGTAACCAAGGAAAAGGCCATTTCTTGTGCCCAGTACCTTGATATTGTGTACTCTCAATCGGGCATATTGTATGATATTTTGAAGATGCCCCTCAACCTGGAACTTCTACTGCACCGACGACGCCATCCTTCGACGGTATTATTGGTTCTATGTCTCAGACTTTGCATAAGTCTTCTTCCTCCAACCCTGGGAAGAAAAAGTCTAATTATTCCAATGATATTTCTCCTCAATCTAGTTCAAATCCTGGTAAAACCTCGGAGTTCAATGTCGTTCAGGCCAATCTTGCGGATAAGATTTCTAAAGGGAAAAATAAGGGTAAAGGCAAGACCAAGGCCGATGCCCCGAAACCAGATTCGTCCAAACCTCATGCTGATGATGGTTCACAGCGTAAGCCGAAGTATCCCTATCTGATTTGTTATGGAGACCAGTACACCAAGGACTGTCCTCGACGGTCCGAAGTGAGTAAGTTACTCAAAGGCAATCAGGGTACTCCTGTTTTTCTTAAAGAACCTTTTCCATCTCAGCAAACCTAGATGGTGGAGCAGCCTCAATCATCTGTTCCATTTGGCTCTCAAGTGTTCATGATGAACGGTTCTGAATCTGTGTCCATTGCTACTCAGTCGAAATATTATGTAGCGTTTCATTAGGCTACGGGGAAGGATATCGTTGATGGTCCTCCTCCTCCACCTATTTTCGGCCCTCTTGAGATTGAAAGGCCTAGTGTTGAACCTGTTGTGCGACCACCTTCCAAAGGTGTTCTACGGAAATATTCTTATAATCCCAACGTCCGTGATACTCAACATTATAGTATTATTAAGGATTTAGCACAGGCACCATCCACGATGTCTGTGTTAGAAGTACTCCAGAGTTATCCATCTCAGCGCAAAGCTTTATTATCTGCGATTGGCGGGGTTGATCCTGCTGATACCAGCCTTTTCGCTTTTGATCTAGAGAATTTTGTCCCACGACTTCCGCATAAGATTGTGCTCATTATACAAGTCATTTTTAATGGTCTTGACATTCATCGAGCTATTGTGAAAGAAGGTGCATCAACCTGCGTCATGTCAACTTCGTGCTGGAAGGCCATTGGTTCTCCAGCCTTGAATTCCTTGCCAAATTCCCTTGAGGCATTTGATGGAAGGGAATCAAAACCTTTGGGTTTTCTCAGAAGTTTTTCGATTACATTGAAAGGGAAGATGGTCAATGTTGAAGTAGAAGTAGTTGATGCTAAACTCAATTACAATATTCTACTCGGTCGCAGTTGGACACATGCTATGCTTTGCGTTCCATCCACCCTCTTCCGTGTTTTGAAATTTCCACACGAGGGTAAGATAGTTACTGTCAATCAATTTTCATTCTTCACATATTTTTCCGAGAACAACGTTTTGTATGTGGATAAGATTCCTTCTCCCTTCGAGAGCATTGGGCCGGGTCTCTTCAAGGATCCATCCCTCATGGGTATTTTTCCCCTTTCACCACCAAAGACTATTTAAATTAATATGATCTCTCGGTCGAATAACCCGTGGATTATCCCTTCACCTCAACAAGTCAATTCATATGGAGATTCGATGCCTTTGAGCCCAATTGAAATCGATTATTGTGAACTAATTTCTGCATCAGATACTTCATCCTCTGATGGTGCTCCTTTGAGCTTGTCTCTTAACGTGTATTCTCAATCCCCCTGGCTTGGCGATTCAGACTCGCCTGATCCTTTGAAAGAAGTGTTTCCTTCTGACAAAGCTATCATGGAAACCATGTTTCTCGAAGATTTTCCATGGGATGATGGTCATCATCGTTCTTCATTTATGCTTGGCCTCGGGGCTATGTCTACATGTATTGAGAGTTTTGCGTCTCAATTCCCTTCTCCTCCGCTTCAAACTCCAATTCTAACACATGAATTCTTTCCATGAAGCCGGGAATTGTCGAGAACATCCATGTGGGAGTCACTTGTTCTTCAGATGAAGTCCAAGTTTACACTAGCCTTTTCCGTGAATTTCGTGATTTTTTCGCATGGTCTTACAAAGAAATGGTCAGCATTGATCCTAGTATAGTGGTGCATCAAATCCCTACCTATCCCAGTTTGAAGCATGTTTTCCAACGTCTTCATCCAGTGCACCCTAGAAAGGCTACAGCCATTAAAAGTGAAGTTGAATAACTTTCAAAGCTGGTTTTATTTATCTGATTTCCTTGACAGATTGGGTTTCGAAAATTGTTCCTGCTGATAAGAAACAAGGAACTATCCGTGTCTGTGTTGATTACCATGACATAAATCGGGTTTGTCCTAAGGATAATTATCCCACTCCCTTCATCGATCAAATCATTGACGACTGTGCCAGGAGTGAGATTTTTTTCCCTTATGGACAGATTTTCTAGGTATAATCAGATTAACATTCTCCTGGCTGATCAACATAAGACGTCTTTTATCTATCCTTGGGGTACCTTCACATACAAGAAACTCCCTTTTGGCTTGAAGAATACCGGGGCCACTTTCCAGTGAGCGATGTCCTACACTTTTCATGACATTTGTCACATCGTTCAACCTTACCTAGATGACCTTCTGGCTCATTTAGTTAAGCGTAGGGACCATCTAGACCATCTTCGTTAGATCTTTCTTCGTTTTCGACACTACAACATTCGACTTAATCCACATAAGTGTGTCTTCTATGTTGATTCCGGTATATTTCTAGGGTTTATCGTATCTAAAGACGAAATTCACCTTAATCCACTTAAGGTTGAGGCTATTGTTAATGTCCCATCTCCATCCTCATTACATCAGTTGCAGAGTCTGCAAGGTAAGGACAATTTCCTACATCGTTTTATACCGAACTATTCCGAAGTAGCTAAAGGATACACACGACTTTTGAAACAAGATTTCCCTTTCTGTTGGGATGAGATTGCTCAACAATATTTTGATACACTGAAGACATTTTTGGTAAACGCTCCTTTGTTACGTCCTCCAAATTATCATCGCTCAATTCATTTTCAATCATATTATTGCTATGTTTTGTGTCCCTCAAGCCATAGTTACCTATCATCGTTCCCATTTTCGGCATTATATGGTGGCAGAGTTGACTTCTAATTTGGGTTTGCGTCACGACAGCTCAACGCCGTACTACCCTCAAGCCAATGGCCAGGTTGAAGTTGTGAACAAAGTTCTTGTCACAATGCTTCAACGTATGATTGGGATCCACAAATCAAACTAGCATCTTATGTTATTTTCGGCTCTTTGGGCATACCAAACCTCAATGAACAGTGCGACCGGATTCACCCCTTTTTAGATGGTTTACGGTCTCGAAGCTACTCTCCCGATTGAATGTGAAATACCTTCGCTCAAGCTACCTGTGGAATTATTGCCTAATACTTCGCCAGAAGAAGAGCGTCTCCTTTACCTAGAGAGGTTAGATGAAACTCATCACTTAGCTGCTTTGGTCATCGGGGCATAAAAGAAGCGACTCAAAGCTCATTTTGATCAATTAGTTTCTTGTCGTTCTTTTGTTGATGGAGAACTCATCCTCCTATATGAACAAGCTCATGATAATATGGGGGCAGGTAAATTTCAACCTTTGTGGCATGGGCCCTACATTGTTAAAAATGTGTTGCAAAATGGGGCCTATGAGCTAATTGACTACGAAGGCCATCCTCTTGAACAACCCAGAAATGGGTTGTATCTCAAAAAATATTATGCATAAGTCATTTGTGCATATCAGGTGTACATAGGTTTTATTTTAATTTTTGTACATGTTTTTGGGTTTGGTGTGCTTTTTGAGCGTTTTCTTGCTTATTGGGTCTTGATTATCGTGCAGATTTCTATTACCCCTTATGTTGGTTTCGCAGATGGTGCTTCCTGCAATAACAAGAATTTGTCTTCAGCGGCCTGGGTAATTTATAATCCTGCTGGTGAGTTGATATACCTGCAAGGTATTTGTCTAGGACAAACTACAAAAAATGTTGTTGAATATAGCGTTTTCATTGAGCTATTAATCGAGGCAATTAACCTCTGCATACGCACATTGCTTGTAAATCTAGATTCACAGCTTATTGTTCTACAACTCAATAATCATTATTTGGTTAGAAATCCGCACATTCTGAGATTGTATTTACGTATTCGTTTGCTGGAAATACATTTTGATTTCATTACTTATCAACATATTCCTAGACTAATGAACACGTTAACTGATACAATGGCCAACATTGTATTAGATAGACATTTTCATAATTTGTAAAAAAATCATCATATGTAAAAAGATCCATGTAAGGAAATATATATATATATATATATATATATATATCGCATGTTTGCAATTGTGTGCATCATAACGTCAAAAAATATGTGTATGTTTCTGTTACATTCTGAGACATCATATCTTGAAAAATATGTAGATAAAATAAAACTAGGTGTCTAATCAGCATGATGTTCATGATAACATGTCACGGCCCGTACTCGCCGCCTCAACAAGCGGTGGATTCGGCTAGACACTCCTACAATGTGTCTCTGATAGGCGCGAGGAACATCATCAAAACATGCATAATCTGGGACTCCTCGGGTGATCCCCTCCAGGTTGCGCACTATCTCATCTTCCTCACTGCCCTCACCTTGAGGGTTGAAATCGTGAGGGACTTGCCTCGCTATTGGTGACATGCCGGTAGGTCTCTATGGGCCAACATCTGCATCATATGGATTTAATTTCAGAACATACATAAACAAAAAAATCATAATACTCATAAAATCAATAATTGAGTCTTACCCAAATCTTCGTTCCAATCTTCTCCCTCCGGGAGTGGGAGGTCTGGGTCACCAGTGAAGTCTGTGCCAGAGTAGGGCCAATCCTCCATGAAAATCAATTGATGATGGAGCCAATTGAAAAAATTTGGCCTCCAAGACATCTATTGGCCGCTCCTTGCCCTTAGCATCAGTGTTGCCCATTGTAGGAATTTATAGGTTAACTTCTGTAGATCAAGAACCAAAGGTCACCGCTCACAAATAGATCACAAATTAGTACACCAGTATAATCACATGGTTAAAACCCTCAAAGATGGAAACAGTTCACGGCCTGAGCCAACGCGGCCACTTCAGGGAATTTATTAATATAAAAGAATGGTTACATATGTTTCTCTCATAAATGGTTACCAAACAAATGACCCTCCACGCTCTTTAAATAGAGATCATGGACCAATTGGGTGTTAAGCCATGGATCAAGTGCCATTAATACTGAGGTGAGAGATAACCGTCGGATCACTACAAATCGTGACCGTTGGATTATAAGTTACAAATGTACATGGTAAAGAAACACACTTTACCTAACTCTACACTAGACTAAGTTATTCTTAACTATTTCCTATGTGTCGGAATATCCTAACATCCCCCCTTAAGAACAACATGGGATAGGATTGAATGATTTACAAAGGTGACACAAAAGGAGCCTATTTCCTATGTGTCAAAATATCCTAACATCCCCCCTTAAGAACAAATTGGGATAGGATTGAAGGATTTACAAAAGTGACACAATAGGAGAAGGAAGGAGGCATTAGAGCCTATCCCCCCTTAATGAAAACTTTCCTGAACTCCAAGCATGGATCAAATTTTGGTAAATTTCTCTTCTGTGATAGCCTTCGTAAAGATATCAGCTACTTGATCATTGGTTGGACAATACTGCACTTCAAGAACACGATCATGAATGAGCTTTCTGATGAAGTGTATGTGGAGTTCAATGTGTTTCAAATGCTGATGTTGAAATGGATCTTTACATAGCTGAATGGCACTCTGATTATCACACCAAAGTGTAGTTGGATGCTGCTGATGAAGGCCAAATTCAGACAGGATCTAACGAAGCCACATGGCTTCCTTGTTGGCTTCAACTGCACCACGATACTCTGCTTCTGCTGAATAAAGGGAGATGGCACTTTGTTTCTTACAAGACCAAGTAATAGGTCCTGAACCAAGAGTTAATACATATCCTGCAGTGGACTTCCAATCATTAGGGTCACCAGCCCAATCAGAATCAGTGAAACCAATCAACAAGGGAGATGCTCCTGCACTGTAATGAATCCTGAACTGAACTGTACCTCAAATATATCGAAGTATTCTTTTAGCTTCTTTCCAGTGACTTTCATGAGGTTGGTGCATAAACCGAGCGACAAGACCAATGGCAAAGGAAAGTTCAGGGCAGGTATGGGTTAGATACAAAAGTTTACCAACAAGTTGATGGTATAAGGTAGCATCAACTTTAGGGGTAATACAGTTGACTGAAAGCTTGACTCCAGACTGAAAGCGAGAAGGGGTAGGCTTACAGTCTTCCATGTGAAAGTGGTGTAGAATATCACATGCATACTTGGACTAAGAGAGGGTAATGCCTTCCTTGGATTGCAAGACTTGAAGACCAAGGAAATCATGCAAGTTTCCTAAGTCTGTCATTTCAAACTTCTCTTTGAGGCTAGAATTCACATGGTTTATATGGTTTGGATCACTACCAGTAAGGATAAGATCATCAACATAAAGAACAAGGATGGTGAAGGAATTACCCACCTTCTTGGTGTAGACAATGTTGTCAGAATGACACCTAGAAAAGCCATTATCTAAGAGAAATCTATCCATTTTGGCATACCAAGCCCGAGGAGCTTGTTTGAGACCATAGAGAGACTTCCTAAGGCGACAAACAAGGCTGGAGTCTTTTCGGATAAAGCTAGGGGGTTGTTCCATGTAAATTTCTTCATGCAAATCTCCATGTAAGAAGGTGGATTTAACATCCATCTGATGGAATTCCCATTTAAAGGAGGCAGCAAGGGAAATAACAAGGCGAATAGAATTCATTTTGGCAACAGGGGAGAAGGTTTCAGTATAGTCAATGCCTTCAACTTGTGAAAAACCTTTAGCGACAAGACGAGCTTTATGTCTATCCACTTTTCCATCTAGTCCAAACTTTGTTTTGTAAACCCATCTGCATCTGACAAGTTTTCTTCCTTTTGGAAGAGGAACAAGATCCCAAGTATTGTTTTCCAATAAGGAACGATACTCTTCATTCATAGCTTCATCCCAATCTGGATGACCGGAGGCTTCTTCAAAGGTTTCTGGATCAATTTTTTCTGGAACTTGAGCCAATAAGGAAGAGGCTCTTTCGAACTGAGAACGTGTACGTCGTCGATCGGCAGGGTCACCTGCAAGAGAACCTGCTGCATCCCGAGTAGAGCAGACCCATCTTGGAAGCGGTGGAGTATAAGGAACAATTTCAAGAGGTGGAGGAGGATTTTCATCCTCGCTGTCATCATCTGAACTAGAAGGAATGCTATTAAAAATAGAAGAGAGAGAGAGAGGTGGCACATATGCCGAATCAGGCTCGCAGGCCAAAGGTGGCACACTCGCCGAACTAGGCTCGCAGGCCGATATATTTTCATCAAAATTTACATCTCTTCTAATGATTATATTTTTGGATTTTGGTTGAAGAAGTCTATATCCTTTGACATCTTCAGAATATCCAACAAAAATACATTTTTCACTCTTAGGTTCTAAGGCTTTATGTTTCGCATCTGGAATATGGGCCAAAGCATCACTTCCAAAAACACGAAAGTGACTTACATCTGGTTTGATTGAGCTCCAAGCTTCTTCTGGAGTTATATTCTTTAAAACCTTAGTAGGAGTGCGATTTACTATGTAATTTGCACAGTTAATGGCTTCTGCCAAAAAATTGAGATCAAGTCCTTCAGATTGAAGCATACAATTAGCCATTTCTTTTAAGGTGTGATTCTTCCTTTCAGCTACACCATTTTGTTGTGGAGTATATGGAACAGTGTGTTGCGATTGAATGCCATGCTCAATGCAGAAGTTGATAAAAAAAAAATTCACATACTCTCCACCATTTTCTGATCTTAACTTAAGAATTTGATGTCCAGATTGTTTCTCAACAAAGGCCTTAAAGGCCAAGAACATGTTAAAAACTTCACTCTTGAGTTTTAAGAAATATGCCAAAGTGCATCTGGAAAATCCATTAATGAAAGTTAAGAATTACTTGCAACCAGAGAAAGAAACAACAGGAAGTTGTCCACATAAATCACTGTGCACAAGCTGCAAAGGGGCTGAAGCGTAGTAAGAGGCACGTTGGTCAAAACTATCCCGATGATGTTTTCCAAGTACACATCTGGAGCAAACACCATCCCAGAAAGATACCATAGGAAGGCCTGTCACCATATTTTCCTTACATAGAGTTTGAAGAGAGTGATAGCTTAAGTGACCAAGTCGCTCATGCCAAATTTTGCTCACATCATCATTATGAGCAAAAAAAACAGAGGGAAGAGATGATGACCCAAATTTGTCAAACTTATACAACCTTGTGGAATCATCAACAATGCCAGTAGCTAAAATATGTTTAGGATATTTGAGGTCCTTGATTACAACATCATGAGGTGAGAATTCTACTATTTTCCCTTCACTTGAATGAGTTATCTGATAAATAGATAAAAGGTTGCATGAAAAGTTAGGAACACATAGTACATCATTAAACTGACCATTATCTAGATGAATGGTTCCAAATCCTACAACACTAAGAGATCTATCATCACCAACATAAATATGTTTGGTGTTACAATAATTTAAAGAAGAAAACATGGATTTA
Organism: Pinus albicaulis; assembly: GCA_034641835.2. NCBI lineage: Eukaryota > Viridiplantae > Streptophyta > Pinopsida > Pinales > Pinaceae > Pinus > Pinus albicaulis. The sequence continues at coordinate 1,599,494,600 of CM076581.1, forward strand.
TTTTTTTCCATGTGGTATGAAGCTCCAGAATCAATGAGCCACTCATGAGAAGGAGAAGAAGAAGATACATTTAATGCATAACCATATCTTGATGCTTGACAACCACAAGAAGAAAGTGTCATGCCTGGAGATAAAGGTGAAGAGTGCTCCAAACTGATGTTGTGCTTCTTCATTGCTGCTTCTAAGGCTTCCATATTCTTAAAACATTTGGACTCTATATGGCCATCCACAAAAGTTGCAATCTCTCTCTATCTTCTTCCATTTGTTTTGATTTGCCTTATTATTTTGGTGATTTGATTTTTCAGTTTGCAGCTGAAATTGCTTAGGGCCCTTGTTTGTTTTAGGACCATATTTTTTAGGATACTGCTTCTTGGGATTCTTTTGATACGGTTGTTGTTGGGTTGCTAAGGCTTTCTTAGAAGCATTTCCAGCAGTGATAAGACCAAGGTGTAAAAAATTTTCTTGTTCTCTTATCAAAGAATCACAAAAGGCATCAAAAGAGGGATTCTTGTAGGTAGTTCCTGAAGAAATGATGCCTTCTCTGGTGGAATAGAAGGTGGAAACAAATACAGATTATGCAAGACCAAGCTTAGCAAGAATGCAATATATGAGGCTACCATCGTCCTTTTTGATCTTACAACCTTCTAAAATAATTCGGAGGGTCTTAAATTTGGACAAAAAATATTCAATGGAGGAGAAATTATTGGGGTCCAAGGTAAGAAACTCATTTTCAAGCTGGTGGGCCCGAATTTGATTTTGAATTGCAAAAACAGTTTTTATCTTTTCCAGGGCCTCATGAGGGGTGTCAATGTCAAGGATATGAAATCGAAGATCTTGAGCAATGAACATTCCTATCAACCCTCATGATTGATCTTGTTTATTTTCCCATTTAGCAGCTTTATCATCATCGGAAGGTTTATTTTCGTGTCCTGTGGCTATTTTATAAAGCCCTTTACTTCTAAGTATATCTACCATGTGAGGTAGCGATTGGAAATAATTGGTGTTGTTAAGAATAATTGGGCATGCACTTTCCATTTCAAAAAAAACTAAAGCTGAGAAAAGCGAAAACTAACTACTCCAATGGAAAGATCTCGAAAAATTAGTTCGTTTAAAAAAAACAGCTCGAAAAACGACTTTCGGATGAAGAAGTTATGCCTTTTGAAAAAACTGAGTTGTAGATGTTGAATAGTTACAAGAATGGGATGAAGTGTGGCTTTTTAAAAAAAAATCCGTCCCTTTGAACAAAAAATTTTTAAAAAAGAAGCTTGAGAAGGAGACTTGAACCCAAGACCTCTATTCTCATATACTAACCCCTCACCAAGTGAGATAGTAAAAGGATCATGTTATTTTAGAAAGGAGGAAGGGGGGATTAGTATCATCATCATCATTATTATTATTATTATTGGTCGTGTGCTTGCCTTTTCCTGCACAAAAATGAGCAAAAATGAGCAAAAAAAAATGAAATGCAAAGCCTTATGGCAGAATTCACGGTTAGCCTTATCGGCAACTATCACTTTTTTCACTATTTCTGATTTCCCGAGATCACACAAAGATGCGGGGAAAGAGCATACGTAGCAAAAAAAAACCTTTTTCCTTTTTCTGATTTGCCGAGATCAGACAGAGCACACAGAAAAGAGCATACACAGAGAAGAGGGTATAGATCTGGCAAATAAATAAAACCTTAATATAGAAAAAAAACTGAAATAAGCAGAACTATTAACAAATATAACTGGAAAATAGATGCTTTATACCTCCAGATCTAAACTAACATAACTTGGGCAGCCAGAAACCTTTTCGCATGAAACGAAAGGTGTTCCTCACTGTAACAGACACTCCGGACACAACCGAGTAGTTCTCCAAGCCCAACAATGTTCAGAAATAGTAGATCTATAAAACAATATTCGCATGCAGTTAAACCGGCTTCAGATTTTGATCAACAATAGACGCGACCCTCAAAATAGCTCTAATACCATTTATTAATTTACAAGGTAAGTTTCGTATATCAAGAACCAAAGGTCATCACTCACAAATAGATCACAAATCAATACACCAGTACAATCACATGGTTAAAACCCTCAAAGAGGGAAACAGTCCACGCCCTGAGCCAACGCAACCACTTGAGGGAATTTATTAATACAAAAGAAAAGTTACATATGTTTCTCTCATAAACGATTACCAGACAAATGACCCTCTGTGCTCTTTAAATAGAGATCATGGACTAATCGGGTGTTAAGTCACGGATCAAGTGTCGTTAATACCGAGGTGAGAGATAACCATCATATCACTACAAATCATGACCGTCGGATTATAAGTTACAAATGTACATGGTAAAGAAACACACGTTACGTAACTCTACACTAGACTAAGTTATTCTTAACTATTTCCTATGTGTCGGAATATCCTAACACCCATCGGGCCATCCGAGGTTCTCTCGCTGGTGGATTCGGAACTATAACCTCCTATCGCTGAAAAATTGGTAATCATTCCAAGAAGAACGATACCAAGATGAATCCATAACCAAATTGTTTCAGTTTGGCCTTCTTGTATTTGGTTAATTGGTGCTTCATGTTTATGGTCACCGCCTCTACCCAGTTAAAGAGGGTCGGCACCATGCAGTCCACAGCAAGAAGCAACTGTGTCTTTGTTGCATCTTGCGGTGCTTGCGATCCCGTAGCACGTGTGATGGTATGCAATACCACGCGTAGTGTCAAATATGGGATAGCTTTTATATCAAATTTCCCACTACTGGTTCCTTTCCGCGCTCCTCGACATACCATGTCTATCACCATGGACATGTTTTCCATGCAGGGTCGAGTGTCGGTCAGGAGTGGTGCTACACCTCTCCGTGATAACCCTGTAATGAAGTACATGTCAGAAACATCAATCTTGAGTTCTTGATCCCGTAGGATGAACTTCTCTTGATCTTCGTCCCATATACTGATAAAATATTATAGCAATTATGGTTGGGCTCGGAGACATGGTGTGAGGAAGAATTTTTTCAAACCACAATTCCTGAGGGCTTCCATAACTCCCTCATTTTCCATGGCTAATTTATCTTCCTCACTATGTTCGCGTTCTTTCCATTCAATGACCATTTTGCTCTGTTCTACCTGCAAACACACACATACAAGTGATATTAGTCAATATTTATCCTTGAATTTGTAAATAATTTTGACATTTGGTGAGTATTGTTGTTTGAAATTGCGTTGAGCTGTTAGTGCAACTGTTTCTTAAATAGTCGCACCAATGGGCGCGCCCTAATGTTAAAAATAGGGTGGTCGGCGCAACTCCGTGCCCGAAACCTGTGCCGACCGCGCAACCCTAGATTTTATAATTTCTCCCCCCAAATTCAAAATTGACAAATGCGGGAAGAAAGGAATAGTTTAAAATGACAAGAGGGATCTCATCTCTTACCTAGAGTTAACGGATTTGTGATTGATGTACTGGATTCACCGCAAGATTGCATAGTAAAATGGGTAAAAATTGCTCCACAAGAGGTAAAAAGTGAAATGTAATTATTTTTTACTATTTTTGGTATTTTATAACTTTTTACAACCCTAATTAGGTTTTAAGGCATGTTTTTTGAATATTTTATGATATTATTTTCGAAAAATGGGTTTTACACATGTCTCTTATGCAGCAATAGGTTTTTATGCAACAAGGATGAAGTGACGAGTTATATTTTATACTTTTTCAGACTCCATAGAAACACGAAAAATTCACTACTGGAGTCATCTTTCAGCTCTTTTATGACTCTCTAAAATTGAAAATATTGCCGAAATGCTTGTCGTTTTGAACTCGTTAAATGGTTGTGAAACAATATCTACCCAATATACATTTCTGGGATGGATTATTTACGAAAAAGGAATACCTTAGCCTATTGCGACTAAGAGGTTATATCAGACACAGTTTTCTACCTTTTCGGATCTGTGAGACTACCTACGAAAAGGGACTGCTAGAGTTTTCTTTTCTGCCTTCTTTTCAAACTCTCTAAACATGAAAATATGTCGAGTTATCCCTTTTTCAGACTCGTTAAACCCTGATGACATCGAACCTCATCACCATGACATTATTCGAGTTCCTCCTTCCTAGGGCTCGTAAAATGTACTAGGATAGATTTTTCCGAAGGACAAACTTATAGTGCAAGCATATGCTATCCCCTTCAAGCTTGTTTTCAAAAATAATTGGGGTACTCGCCAGAAATGGTGGGGGAAAATGAACCAAATTTTAGTTGTGTTGGCAGTATGTCGCTCTTGAACATGGCACTTGTCTGCATTTGTGTCGAGTTGGGTACATCTCATTTCGTCATTTTTGCCTCCATGGGTTTGGGTAATATCTTTTGACCTCTCATTTGCTCTTTGCCACGTCATTATGACCTCAGATCCTTTGATGTCAAATACTGCCAAATCCAGTGTCATGCTACTGATATGTTCAAGAGAAGTTCGCCTCTGCAATTTTTCAACCTTCCTCTGATTCTGTGTTGGTCCTGATTCACAAACATCATATTCCTCTGTCTTATGTCGATGATGTGGGAAACATTATGGCCCTCCTTCAACCAGGTCACTTCCTATCGATTTCAGCTCATTATCCAAGAATCTGATATAGAAACTCCTTCCGGTACCTTGGAGTCTGCATGCTTTAACGGCAGGTTATTCGCATTCGACGCAAGGTCCAGATCATTGGCCTTTGATTGATTGATTCCACAGGTGTTCAACGCCAGATCATTGTTAACATTCCGTGGATTTTACCTTGTGTACCTTGAGAGCCATTGTCATTATTGGTGGTTTCTCTTGCGTTTGTTAACAGCTTTCATCATTGGCTAGTAATCAAGCGATTTTCTTGCAATGGCTTCTAATGAGATACTCTTCTTGCAGGCTACTAGAATGGCCATATTAGAGAATCTATCCACAACCACGAAAACATAGTCATTTCCATGCTTAGACATCGAAGGGAGGCCCGAAATGTAATCCATTGAGATGGATTCCCACAATCGACTAGGAGTAGGCAGAGAACTATATAGGCCTTGATTTTTTATGGTCGGTTTGTTAATGGCGTAAGTAGTGCAGGATCTGATGTACTTCCCAACACCATTTTGAAGGTTTGGCCAATAAAAATACTTCTGTAGCACTACCATTATCCTCTCTAATATAAAGTGTCTAACAACCTGACTATAGTGTGCTTCCCAAATAATCTTGGCACAATCGCTTAAAGGAACACAAATATGTCCTAGGTGACATAACAATGTATTTTGTAGGTGAAAATTTGGAACTTTCTTACCTTCTAGTAGTGTCTAGTATGTGTTCTTGAATTCTAGATCACTCTTGTACATATGCGAGCACTCTGAATTCTTGTGCCCATAAGAGTGAAGCGCAATGGTCAGTACCATGACTGGAGGTCGGCTGAGACGGTATACAATATTATTGGTGCTGCTCTTCTTGTACTTAATGTTCAAGTGGAACTTTGCAGGTATGTCGACCATTTCTTATGGCAATAATTCTGCAACTTCACTTGTGTTTGTATCAACTACAAGGTTCAGTGGTCTATGTGAATGATTGTTTCCTTCCCCATAATGTAATGCTTCAATTTTCAGCAAGCCTACACAATGGAATAAATCTCTTCGTCATAGTTGGGATACTTTTGGACCGTGTCACAAATTTTTTGTCTGAGTAGAGGAAATACATTGATGTAAAGTCTCTTATTTGGGCCAAAATCCATTAAATCTGCAAAAAATTGATCTTGCATGGAAATCAAAGAAGAGATAATTAACCTCAAGCAGGTTGACTATCAAATCTAGCAGGTGGTTCATCTGCCCCAGGATATAAGGACCAGGGAGATTAGGGGATTGTTTTGAATTTTTTTGTGGATCAATCTTCCCTTTCACTACATCCTTGAAAGAGACTGGACCTTTGGAGCTAGATCTAAGACAACCTCCAAGAAGACTCATGTTAAGGATGATGGTTGAATATCGTACAAGGCCATAGTACTACAACTTATAGTCCTCTTGCAATGTTTTACCTTCATAAATAAGATTTTGGAGTCCTACTGGAATACCCATCTATTCTTTAATCTTTTGCTTAATCATTAGTACCCAATCCCAGATCCAGACCCTTATACACACATATTTCCCACTCAGCATTTTAATAAAAAATTGAAGCAACACTTCTTGAAGCATATCTAAGGATTGATATCCAAGATTCGTCCACTTATTGGACTCGACTAGTGAATTTAAGGGTGGATTGGGAATCCAAGAGAGGTTTTCTGGATACTAGTAAGGAGAGGAGTTGAGAGCCTCCCTGTCATCGTAAACTCCAAAACTCTAATCCATATAGTTCCCGAAATCCCATAGATCTAAAAAAACTCCATGAGCTAATAACTCAACGAGGTCCTCAAGATCTATGACACGAGGAGGATCTGTATTTTGTGACCAAGATTCCTCAAAGATCAAAATCATTTAACTGAGTTCTGGGCCCCCATGCGACGAAGCCTTGGCTCTTTGATGTTGGAAAGTCCACCAATCGGTCTCATCATACACAGTATGTGAACAAAAGATGCTCCAAATCGGTCCTCCTGTAGTAGTCACATGCTCTTCATCATCTTTCCAATAGATTCACCAATTCATGCTTCTAGACCTTAGATCGATATGGAAAAGCGAGAAAACCAATCTCTAAGATGCATTCCATCTCACTCTCAAGGTAACATGCCCAGATCTAACATAAAACAATGTATTTATCCATAGATCCACTCTTTCAAAATCACTATCAGTCCCAAGAAGAGCAAGGGCTTCACTGTTTACCAAGTTCCCCCTCTAGCTCTTCTTGATGCTGAGAGATCTCTGCTTTCCCAAACCCCACTCCTTGAGTTCCCAAATGCATAGGTTTGAATCTAAAAAATCTCTTATTCTTTGATCAGATCCAGCTTCATCAGTGTCAATTTCGGCTGCATGCGATGTCGCAAGTGGAATGGACTTGAAAATAATAACTGGATCTAGCTTCCACACTTCCTCCCCCTGGTGATAGGGAGAAATGAAATTGACATGAGGGAGATCGAAATAGATGTCCGTGATAGAGAGGTTAACTCTCGCACATTCTGTCACAACTCATCCTCGTCGCTAACTTTCACCATAAAAACCAGTTAGTCGAAATCTTGACATTTGGACAGAAGATCTGTCTGATAGAACCAATGTTGTCAATATCTGCATCCATGAGGTCTCCCATGGTCATCTCCCTCTGCAAAACCCATTTGGCGATGGTGTGGTTTCTGCAATCGCTCTTGAACTCTGTATCTCACAACCTCTCTCACCTCGCCCCAACACACACACACACACACATATACAAACATTAGCATAATTTGATTTAAGCTAAATTGACATTATATTCAAAATACTTATTTATAACTTATAACAAAACTCTTTGAAATTTGAATAAAAATAAAAATCGCTTCCGTAAAACTCTTTAAAAAAAAAATTAATCTTTGACTTTATAATTAAAATACTTATTTATAACTTATTACACTCTTCAAAATTAAAAAATAACTAAAAAATCCACCACTAACTTATAACTAAACTCTTGGTTTGTAAAACTAGTTGAAACCAAATATTAATATTTTATTTTATATTCAAAATATTTATTTAAAGCTTATCACAAAACCTCTGGAAATTAAAACATAATTAAAAAATATATGGTTAACTTATAACTAAACTTTTAGGAAAAAGAAAACCCTTTAGATCAACCATTAACATTTAAATTCATATTTATTTATAGCTTATCCCACAACTTTTGGGAAATAAAAAAATAAAAGATAAAATAAAAAATTTCAAGGTATTGCAAAAATCCTTTAAACTAACGAGGAACTTTTAAAAAATGAATGGATCAGTTTTAAAGAATTTATTGCGTCCAAAGGCATTTTTGCTAAATATGTTGTAATGTTTAACATTTTTATTGGGTTAAAATCAAATAAAAATAAAATAAAATAATTATCAATAAAATATTTTAAGTTAATTAAATTAATAAAACTAAAAATAAATATAAAATTATTGCGCCGAGAGGCGCATTCTACAGCTCAGTATGACCCCGATGTGTAAGTATGTCAGAAGCCAAAATAACAAAAACTAAATAAAATTTTAAAAATAAAATCTCAATAATGTCGGCTTAAACAATAATTTAGAATCATAAACCCTACAGCCCATATGACCCCGAAGTGTAAGTATGTCGAAAGCCAAAATAAAAAACTAAAAATAAAATCTAAATAATGTCGGCTTAAATAATAACTTACACAACCATATAAATAAAAAATTTAAAATAAATTTAAACATAAAAGATGAAGAGTTTTAAGAAAATTCAAAAAAGAGATATGGTTAAGAAATAAAAATATAAATAAACTAGAAGTATGGTAAATAAATAAAACTACTTTTTCTAATTACTCGGGAGGTATATTAAATAAATAAAATTATATTTTATGGTAAATAAATAAAAATATAAATAAACTATAGGTATGGTAAATAAATAAAACCTCTTTTATATTTACTCCATAAATCTCTTTGTATTTACAAAAACTCAAAAAAAGAAGTTTTATTTAGGTGAATCCTATGGGCCAAATACCAGGACAAATTATTATTAATACCATGGGCCAAATACTATATTTATAAAAGAAGTATAAAAATGTAAGGTAAATAAATAAAAATATATCAAATAGGAGTAGAAATCAACATCTAATTATATATGAAGCCTATGGACCAAACTAATAATAATAGCATGCAAAAAAAACATTATTGACCCTGACATTAATATTAAAATATTAATATTAATATTAAATCTAATATTCATATTAATATTATTAAATTTAATAACTTTATATTAATGCAATATTAAATTTGTATATATATATATATATATACTCTAGGTATATATGGGAGGGAAGAACAAAGACATATGATAGAGTTGGAGAAATAGCAAAAGTGACAAAGGAGAGATGGAGATAAACTGAAGGAGAGGGGAGAGGAGGGATGAAGATAGAGAGAGAGAGAGGAGTGGGAGAGACAAAGAAGGGCGAGAGAAGGAGAGGGAGAGGGAGACATAAAGATGGAGGTGGGAGAGAGAGAGTGTGAGAGAGGAAGGGAGAAGGAGGGAAGATTGGAGGGGAGAGAGAGAGAGAGAGAGAGAGAAAGGGGAGGAGGAGAGAGGGAGAGAGGGAGAGAAGAAGAAAGACATAGAGAGTGATAAGTGGAGAGAGATGGAGTGACAAGGGAGATATAGAGAGAGAGTATGTATGTTTAGGGGTGAGATAAAGAGACATAGAAGGAGTGATCAAAACAATGGGGGAGAGAAGGAGACAAGAAAAAAGGGAGGGATATAGTAACATAGGTGGAGAGATATATAGAGTGATGGGGGACGAGAGAGGATCTGAGAGAGAGAGAGAGAGAGAGACGTGAGAAAGGGAGAGGGATGAAGGACGAGAGAGAGGAATTGAGAGAGAGGAAGAGAGTGAGGGGGAAGTGAGAGGATTGTAGGGGAACAAGAGAGAGAGAGAGAGAGAGAGAGAGAGAGAGAGATGGGGGAAGAAAGAGGGAGGTATGAGAGAAAGGGAGGGAATAATAATTACATAGAGTGAAAAGTGGAGAGAGAGAGAGGGAGTGACAAGGGAGAGATGGAGAGAGAGTGTGTATGTTTTGGGGTGAGATAAAGAAGGAAAGATAGAGAGAAGGGAGGGGAGAAGGAGAGAGAGAGAAAGGAATGTATGAACAATGTTGGAAGGTAAAGATAGAGAGAAAGAGAGAGGTGGGAGAGAAAGGAAGAGAGACAGTGGAGAGAGGTAGGGAAAGAGAGATGAAGACGGAGGGGGAAACAGAGGGAGGTAAGAACAAATACAAAGAGAGTGAAAGCTAGAGAGAGAGAGAGAGAGAGAGAGAGAGAGAGAAAGAAGGAAGATGGAGAGAGAGGGAGAGAGGATAGCAAGAGGGAAGAGAGATATAAGCGGGGGAGAGGGAGGGAAGGGGAAGAGAGAGAGAGGGAGAGGGAGGTAGAGGAGGAGGGAGTGATAAATAGATATATTGGAGAAAGAGAGTGTATGTTTTGCGGTTGATATAGAGAGACAAAGTGAGATAGAGATATAGATGGAAGGTGAAGAGAAAGACGAGATAGATAGAGACAGGGATGGAGGGATAAAGAGATTGATAAATATGGAGTGACAGAGTGTGTGTTTGTGGGGGTAAGATAAAGAGACAAAGAAGGATATATGGAGGGACATATAGTTATATATGGAGGGGGGATAGAGGGAAGAATATTTATTGCAATACATGCATTGATTTCAATGTAGATGGTGATTTCTAATCCTATTTGATTGCTTGAACTAGATGCATTTATTTTAGTGTAGATTTTGATTTCTAATGATATTTGATTACTTGCACTAGATGCATTGATTTCAATGTAGATAATTTCTAATCCTATTTGATTGCTTGCACTAAATGCATTGATTTCGGTGTAGATGGTGATTTCTAATCTTATTTGATTGCTTGCACTAGATGCATTAATTTCAATGTAGATGTAATTTCTAATTATATTGTATTTCTTACACTAGATGCATTGATTTCAATATATATGATTTATAATCCTATTTGATTGTTTGCACTAAATGCATTGATTTCAATGTAGATGGTGGTTTATAATCCTATTTTATTGCTTGCACTAGATGCATTGATTTTAGTGTGTATGTTGGTTTCTAATCCTATTTTCTTACTTGCACTAGATGCATTGATTTGAGGGTAGATGTTGATTTCTAATCCTATTTGAATACTTGCATTAGATGCATTGATTTTAGTGTAGATGTTTTTTATAATATTATTTTATTTTTTTCATTAGATGCATTGATTTTAGTGTCTATGTTGATTTCTAATTTGATGTAATTAGATGTATGATGGTACATTAATTTTAAAGCCATTGGATTAATAGTGTGCATTGATTTCAGTGTAAGCACAAAAAATTATTAACAATGTAGATTTATTTTTGTGTTATAACTTAATTAAACCTAATAATATTGGAGAGCAAGAGAGGCAAGGTATGATGTTTAATACAACAAATCAAGCTAAATATTTATGATTTCAACTGTCTTTTTCACATAATCGATATGAAAAGATGACAAAACTAACAAGGGTGACAATAAGAATAATAGAAGAAAATAGTTTGAGATTGATCACAATGAAGGCTATTTGTAAATTACTACATTCTTATTATTCGCATTTTCTATCACTCAATATTATTACATTGTCACTTTGGATTCAAAATTTTATTTCATCATTAATTAAATAAGCGAAATTAAAATTAAAATGAATCGATAAATCTTAGACATATTTAGCATATTTAAAATGGTTATATTAATATTACATGTATTTACATATTATTGATAAAATTAATCATATGTTCCTAATATTATCGATAGATTTCCTTGGCCACACATGGCTGAAACTAGCCTAGATCCATCTTAACTTCGGATCTATCAAGCGTCGAGAGGGATCAAATATCTCTAAGTGCAAACCTTTCCTCAAGTTTTGCACTCAAAAAAGAGGTTTACACCTACAGAGATTTGATCCCTCTCGGCGCTTGATAGATCTGGAGTTAATATGGATCTAGGCTGGTAATTAAACAAGGGTGGTTTCATTTAACTTTGGAGGGTGAAAATTTGAATGTAACGTGAAAATTTGGCCTACGTCAGTAATCCATGGGGCCAGAGATCAGCCAATAGGAAAGACACTCCACTCCCTAAATAATGAAATGGCTTCAGGGTTTCATTTTCCATAGGTCGTGTTTCCTTTTCATAGATATTGTCACCCGGAGTCTTGTCTGTGGTCTCAGGTTCGAGTCACGAAAGTGGCATCAATGGCTCCGTCGAAGGCAGAGAAAAGGCCCGTCGCTGGGAAAAAACCCATGGTGGAGAAATCCCCTTTAACAGAAAGGAATCCGAAGCCTTCGAAGTCTGAGAATAAGCTACCGAAGGAAGGAGACAAAAAGAGCAAGAAGCATAAGAAAAGTGTGGAGACTTACCAGATCTATCTTTTCAAGGTTCTGAAGCAGGTCCATCCGAAAATGGGTATTTCCAGCAATGCCATGGGTATTTCCAGAAATTGGCGAGCGAGGCATCGGGAAATTGGTATTTCCAGCAATTCCATGGGAATCATGAACAGTTTTATCAATGATTTATTTGATAAATTGGCGAGCGAGGCTTCGAAATTCGCTCACTACAGCAAGAAGCCAACTATTACTTCCCGGGAGATCCAGACAGCCGTAAAACTCGTTATTCCTGGGGAGCTGGCCAAGCACGCCCTGTCTAAGGATACTAAGGCTGTTATTAAGGTTTATTTCTCTGCATAATGTCTTTAAATGTAAGCATGCAAGTTTTCCAGGCATAATATATTTAAATGTAACGAAAGTTTTCACCATTAATATATTTTAAATTTGAGTATAAACAGGGTATAAACTTTTTCACAATTATTGATCATTAGAATGAGATATTATTTCGAATATTAAAGTCTTTACAATTAGTTATTACTACAGTGAGTTTTTTAAATATAGATTTTCAATTTGAACATAAGTTTTTAAGGGTAAACATTTTAACTCAAATAGAGGTTATCTTGTGCAAATATAAAGGAAAAATTAAATTGGAAAGTATATTTAATTTATTTAATAAATATTATTTTCACTCTTTTTTTTTAATTTCTTTAATATAGTATAAATTTATTTTAAGTTTGGATCTTAATTCAAGGGTGGCATTTAGGAGAGAGTTTATCAAAGCTAGGAGTTAGGGGAGAGTTTATTAAAGTTTTTTAATGTTTTGTTTCTTTGTTTTTTAATTTTTTTTAGGTTTGTAGTTTTAAGAGAATTTGTATAACAAGAAATTTGATTTTTTTATTGTATTTGATAAATCTAAAGTTAAAATAGATTTTTATTGGGTGATTATATTCTATGCAATTATAAAAAAAATTAAAAGAAAAATTTGTTTGAAATAGTTTAATAAAAATATTTAGAAATAATTTAATAATTGAAAAAAAAAATATTACTTTTTTAATTGGAAATTGTTATTACTAGTATAGATCTATCTTAATCGTCAAGTCTTATTAGCACAATCAGTTGAGGATGGGTCTCATTAGAAAGGGACCCAGAATTAAACCTCACTCGAGGTGGTTGTGCCCTGTGCTTGGGGGAAGAGACATGCTAAAAAATCCAGTCAACTTAGGGTTGGTGTGGCCCAGGCCAGGTGTGATCCCTCGGTGAATTTGACATATTAGGGTTGCGGGCTGGGTGTGTTCCGTGGGTGAATTCGACGGATTAATTTGAACAGTTTTTTTGGGTTACATAGAAATTTTTTATTTTGTAAATATAAAAGAAAAATTAATTAGGTAAGGGTATTTAATTTAGTTTTAATATTATTTTGAATTTTTTTTAATTAGTATAGATTTATTTTACTTTTGGATCTCATAAAAGATTAGAGAGTTTATAAAGTGCTTTTGTTTCCAATTTTGTATTTTAAAAGGGATTTGTCTTTTAGGAAATTTGATTTTTTCTATGTTTCATAAATCTAAATTTAAAATAGATTTAGATTGGTGTGACTTTAGTCCACACATTATGTTTAATCATAAAAAATCCAAAAAGAAAAATTACTTTAAATAGTTTAATAAAAATATTTAGAAATATTATAGTGATTTAAAATATATTCATATGAGGCATATCAAATTATTAAGTGGCATTTGGATTAAAATATTATATATATATATATATAATGAATCTTTTATTTGTTGAAAACCAGGTCACTACTAAGAGAGGGTTGTGGGAAGGGGATAGGGGTAGCAAATAAAAATTTTAAAAACTTTTCACCAATATATTAGATGATCAATAAAGTGGGAGGGGATAGTGGTAGAAAATATACAACATTTAAAAAAATTTCACCGATATATTAAACGATCAATAAATCAACATATCAGCGGTAAATATGAACAGAAAATTTCATTAATAATCAACACATGAGAGCCATGACACATGAAGCAATCAATGCACAATCACACACAAATATTTTTGCTGGAAACCCCAAAGGGACAAAACCACCCTATTGCTATTGTTTTTCTTCTCTTATTTTATTATATCTTTATTACAGTTTATTGACCACCTCTAGCTAGGAAGCCCCAACTCCTTATCAATTCTTTGTTGGCTACTACTAGTAAGGAGCTACCACTCCTATCTTTGCAAGCCACCACTTGTTGGAGGCCCCAACCTCCACAAATCACTAGGGTCATATTTCAAAATGTTTCAGACTAGACCCCAAATACAACATCAACATTAACACATCACTTCACAAATCAACATGTACAAATATTTCAACCTTCTGCTTGCACTTTGTCTCCCTACTATGTGTATTCGATACTCTACCTCTTTGTAATGTAAATGGGATATGCATTAATACGTCCCTTCAAAACACTTCTTAGATACACAATGATTATATACTCCAACTATGTTCTCATAGTAACCCATCACTAGTTCTGCAAACAAAACTAGCTATAATCTTGTCATTTCACTCTACAGGGTTTATATGCAATATTAGGTAGGGGAATGTGTTCCAACCATCAACCAACCATTTGTCCAACACTTGGATATAAATAGCTATGTCTTGATGTTCTAGATCAATCCAAGAAAATGATCAATGTGTGAATAAATCAACCACTTACTTCGAAGCTTCCTTGAAATACCATGGGAAATCCATTCGTTTTTCCAATAGTTTTTTCATTTTCTCTTCTTACAGACTATAGCAAACCTTATCTTTTCAGGAAGTGCTTTATAATGCACCCTAGGCAATGATTACATGCATTATAATGCTCTATGGCCATCTATTCACCCGCATTACTAGTATTCTTTGTCTATATCTTCACTTGAAAGCATCTCTAAACCGTGTCGGACCTCCTGCAACTTCTCTAGACCTTGTCCAACCTCTTGCAACTCCTCTACAGCAACCATAAAGCACCACTTTACCAAACACATCTGCCTCAAGTCAATGGTAACTCATATCTAGTAGATCTTCATTTTGACCACAAACCATTAGGATCATGTGGGCCACCACCAACAGGTTGACATCAATGCCAACAAACAAACCTTCCATAATGCCAACATTGTCACCCTAGCAAGAAACTAGACTAGAGGTAGAAGAAGAGACATATTTTCTCTGAAATTTAACAAAAAACAAGCGTTATTTGAACCGATTGTTGTTAAGTCTACTAACATCTACATTGATTACAACATATGCATTAGTATGTCGAAAAGAAAAAAAAAATTATGACTTTCCAACTATTTAAATTGATAATGTATAATCATGTGCCCGAGATATCAAACCAATAAGATTGTGGGCCATATGAATTACTCAGGACGAGGTACAGATGTCAATGGGCTCAACTACGGTTCTTATCGAAGTTGGTCCTTTGCCACAATTTAGAATGAATTTGTTATAAGCCCGCCTAAGATTTGTATCCATATGTTCAAGTCCCATATTTCTATGCTCAGTTTCAAGTTCATCCAATTGCAATGGTATTTATCACTTAGCCTCATTGTGTTCTAGAACAACATTGCTGAGAAGGGCATTGATAAATTTCTAGTAAAGCTCAATGGTGTAGAGGTATTGCTTTTGGCATCATTAAATATGACTTGGATTTGGGACCCATTCTAAAATTTATGTTAATCCCTATGTATTGTTGAGTTTGTCCTTGTTTGCAAGAACCTTTGTTGTAGCATCTTCAATTTTTTGTTGAATGTCATGAGGATTTCGGATTTCATAGCAACAATTTGTATTGTGGGAACGAAGGTGAGCTTGTGCGCTCCATTCCACTATGTTGGATGAGACATAGTAACTTGTGACCCTTTGCTGTGAATGGGTTAGGGATGAGAAAAGACAATTGGGAGAGGATGGATGCATGAAAAAAAACACGTAAAAGAACGATGAACAAGAGAAAATGCAATGAAATACCCGAGAGAGAAAATACAGAGTGTGGTGCAACAAGAGTTTAGAGCTATGAGAAAAACTTCTATGGGAAATGAAGGTGTAGGAAGTGCACCTTAAATGGGGGAAGATAAAATTTTAGAGAATTAAAAACACATCCAAAGAAAAACCCAATAAACTCATATCCAAGGTGGAAATTGTCCAGGAGAAGATCTTGTCTGATATAGGACTAGGAGTAGGACAACCACCATTTTAGAAAAAAAAATGCTTCAAGGTGGCAAGACTTTTCAACTGACACATAAAACCAACAATTTTAAAATTCAATGCAACAAAAAATAATTTTCAGAGATACTTGAGTGTAGACTCATATGTTAATATGGCCAACACTATGGTTGGGGGTACGAATACCTCGCAACCCATCCAACCTAACCAACATTAGCTCATTCCACACCAATAGAAACCAACCTCCACTAAAAGAAAATAAAGCATTTCCCAAAATCTAGCCTTTGTAAATTCTCCTCAATTTTGTTGAGTATACTAAGAAAGAGCCAAATAATAGCCACAATGGAGGAGACCAGGTCTAGAGGACATGGTCCTACCCTCATTAGAAGAAAGGAAACAATAGTATAGGAGTACAAACTAGGTTTGGGAGGGGTAAGTTTCTTTGGAGAGATGTGCAGGCATAACTCAACGAGAATAATAGTGGTTTCCCCTTGCCAACCTACATTAAGACTGGCCAAACTACCATTGAGAGAGTTCCATCAATTTCCACCCTGATTCATTAAATGCATAATGATTTTACTATTATGTGGATCATCATTTTGAGAAAGTGTAGGATGTGTGGCGAGTTGGATGGCCATGCTTCCCACATGCTTCCCCCCTTGTTTGAGTTGGGTGATGACAATGCAACCATCTCCTTCCACGGTTTACCCTTGTTTCTCATCCCATCCGAGAGTTATAAATATTTATCCTTAAAAAAAATGAAAATGATGGATGAATCAATGTTACAGTACATCTTAGAATGAATATTATTAATCTACTCAGGTTAAAAGAGACTTAACAATTAACAATAAATAAGACGGTTTTTTGGTTTTTGTCTTTTTTTCATGTAACCAAGTATTTTATAACAACAATATACATGATATGAATTAAGTATGTTATTTATAAGGGATTTGGAGGATAACAATAACTACTCTTAATTATTTGAAATAAATTCAATTGACAACAATTAACAATTAATATTATTAGATTATTTGAAAAAATATTTAAGAATAATTGATAAAATTTGAATAGCTTTGGAAATAAAAGTTTGTGATCCATGGTGGTAGTTGATTCCATTGAGAGGATCTCTACAATCCAGAAATAGGAAGATGTAGTGATTCATATGAAAAAAACATAATGTTGGCTAAATTGAAAAAGTAATAACAATAATAATTCCATTCAATTCAATTTATTATATTATTTGTAACAGAAATTCTCGGATTATCCATAGTGTAATAAGATTCACGTCGATGTTTCGAATCCCAACGAGGATCCATCTTCAGGACTAATTGATAAATTATGGATTCAACAATTAGTCTTGAAGATGCATCCACGTAGGGATTCAAAGCGTCGACATGATTATTATCACAGTATGGATAATATGAGAATTTCTGTTATAAATGATAACCACAAAAGCCTAAAAACTAACAATATTATATTATTATTTTTTAGCTAAATTTATATTAGTATTACCTCAAAAAATCAAAACATCAAAATATAATTGTCATATGTTCATGATTTTATTGATTTTACTATAAGCGGACTCAATCTACCACAAAGGAAACCATATATAATGGCCACCTATGGAGGATACAACCTGAGCAAGATGCAAATAACTAATAGAACTAAACAAGCCTATTAGTTACTTAATCACAAATATAAGTGCTATTGTAATACAGGACATAAAATCAGGAGTTAGGCGAAATCACTGGAGCATGATACTTGGCACTGGAACCTGGAGAAGCAAGAGGATTTTCCTCACACTAGAGATGGCTCTCCAAGTGGGCAATCCCGACATCAAAAATATCCAAGAACAAAATCTAATACCGCTTGACATGCTTGATGTCATTTAGGGAAGAGAAAATTTTATACTGCTCCTTTGGTTTCTCCTTCATAACTCTGCCTAGGATGGTTTTCAACTACAAATGAAGGGTAATGGAGTTAAAGCATAGATTTTTTCCTCCCCAGTTGTGACTAGGGTCAGGAACCCAATGGGATACCTCCTCAAGGATGTCACAATCTATGAAAATTTGACGTTATTCAGTAGAGAGGGAATCAAGATCATGAATCTCAACATGAATGTATAAAAGGATAGATAATTGGTAGATGGTTGCAACCTCTTGTGCATCTGTATTGGCATGAGTTTTTCCTTGGGGTCTATGGCCAACCCCCTTCGGCAGTTGCACATGCAGTGCTAAGAAATGATGCTCAAGAGAAGAAAAATCCAAATACAAGGCTCAAGAATTGATACTCTAGGGGAAGAGTGGCAACGATAGGGGATGCCAATAAAAGCGTACAATGGTAGTTGGAGGAAGGAAAACACAAAACAAAAGGGTGGGGGGGGGGAGAGGAAGAGGTCCTCGGGAAAGACAAAGCTTAAAACCATTTCCTACACACCACAATTCATGAAGAAAAAACCCAACAAACATTGAATAACAACCTAAACTATAACCAATGAATTCAAGACCAAAAGATATGTGAAAAGAGCCAAAAGTCTCAGAAAGTACCTCAATAAAAGCATTCCACAATGTCCCAACTTATGAAAGGTGCCAGACTGAATATGGAAAGGTGGCCAATACAAGAGATTGTATCAATAAAGTTGGGGCCACATTAGTGAACAACTCCAAAAAATGGGCACAAGATATGCAAGGAAAGGAAATTGTTGGAAGTTATTTACTTAGCTTGAAAATTCGAAGACCTAACGGTATGATATTTTGTCATATACATACATACATATATATATATATATATATATATACCTAACGGTATGATATTTTGTCATATATATATATATATATATATATATATATATATATATATATATATATACATATATTATTTTCGATGAAGTTATAATGTGTAAGATAAAATTTGTTTGTGAAGGTCCTATAAATTCAAGTTGGAATGAGTTCCAACATATAAATTTAATGATGGGATGATATATTGTCCATGTCTTCAACACTTTATATTATTTTCATTTATGGCCAAAAAAATATGACTTTTAATTAATTTGTAAATTTTTTAAAATAATTTACAAATTACGTCCAAAGTTTCTATAAAATTAAATATTAAATTTATTATTTTGAAAATAAAAAAATTAATTTTTGAATTTAAAAAAAAAAGTGAATTATTATTTTTAATTAATGGATGTACATGAATTGACTAATTTTATGTGTTTTTAAATCAAATTGTCAAAAAAAAAAAAAATCTTCACACCACTAAGTGTCCAAAATAATTAATTATCCAACTTGATTTGACACATGTGCTGATTATTTACTTCTTGTATAATGATTTGGTATGTTTATGTATGGTATTAAAGGGAGAGAAGCATCATTTCCATCTCAGATAGAATGAGACATGACGAGTAGGGAAGGGGATGATTCCTTGTAGATTGTTCCAATGCCAATTGTGGTTTCCAAGAAGTTTTGTTTGTAGATATTGGATGTCATCGAATGAACAATATGAAAAATATGTCAGAGCCTCAGAGCAGTACTACAATATTACGATGCCTGCAAGGAAGAAATGCAAGGGAGAAACATGATGGGGAGCCACGTTGTAGCATTTTGGAGAAGATCCCAATTTTCTTAAATCGTCAAAGGATGGGTTGTTTTGTCCAAGGACAAAATGATTGATTGAATTTGAGGTGGGATGATCCTTCATCTCCTTTTCATCAATTTTTTCCATTGGTACATCATTGAAGGTTTCCTTATGCTTTAATGCTAATTTCTCAGGACTGATTTTTCTATTATATATTCTACACAGAACCCAATCAACCAACTACAACAAGAAGAGTACCTTTAATTAGTACAAATTTAACAAAATGGCAGAGAAAACATGGAAAATATAGAATTCTCTATGGAACAAATCTCAACACAGGTTTATAATCACACAAAACCCAACAAAGAGAAGACATAATTACTTACTCTTAAGTTATCTTTCTTCCTTGAAGGATTGTTAATATCAGCAAGGACACTACAAGGTATTTCCCCAAAGGGCTTGCATACACCCTTATATTTCCATATACTATACGTTGGAGGCTTTAGCAAAGTTCCTTTTACACATACATTGACCATGACCATGTTTCATGGGACTGGAAGTCCTTGGCTTGTAGGAGTAAACAAAGAACCAGCCTTAAATGTTATTTCACCAGGCACAAAGGCGAGTGAGATCTTGGTCGTTGAATTCTGCAAAGTGTTAGAGCCCCCCAGGTTTAATTCATGACCTAGTATGAATGGGTCGACAAGTGCCACCTGGTATGACATGGTGCATGGTTAGATAACCACATGGATGCCACATGGTAGGTTAGGTGATGTGGCAATCTCTGATTGGCCAAAATTTAACCAACCATATCTTTTGATCTAGGAGTCAGATTGACACAAATTTCATATTGTTAGAAAGGTCTTGACATAACAAATTCAAATATGACATCCATTTTAAGTTTTCAAAAGGTTTTAAAAAGGTCAAAAAATGTAGATCCCATTTCTGTAACTGGACTTTGTAGGTTGGGTCAACTCTACCTTTAGTTGGGGCTACGGATAGTAGGGGGTATGTTACATCAACTATGGGGCTTGACCCTGAAAGTGTTGAGATAATTAAACTTGTGACCTCTCAATAGAAAAGATGTTTTAAAGATGGGGACTCAAGAAATTGAGGTAACCCTTGCAACTCAAATTATTATTATTATAGATTACAAAAATATTTAATATATCACTTAAAAATATAAACATTTAAAAAAAGATTTAACAAGATTCCACCATTGAGATTCACCTCTTTACCATGAATATTCTCGACATGTAAACAAGCTTTGTTACAATACCATAAGAATATTCTAAAATATATTATGGAGCTTAAATCCTTCATTCCACCTAATAATTATTGATTAATTAGCACAACCATATAATTTAAATGGCTAGTGTACACCTATACATGTCAAAACACTTACCTCATTATACATCTCACATTTTGCGATTGAAATAAATATATAACTAAATTATAAATTTATTGTAAATTCTCAAACCCACCCTTGATAACCATAATTATCTCTCTATGTTGTCCAACAATAAGAAAAAAATGAACATCGTTGAGATAAGAACTAATTCCCATGAGCTTCGGAGTGAGACGAGGTGATGGTCTATTCCCAAGACCCCTTGGAATGATAGAATCTGTCAGATTTGGGATTATAAGCAGGTGGAAGATGAAAATAATTTCCTTTTAGAGTGCCCGACTCCTACTCACTTTCGCTCTCAATTCCATACCATCTACTACACTTCCAATATTCTTGACATATTAAGCCAACCCACCTATAGAGATCTTGGAGCACTTATTTCCCTTATCTTTGACCATAGAAACAAGATTATTTCTCCTCTCTTAAGGTCCGATAGACCACATTTTTCTTAATGAAGGATAGAGGATAACCACCATCATATGTGTGTGTGTGTGTGTGTGTGTGTGGTAATCATATATACATTTAAAAGAACATGTAATGATTTTTTTTAACTATGCAGATTCATCTTCACACTTTAAAATGGAGTTAGTAACTTGTAAATAGGCATTGTTACTATACCATGGCTTACCAATCCCACATGCCCAAAAAACCATAAATAATGTTCATGACATTTTTTTATTAATTACAGAGAAAATGCATAACTAATTCTGAGATAAATCCTACCATCCACATAAATATTCTCTAACCCCAAGGGTTAGCTCAAGTGGTAGTGAGCCAATACGTGGTCCTCTCCGTTGAGGGAGGTCACGGGCTCGATCCTTGAGTCCTTTGGGGTCAGGCGCCGAAAGTCCGTCGAACGGTTTACCGCGCGTACCATCCAGAAATTCTGGGGAAGTACGCCCGGGTTTCCCGTGAGCTTTCCCCTCGTGAAAAAAAAAATTCTCTGGAAGTTAAATCCTACCACCCACATATTAATTATTAATAATTAAATTAAAATTATGATTTTTTTTTACAAAATAGACAAACCTATGAACATAATTAAATGATAATTTTGGTCATCATTAATATATTCCAGTAAAACCCCTTAAGACCCACCATGAACCCTTGAAAGAATTTTAAATTAGCCTCAAGAATTTATCACCCAGTACATATATATATATATATCCCTAATATTTAATATCATGGTTAAAATTTGAAAAATTAGTATCATTGTTGAATTTAACTTTAATTCCCACTCAACTATCATGACTTTTAAAGTTTAACCATATTAAAATAAATCCCAGCTAACATTTGACTCATATTGAAAATTTTTATTTATAACTTATCACAAAACTCTTGGAGATTTAAAAATAGATAAAAAAATCCATCATTAAATTATAACTAATCTCTTCCAAATTTGAAAAAAAAAAAAATAAAATTATTAAACAAAATTACATTAAAACTCAAACATTTACATTTCTTTATATTCAAAATACTTTGTAAACATCATAATTCTTAAACTAAAAATATAAATAAAGAATCCATGTTAAAACTCTAGTATAATTGTTAAAAAAAACCATTAACATTTGACTTTATATTCAAAACACTTATTAATAGTGTATCACAAAATTCTTCAAAATTTAACAAAACAAAAAAACATTCTTAATATATTTGAGAAAAACTTTTAAACCGACCATGAAGTCGTTAAAGTAGCATGGATTAGCTCAAAAGAGTTTACTCGGTCAAGATGAATTGTAATTCAATATGGTAGAAATATTGTAATGTTTAATATTTTGATTAGGTTAAAATCAAATAAAAAATAAAATAATTAATAATTATAATTATCAATAAAACATTTTAACTCACTTAAATTAATAAAACCAAAAATAAAAATACAATAACATAAAAAATAGATATTTAATAATTATGATTATAATTAATAATTAAATTTCTAATCCTATCTTCAGGATTCAAATCTTTATAATATATATAGTAATAAAATCTCTTCATATGTAAATATATTTTATAACTTTTAGTATGAAAAGAGATTTGGCTACAAAAATTATATATATATAATAGTAATTGCACCTAGAGGTGCAAAGGAATAAAAAATATTGTTGAAGCTCTCGAAAACACCCTAAGTGGTTTTAATTTTATTCCATATGAATTGCTCAGGATGATGCAAAGATCTCAATGGGCTCAAGTAGGGTTCTTGGCCAAGGTGATCCTTTGCCACAATTTAGAATGGATTTGTTACAAACAAACCTAAGATTTGTATCCTTATGTTTGAGCCCCATACTGCTATGCTTGATCTAAAGTTCATCCAATTGCAATGGTATTTATCTCTTAGCCTCATTTTTTTCTAAATGAACATTGATGAGAAGGGATTTGATATTCTAGTAAATCTCAATGGTGTAGAGGTATTGGTTTTGGCATCATTAGGCATAAATTGGATTGGGGACCCATTCTACAATTTATTTTAATACTAATGTATTGTTGAATTTGTCCTTGTTTGCAAGAACCTTTGTTGTAGTGTGTTCAATTTCTTGTTGAATGTCATTAGGAGTTTGGATTTGATAGCAACGAGTTGCATTGTCGTCATGAAGTTGAGCTTGTGCGCTCCCTTCCACTCTACTACATGAGACATACTGGCTTGTGACCCTTTGATGTGGAGTTAGGGATGAGAAAATAAAAATGGGAGAGGATGAATGCATGAGAACTTCAGAATATCTGTAGGGATTTTCTGTGGTACGGGAGGCCATTGCAAGTTGTGATTGATGGGGTCATGCATCAGCTTTTAAAGATTCGGGATATATAAATTTTCCAAAAATGGTAGTGGCATGGGTGCCCCGGAATCTGTTCAAGGATGAGGTGGGTGACCTAAAGCACCTAGGGGTCCTCCCATCAAGGTATTTCCAACAAGATATGTGAGACTCGTATGATAATAATTTCCTTGTTGTCGTAGTGTAGGCATGTAAGGTGGCTATCCATAAGGGATGTTAGGCCCGAGGGAAAAAAACGGGTTTCCCCTAACATTGTAATTTCCCCCTTGGACCAAATGAGGTTGAGGGGTGCCCAAATGGATGCAACAGGACTCAGTCGGGGGATGTTTCTCGCCATATAATTGACAACTGGCACATGATCGACACCTGAAATTTGGCCACTAGGAGGAAGTAAATCAATAAGTGACAAACCAGCTTTTCCTATAGATGGTAAGGGTACGAAAATCCCCCCTACTAGTATATTTTTGTTAGGAAAATTTCCCCCAATAATTTGAGTCTGGGGATTCGAACTCAGCAAAGGGTTCCAACCAAAAGGGTTTTGGAAAGGGGTCGAGCTAGGAAAATTACTAGAAGGGACATCAGGAGGTCTAGGAGTAGACATGAGAGGGGTGGAAACTAAGAGGTACTAGACTCCACTCATAGCGGGTGTAACCAAGTTTCCTGGACTAGGCATACTCTAACTAATAGGGTGACCAATCATCAATTTAGAACTAAAAATAGGTGGGGGGAGTGGTGGTGGAGAAAAATTTTCCACAAATGACCATGACTCACTATTCGTCATGTGGATATTGGACGTGGGAATGTACAAAGACATTACAAAAAAGGGGGGATATGAAAAAAACCAATCAATCAAAACATATAATTACATAAAATCAGAACAAACTACAGAAAACTTGTTAGCCTAGGAATTCAGAGGAATCGGTGAATGTTAAGTTTTTGGCTGGATAATGCTTCTCGGGAGAGAAAGTGGAAAGTTAGAAGGTGGACTAATGGCCACATATGAAGGATACAACCTGAGAAAGGTAAAAAAAAAATGTAACTAAACAAGACTATTAGTTACTTAATCACAAATATAAGTTCTATTGTAATACATGACATAAAATCAGGAGTTAGAGGAAATCACAGGAGCATGATCCTTGGCACTGGTACCTAGAGGAGCTGGAGGATTTTCCTCACACTATAGATGGCTCTCCAAGTGGACTATCCTGGCATCCAAAATCTCAAAGAACAAATTCTAATATCGCTTGACATGCTTGATGTCATTTAGGGAAGAGAAAATTTTATACTGCTCCTCTTGTTTCTCCTTCATAACTTTTCCTAGGATGGTTTTCAACTGAAAATGAAGGGTAATGGAGTTAAAGTATAGTTTTTTTCTTCCCTTGTTGTGACTACGGTCAGGAACCCAATGGGATACCTGCTCAAGGATGTCACAATCTATGAAAAGTTGATGTTATTCAATAGAGAGGGAATCAATATCATGAATCTCAACATGAATGTATAAAGGGGTAAATAATTGGTAGATGGTTGCAGCCTCCTATTACTGTGTCCAGGATGAGTTCTACCTTGGGGTCTATGGCCACCCCCCTTCGGCAGTTGCACATGTAGTGCTAAGCCATGATGCTCAAGAGAAGACAAATCTGAGTATAAGGCTCAATAATTGATACTCTAGGGGAAGAGTAGTAGAGATAGGAGATGCAGAGAAAAGCCTAAAATGGCAATTGGAGGAAGGAAAAAACATAAAAAAGGGGGGAAGGGGGGAGCGCGGTGGGGAAGAAGAGGTCCTCGGGTAAGAATACAAAGCTTAAAACCATTTCCTACAAACCAAAAGTCATGAAGAAAAAAAATAACAAACACTAAACACCAACCTAGAATATAACCAACAAATTCAAGACCAAAAGATTAGTGAAAAGAACCAAAAGACTTAGAAAATACCTTAATAAAAGCATTCCACAATGTCCCAACCTCTAAAAGGTGCCATACTAAATATGGAAAGGTGGCAAATACAATAGATTGCATCAATAAATTTGGGGCCACATTAGTGAACAACTCCAAAAAATGGGCTTAAGATATGCAAGGAAAGGTATTGGCACACTCGCTTGAAGGAACACAAAGATGTTGTAGGTGACATAAAAATGTATTTTGTAGGGGAAAATTTGGAACTTTCTTACCTTCTAGGAGTGTCTGGTATGTGTTGCTGAATTCTAGATTGCTCTTGTAAAATGTAAGCACTCTGAAGTCTCGTGCCCATAAGAGTGGAGCACAATGGTCAGTACCATGACTGGAGGTCAGCTGAGGCAGTATACAACATTATTGGTGTTTCCCTTCTTGTACTTAATTTTCAAGTGGAACTTTTGCAGGTATGTTGACCATTTTTTATGGCGATTGTTCTACAACTTCCCTTGTGTCTGTATGAACTGTAGGGTTCAGTCGTCTATGTGGATGATTGTTTCCTTCCCCATAATGTAATTCTTCCATTTTCGACAAGCCTACATAATGGAATACATCTCTTTTTCATAGGTGGGATACTTTTGGACCGCGTCACAATTTTGTTTTCTTAGTAGAGAAAATACATTGATGTAAAGTCTCTTATTTGGGCCAAAATCCATTAAATATGAAAAAAATTGCTCTTGCATGCAAATCAAAAAAGAGATAATTAACCTCGGGCAAGCTGACTGTCAAATCTAGCAGGTGGTTCATCTGCTCCAGGATATAAGGACCAGGGAGATTGGGGGATTGTTCTGAATCTTTTTGTGGATTAATCTTCCCTTTCACTGCATCCTTGAAAGAGACTAGACCTTTGGAGCTAGATCTAGGACAAACTCCAAGAAGTCTCATGTTAAGGATGATGGTTTAATATCGTACAAGGCCATAGTATTCCAACTTATAGTCCTCTTGCAATTTTTTCCCTTCATAAATCAGATTTTGGAGTCCTACAAGAATACCCATCTGTTCTTGAATATTTTGCTTTAGCATTTATACCTGATCCCAGATCCAGACCCTCATACACACATATTTCACACTCAGCATTTTAATAAAAAATTGAAGCGACACTTATTCAAGCATATCTAAGGATTGATATCCAAGATTCGTCCACTTATTGGACTCGACTAGTGAATTCAAGGGTGGATTGGGAATCCAAGAGAGGTTTTCCGAATACTAGTAAGGAGATGAGTTGAGAGCCTCCCCATCATCGTAAAATCCAAAACTCTAATTCATATAGTTCCTGAAATCCCACAGACCTAAAAAAATCCTTGCGCTAATAACTCAGTGAGGACCTCGAGATCTATGACAGGAGGAGGATCTGTATTTTGTGACAAAGATTCCTCGAAGATAAAAATCCTTTAACTGTGTTCTGGGCCCACATGCGATGAAGCCTTGGCTCTTTGAGGTTGCAGATTCCACCAATCAGTCTCATCATATGTAGTATGTGAACGAAAGATGCTACAAATCGGTCCTCTTGTAGTAGTCACACACTCTTCATCCTCTTTCCAACAGATCCACCAGTTCATGCTCCCAGACCTTAGATCGATATGGAAAAGCAAGAAAACCAATCTCTAAGATGCATTCCATCTCACTCTCAAGGTAATATGGCCAGATCCAATAGAAAACAGTGTATTTATCCATAGATCCACTCTTTCAAAATCACTATTAGTCCCAAGAAGAGCAAGGGATTCATTATTTACCAATTTCCCCCACTATCTCTTCTTGATACTGAGAGATCTCTACTTTCCCAAACCCCAATCCTTGAGTTCCCAAATGCATAGGTTTGAATCTAAAAAATATTTTATTCTGTGATCAGATCCAGCTTCATCAGCGTCAATTTTCGTTGCATGCAATGTTGCAAGTGGAATGGACTTGAAAATAATAACTGGATCTAGCTTACGCGTTTCCTCCCCCTGGTAATAGGGAGAAATGAAATTGATATGATGAAACAGATGTCGGTGATAGAGGGGTTAACTCTTGCACATTCTGTCACAACAATTCAATCCTCATCACTGACGTTCACCATAAAAACAAGTCCGTCGAAATGTTGACATTTGCACAAAAGATCTGTCTAATAGAGCCATTGTTGTCAATATCTGCATCCATGAGGTCTCCAATGGCCATTTCCCTCTGCAGCACCCATTTGGAGATGGTGTGGTTTCTGCAATCGCTCTTGAACTTTGTATCTGACAACCTCTCTCACTCGCCTCATATATATATATATATATATATATATATATACAAACATTAGCATAATTTTATTTAAGTTAAGCTAAGTTAAAACTGAAAATTGTGCTACAATTAAGGAAACTGAAAAATGAAAGAAACAATGGTGAGAGTCCAAGTGGAGTAGCTCCATGGCTATCAATAGCCACCTGGATCAGTCCTCCTCCCTTAGGAAGCAATGTTCCCAATTTCGTTGAGTGCCTCCATAATATGGGGAAACTTCTACTGAACTTGGTGCCTAGTGAGCCACTTGCCTTGGTGTAGGAGTTTGCCAACTTTGACAACCTGATACAGTTGAATATTCTGCTAGCAAGTGTTCTTGATCCGCATGTCCATGATCCGATCATTTGTTGTCTGTTCCATGCAGTCAGGGTTTAGATCTGTTGGTGTGAGTTGTTTTGCAATGTTGGATGTGTCAAGTAATGGTGGAAAGTATGGCCGAAGGTGGTCCACATTGAACACTAGGTGGAGGTCAAGGAACGGTGGAATCTGGAGCTCAAAAGCATTGTCCCCTACAAACTTGGTGATGGTGTATGGCTAGTATCGGAGCGGCCGAAGATAATTGTGGGGGCCAATGAGGCACTCCTTCTACAAATGTAGCCAAACATTTTTTTCCACCTGGAACTTGTGTGGCACCCTATGTTGATCATGTTGTTGCTTGTACTTAGAATTGTTTTTTCCAATATGTCATGGAATTGTTGGTGATTGTGCTGGATTCACTCAATGAAGATGTTAGAGTTGTTTCTTTCAGACTGGACATGGGTCAAAGTTTCCTTAATAGTTGCAAATGGTATGACCACATCAATGGGACATAGTGGTTGGAATCCCAATCCCACCTGAAAGGGGCTTGTCTACTTGAGCTATGGAGAGCTATGTTGTAGCTGTGTTGTTCATAAGGGAGGCTTTCATCCCATGTGCTAAGATGCTTCGAGTTGTACATGTGCATAATATGTACGATCATCCTGTTGACAACCTCTATTTGTCCATCAGTTTGGGGGTGGAAATTCGTGGACTTAGTGAGCTTGGCATCCAACATCGACTAGAGACTTGACCAAAATGTACTTAGGAACTTGTTGTCTCGATCTAAGATAATGGATCGTGGAAGCCCAAAGTGTACCCACGCTCATTCAAAGAAGAGCTTAGCAAGGCTTCTAATGTGATACTCTTCTTGTCGGCCCCCAGAATGGCCATATTAGAGAATTTGTCCACGACCATGAAAACATAGTCATTGCCATGCTTAGACGTCGAAGGGAGGCCTGAAATGTAATCCATTAAGATGGATTCCCACGGTCGACTAGGAGTAGGCAGAGAATTATATAGGCCTTGATTTTTATGGTCGTTTTGTCAATGGCGTAAGTAGTGTAGGATCTGATGTACTTCCCAACACTGTTTCGAAGGTTCAGCCAATAAAAATACTTCTGTAGCACTACCATTATCCTCTCTAATATAAAGTTTCTAGCAACCTGACTATAGAATGCTTCCCAAATAATCTTGGCACACTCGCTTGAAGGAACACAAAGATGTCCTAGGTGACATAACAATGTATTTTGTAGCTGAAAATTTGGAACTTTCATACCTTCTAGTAGTGTTTGGTATGTGTTGTCGAATTCTAGATCGCTCTTGTACATATGCGAGCACTCTGAAGTCTCGCGCCCATAAGAGTGGAGCGCAATGGTCAGTACCATGACTAGAGGTCGGCTGAGGCGGTATACAACATTATTGGTGCTGCCCTTCTTGTACTTAATGTTCAAGAGGAACTTTTGCAGGTATGTCGACCATTTCTTATGGCGATAATTCTGCAACTTCACTTGTGTATGTATGAACTGCAGGGTTCAATGGTCTATGTGAATGATTATTTCCTTCCCCATAATGTAATGCTTTAATTTTTGGCAAGCCTACACAATGGAATGAATCTCTTTGTCATAGGTGGGATACTTTTGGACCGTGTCACAAATTTTTTGTCTGAGTAGAGAAAATACATTGATGTAAAGTCTCTTATTTGGGCCAAAATCCATTAAATCTGCAAAAAATTGTTCTTGCATGGAAATCAGAGAGGATATAATTAACCTCGAGTAGGTTGATTGTCAAATCTCGCAGGTGGTTCATCTGCTCCAGGATATAAGGACCAGGGAGATTGGGGGATTGTTCTAAATTTTTTTGTGGTTCAATCTTCCCTTTCACTGCATCCTTGAAAGAGACTGGACCTTTAGAGCTAGATCTAGGCCAACCTCCAAGAAGTCTCACGTTAAGGATGATGGTTGAATATCGTACAAGGCCATAGTACTACAACTTATAGTCCTCTTGCAATGTTTTCCCTTAATAAATAAGATTTTGGAGTCCTACTGGAATACCCATCTGTTCTTGAATATTTTTCTTAATCATTTGTACCCAATCCCAGATCTAGTCCCTCATACACACATATTTCCCACTCAGCATTTTAATAAAAAATTGAAGCAGCACTTCTTGAAGCATATCTAAGGATTGATATCCAAGATTCGTCCACTTATTGGACTCGACTAGTGAATTCAAGGGTGGATTGGGAATCCAAGAGAGCTTTTTCGAATACTAGTAAGGAGAGGAGTTGAGAGCCTCCCTGTCATCGTAAACTCCAAAAATCTAATCCATATAGTTCCCGAAATCCCACAGATCTAAAAAAACTCCATGAGCTAATAACTCAGCGAGGTCCTCAAGATCTATGACACGAGGAGGATCTGTATTTTGTGACCAAGATTCCTCAAAGATCAAAATCCTTTAACTGAGTTCTCAGCCCCCATGCGATGAAGCCTTGGCTCTTTGATGTTGGAGAGTCCACCAATCGATCTCATCATATGCAGTATGTGAATGAAATATGCTGCAAATCAGTCCTCATATAGTAGTCACACGCTCTTCATCATCTTTCCAATAGATCCACAAGTTCATGCTCCCAGACCTTAGATCAATATGGAAAAGCGAGAAAACCAATCTCTAAGATGCATTCCATCTCACTCTCAAGGTAACATGGCCAGATCCAATAGAAAATAGTGTATTTATCCATAGATCCACTCTTTCAAAATCACTATCAGTCCCAAGAAGAGCAAGGGCTTCATTATTTACCAAGTTCCCCCATGAGCTCTTCTTGATGCCGAGAGATCTCTGCTTTCCCAAACCACACTCTTTGAGTTCCCAAATGCGTAGGTTTGAATCTAAAAAATCTCTTATGCTGTGATCATATCCGGCTTCATCGGCGTCAATTTTGGTTGCATGCGATGTTGCAAGGGGAATGGACTTGAAAATAATAACTAGATCTAGCTTTCGAGCTTCCTCCCCCTGGTGATAGGGAGAAATGAAATTGACTTTAGGGAGATCGAAACAGATGTCGGTGATAGAGGGATTAACTCTTGCACATTCCGTCACAACAATTCCATCCTCATCGCTGACGCTCACCATAAAAACCAGTTCGTCGAAATCTTGACATTTGGATAGAAGATTTGTCTGATAGAGCCATTGTTGTCAATATCTGCATCCATGAGGTCTCCCATGGCCATCTCCCTCTGCAACATCCATTTGGTGATGGTGTGGTTTTTGCAATCGCTCCTGAACTTTGTATCTGACAACCTCTTTCACCTTCCTCTCTCTCACACACACAGATATATATATATATATATATGTATATACAAACATTAGCATAATTTGATTTAAGTTAAGCTAAGTTAACCTTTAGCATCATTGAATTTATTTTTAACTTCAAGTCAGCTATCATGAATTTTAAAGTTTAACCATCTTAAAATAAATCCCAAGTAAAAAAAAATGACATTATATTCAAAATACTTATTTATAACTTATAACAAAACTCTTTGAAATTTGAATAAAAATAAAAATCCCTTCCGTAAAACCCTTTTAAAAAAACTTTAATCTTTGACTTTATAATTAAAATACTTATTTATAACTTATTACACTCTTCAAAATTAAAAAATAACTAAAAAATCCATAACTAACTTATAACTAAACTCTTGGTTAGTAAAACTACTTGAAACCAAATATTAATATTTCATTTTATATTCAAAAAATTTATTTAAAGCTTATCACAAAACTTCTGGAAATTAAAAAATAATTAAAAAATATATGGTTAACTTATAACTAAACTTTTCGGAAAAAAAAACCCTTAAGATCAACCATTAAAATTTAAATTCATATTTATTTATAGCTTATCCCACAACTTTTGGGAAATAAAAAAATTAAAATTAAAATAAAAGATAAAATAAAAAATTTGAAGGTATTGCAAAAAACCTTTAAACTTACGAGAAACTTTTAAAAAATGTATGAATCAGTTTTAAGGAATTTATTGCGTCCAAAAGCATTCTTGGTAAATATGTTGTAATGTTTAACATTTTTATTGGGTTAAAATCAAATAAAAATAAAATAAAATAATTATCAATAAAATATTTTAAGTTAATTAAATTAATAAAACAAAAAATAAATATAAAATTAATAATTAAACAAGGGTGGTTTCATTTAACTTTGGAGGGTGAAAATTTGAATGGACCGTTAAAATCTGGCCTACGTCAGCAATCCATGGGGCCAGAGATCAGCGAAGAGGAAAGACACTCCACTCCCTATATAATGAAATGGCTTCAGGGTTTCATTTTCCATAGGTCGTGTTTACTTTTCACAGATATTGTCACCCGGAGTCTTGTCTGTGGTCTCAGGTTCGAATCACGATAGTGGCATCAATGGCTCCGCCGAAGGCAGAGAAAAGGCCTGTGGCTGGGAAAAAACCCATGGCGGAGAAATCCCCTTTAACAGAAAGGAAGCCGAAGCCTTCGAAGTCTGAGAATAAGCTACCAAAGGAAGGAGACAAAAAGAGCAAGAAGCATAAGAAAAGTGCGGAGACTTACAAGATCTATCTTTTCAAGGTTCTGAAGCAGGTCCATCCGGAAATGGGTATTTCCAGCAATGCCATGGGAATCATGAACAGTTTTATCAATGATTTATTTGAGAAATTGGCGAGCGAGGCTTCGAAACTCGCTCGCTACAGCAAGAAGCCAACTATTACTCCCCGGGAGATCCAGACAGCCGTAAAACTCGTTATTCCTGGCGAGCTGGCCAAGCACGCTGTGTCTGAGGGTACTAAGGCTGTTACAAAATTCACCAGCGCTTAGAGTCCGGTCCTCTTTTGGGGATTTCTTTTAAATAGGTCTAGGGTTTTATTATTTTATTATAACTGGCATCTGATCTGATCCGTAATCGCATTCTGGTCCGTCTGCATCACAATTTTTGCATTTTTCTTTCTTTTTCTCAGTCTTTTTCTCTTGAATTGCTCTTGAATTGAGCTTTCACATGTTCCTTTAAAGATTGAAGTTGATATAGTAAATTTATTTTCTGGTTATCTGAAAAACTTAGAGTATCTTTCTTTGGATTTGAAGCTGATATAATAAATTTATTTTCTGGTTATCTGAAAAACTTGCAGTATCTTTCTTTGATATACAGAATTGGTACATGTAGCATATGTTGTTCAGCGTTGCGCATCAAGGCCCTGGTAGGAGGATATTTTTATAATAATGCTATAAAGAACAAAACAATATTCTTAGGGTTACAGTGCAGAACTGGTAAGAGGATTGGTCTGCTGACCGGCATATATTTCCTCTTATATAGTAACCGAGATCCATTTCCTCTTTTTAAACCTATATAGTAACAAGAAACCTATATAGTAACCGAGATCCATTTCCTCTTTTTAAACCTATATTGTAACAAGAAACCATGTGTTAGTCTCAGTACTGTAGATAATACATGCATTCAATATGGTCAGAGGTTTTCCATGTGACTCGACATGGATACAGAGAACTGTAGGAATTTGGCAGCAGATAATTGAGTTTGTAATTTGATTCTGTTTGGTTTCCAATTTAATTGGGAGATCTCAAAGACTTCTAAATAATGTTTTCAGATGTTTGGAATTTTGAATTCCTACTGCAAAATGACAACAACAGATGGTTTGGTTCTCTGCATAATGTCTTTAAATGTAAGCATGCAAGTTTTCCAGGCATAATACATTTAAATGGAAGCATGAAAGTTTTCACCATTAATATATTTTAAATTTGAGTATAAACAGGGTATAAACTTTTTCACAATTATTGATCATTGTAATGAGATATTATTTCGAATATTAAAGTCTTGACAATTAGTTATTACTACAGTGAGTTTTTTAAATATAGATTTTCAATTTGAACATAAGTTTTTAAGGGTAAACATTTTAACTCAAATAGAGGTTATCTTATGCAAATATAAAGGAAAAATTAAACTGGAAAGTATATTTAATTTAGTTAATAAATATTATTATTTTAAGTTTGGATCTTAATTCAGGGGTGGGATTTAGGAGAGAGTTTATCAAAGCTAGGGGAGAGTTTATTAAAGCTTTTTAATGTTTTGTTTCTTTGTTTTTTAAACTTTTTTAAGTTTGTATTTTTAAGAGAATTTGTATAACAAGAAATTTGATTTTTTTATTGTATTTGATAAATCTAAAGTTAAAATAAATTTTTATTGGGTGATTATATTCTATGCAATTATAAAAAAATTAAAAGAAAAAATTGTTTGAAATAGTTTAATAAAAATATTTACAAATAATTTAATAATTGAAAAAAAAAATATTACTTTTTTAATTGGACATTGTTATTACTAGTATAGATCTATCTTAATAGTCAAGTCTTATTAGCACAATCAGTTGGTGATTGTGCCCTGTGCTTAGGGTTGGTGTGGCCCAGGCCGGGTGTGATCCCTCGGTGAATTTGACATATTAGGGTTGTAGGTTTGAACAGTTTTTTTAGGTTACATAGAAATTTTTATTTTGTAAATATAAAAGAAAATTTAATTAGGTAAGGGTATTTAATTTAGTTTTAATATTATTTTGATTTTTTTTTAATTAGTATAGATTTATTTTACTTTTGGATCTCATAAAAGATTAGAGAGTTTATAAAGTGCTTTTGTTTCTAGTTTTGTATTTTAAAAGGGATTTGTCTTTTAGGAAATTTGATTTTTTCTGTATTTCATAAATCTAAATTTAAAATAGATTTAGATTGGTGTGACTTTAGTCGACACATTATGTTTAATCATAAACTAGCAATTGCTCCATCACCAGATGTTGCAAAGGAAACGCCGTAAAATTCTTAAGTAATATTCTTAAAGAGATCCAATAGTTGCTAAGATTGGAAAGCTAGTAAGTTCTTCTCTGACCTCTCCTAAAATCTTATAATAGTTGAAGTTGAAATATGACAAATATTAACCTTTTCATTATTTTAAGATTCTTAAAGAAATCCAATAGTTACTAAGACTCACAAGCTAGTAAGTTCTTCTCCGATCTCTCCTCAAATCTGATAATAGTTGAAGTTGAAATATGACAAATATTAACCTTTTCATTATTTTTGCTACAGCATATGGACTAATCTCAAAGTCTTAAGCATATCTTAATTTCCAAATCTACCCAAAAAGGCAATGCTAAAACCAATAATGAAAAAACATTTGACAAGCTAATCTCCTCCATAAAATAGATTCTGATGTGTAATCCATTCAACTACAATTAAGTTTTCAGACAACCCAGGATTTTGATCTCTAACAAATTTCACTCAGTTTTAGATGATGTCATGGCACGAGCTCTACCAATGAAGTCATATATCTCATTCTTGCTCTCCCATTACCTATAAAATGGATTTATCCTCCATCCTAGTTGGCATGGCATGCCCCACCATGATTTGCTTGATAAAAGGTTGCCAACTTTAGCCATTTTCATTACTCAACTCCCATATTCTTAACCATTAGTTCAGATCATCATATTTTGAAAAATATTTGAAACTCAAGTTTCCTAATTTCCAATGTGCTTAGCTATTAGCAAAAGAATCTGTCTGCTAGAACTCCGCAATTACACTTCACAATCTTTTGTAATATTTTTGTGAAACTTTTAATCCGATTATGTTTCATTTAGGATGGCTCAGCTATCTTCGGTTATTAAAGAATTTCTCAATGTTTCGTTGCCTAGATGATATAATATTCTCGGACATCAAGCATTTGTATCAGTTCATTTAGTCCCCATTATTGAGTAATTGGAAAAGAATTGCTAGGCAAGACGTTCGTATGAGATTGGCCAGCAGTGATCACTCCCCAAATGTTTTCACAGGAAAAATTATTTGATAGGAACATAACCATAAATAACAGCGAAAAGGATTTCTACATGATAATGATCATCAATAGAACCAAAAATATAAACGAATCTCTAAAGTAAATGAGGTGACAATCAGAAAAGTAAATAAAAAAATGAACCACCATAACAGACATTTCAAGTGTGCAATTACCAGAAAGAAATTAAAGCACCCCAATTATCTGGTTAGACAAGACAAATACCATCAAGATGGTTTTCCAGCGATCCCAATGGCATATACTCGTATACCAAAAGCCTCTAATCCCCATCAGTGCAATATCCAATAAGGTTAACAAGATATGGGTGATGAAGAGACTCAACGTCAAAACCTCAACAAGGAACTCCATGTTTCCCTGCAATCCATTCCTGTCGAGTTGTTTGACAGCCACAATCTAAATACAGTAAACAATAACCTCCATGTCAAAATATGATTTTCAATTTTCTGGTTATTTTTAACATCTAGAAAGGAATTGATCTCTTAAAATCCTTGCCAAGTTAACAATTTCTACCAACAAAGAAATGGATCTAGAAATCACCTGCCAAAGCCTCCTTCACCCAACAGACACTCAGGCCGAAAATTATTCGTCGCTGCAGCGAATTCTCGAAAAATGAATTTTTGCGCAGCAATATGCAGTTCCCCCATCTTCAGAGGTTCATATTTCTTGTTCTCATGGGACGACTTTGATCTCAATCTATCTGTATCATCACTCAACAAAAACATGAACAGTAAACAACCAGGTTCTAAAGCTTCCCAGGAATCAAAACACTCCAAATTTTCTCAACCAAAACAAAAGAAACAATAGTAATCTCAAGCTTACAAATTTGTTAAAGCATTAGCAAAACAAAGATACTGATGAACTCTGTTACAATAACGATGTGCAGAGTGTCTACGCTTTTTGTATGTCAGATTGTAAAACCGGTCAGATTATAAGAGAGCGAGCGAGGATGATGACTACGCAACTCCCTGACAACTACCTGGAAATTGCTACCATTCAAATCCATGGTTGATGACGATTAAATCATTTAACAAAAGATCAAAGGGCTCATATTATGACACAAGGACACCCAGGAGGGTTGTTTTCAAATAAAGACGCCTATGGCATAAAAATCCAAAAAGAAAAATTACTTTAAATAGTTTAATAAAAATATTTATAAATAATATAGTGATTTAAAATATATTCATATGACGCACACCAAATTATTATAAAAAAAAAAATTATTTAAGTGGCATTTGGATTAACATATTATATATATAATCAATCTTTTATTTGTTGGAAACTAGGTCACTACTAAGAGCGGGTTGTGGGAAGGGGATAGGGGTAGCAAATATAAATTTTAAAAACTTTTCACCAATATATTAGATGATCAATAAAGGGGGAGGGGATAGTGGTAGAAAATATACAACATTTAAAAAAATTTCACCGGTATATTAAACAATCAATAAATCAACATATAAGCGGTAAATATGAACAAACAATTTCATTAATAATCAACACATAAGAGCCATGACACATGAAGCAATCAATGCACAATCACACACAAATATTTTTGGTGGAAACCCCAGAGGGACAAAACCACCTTGTTTCTATTGTTTTTCTTCTCTTCTTTTATTATATCTTTATTACAGTTTATTGAGCACCACTAGCTAGGAAGCCCCAACTCCTTATCAATTCTTTGTTGGCTACTACTAGTAAGGAGCTACCACTCCTATCTTTGCAAGACACCACTTGTTGGAGGCCCCAACCTCCACAAACCACTAGGGTCACATTTCAAAATGTTTCAGACTAGACCCCAAATACAACATCAACATTAACACATCACTTCACAAATCAACATGTACAAATATTTCAACCTTTTGCTTGCACTTTGTCTCCCTACTATGTGTATTCGATACTCTACCTCTTTGTAATGTAAATGGGATATGCATTAATATGTCCCTTCAAAACACTTCTTAGATACACAATGATTATATACTCCAACTCTGTTCTCATAGTAACCCATCACTAGTTCCACAAAGAAAACTAGCTATAATCTTGTCATTTCACGCTACAGGGTTTATATGCAATATTAGGTAGGGGAATGTGTTCCAACCATCAACCAACCATTTTTCCAACACTTGGATATAAATAGCTATGTCCTGATATTCTAGATCAATCCAAGAAAATGATCAATGTGTGAATAAATCAACCACTTACTTCGAAGCTTCTTTGAAATACCATGGGAAATCCATTCGTTTTTCCAATGGTTTTTTCATTTTCTCTTCTTACAGACTATAGCAAACCTTATCTTTTCAGGAAGTGCTTTATAATGCACCCTAGGCAATGATTACATGCATTATAATGCTCTGTGGCCATCTATTCACCCGCATTACTAGTATTTTTTGTCTACATCTTCACTTGCAAGAATCTCCAAACTGTGTCAGACCTCCTACAACTTCTTCAGACCTTGTCCAACCTCTTGCAACTCCTCTGCAACCATCATAAAGCACCACTTTACCAAACATATCTGCATCAAGTCAATGGTAACTCATATCTAGTAGATCTTCATTTTGACCACAAACCATTAGGATCATGTGGGCCACCACCAACATGTTGACATCAATTCCAACAAACAAATCTTCCATAATGCCAACAATGTCACCCTAGCAGGAAACTAGACTAGCGGTAAAAGAATAGAGATATTTTCTCTGAATTTTAACAAAAAACAAGTGTTATTTGAACCGATTGTTGTTAAGTCTACTAACATCTACATTGCTTATAACATATGCAATGTCAAACAGAAAAAATAACTTGTGACTTTCCAAATATTGAAATTGATAACATATAATCATGTGCCCGAGATATCAAACCAATAATATTGTGGGCCATATGAATTACTTAGGATGAGGTAGAGATGCCAATCGGCTAAACTACGGTTCTTGTCAAAGTTGGTCCTTTGCCACAATTTAGAATGGATTTGTTATAAGCCCACCTAATATTTGTATCCATATGTTCAAGTCCCATATTGCTATGCTCAGTTTCAAGTTCATCCAATTGCAATGGTATTTATCACTTAGCCTCATTGTGTTCTAGAAGAACATTACTGAGAAGGGCTTTGATAAATTTCTAGTAAAGCTTAATGGTGTACAGGTATTGCTTTTGGCATCCTTAAATATGACTTGGATTTGGAACCCATTCTAAAATTTATGCTAATCCCTATGTATTGTTGAGTTTGTCCTTGGTTGCAAGAACCTTTGTTGTAGCATGTTCAATTTTTTGTTGAATGTCATTAAGATTTTGGATTTCATAGCAAAAATTTGTATTGTGGGCACGAAGGTGAGCTTGTGCGCTCCCTTCCACTATGTTGGATGAGACATAGTGGCTTGTGACTCTTTGCTGTGAATGGGTTAGGGATGAGAAAAGACAATTGGGAGAGGATGGATGCATGACAAAAACACGTAAAAGAACGATGAACAAGAGACAATGCAATGAAATACCCGAGAGCGAAAAGACAGAGGGTGGTGCAACAAGAGTTTAGAGCTATGAGAAAAACTTCTATGAGAAATGAAGGTGTAGGAAGTGCACCTTAAATGGGGGAAGATGAAATTTTAGAGAATTAAAAGCACATCCAAATAAAAAACCAATAAACTCATATCCAAGGTGGAAATTTTCCAGGAGAAGATCTTGTGTGATATAGGACTAGGAGTAGGACAACCACCATTTTAGAAAGAAAAAAATGCTTCAAGGTGGCAAGAATTTTCAACTGACACATAAAACCAACAATTTTAAAATTCAATGCAACAAAAAATAATTTTCAGAGATACTTGAGTGTAGACTTATATGTTAATATGGCCAACGCTATGGTTGGGGGTACGAACACCTCGCAACCCAACCAACATTAGCTCATTCCACACCAATAGAAACTAACCTCCACTCAAAGAAAGTAAATCATTTCCCAAAATCTAGCCTTTGTAAATTCTCCTCAATTTTGTTGAGTATACTAGGAAAGAGCCAAATAATAGCCAAAATGGAGGAGACCAGGTCTAGAGGACTTGGTCCTACCCTCATTAGAAGAAAGGAAACAATATTATAGGAGTAGAAACCAGGTTTGGGAGGGGTAAGTTTCTTTGGAGAGAAGTGCAGGCATAACTCAACGAGAATAATAGTGGTTTCCCTTGCCAACCTACATTAAGACTGGCCAAACTACCATTGAGAGAGTTCCATCAATTTCCACCCTAATTCATTAAATGCATAATGATTTTACTATTGTGTGGATCATCATTTTGAGAAAGTGTAGGATGTGTGGTGAGTTGGATGGCCATGCTTCCCACATGCTTCCCCCCTTGTTTGAGTTGGGTGATGACAATGGAACCATCTCCTTCCATGCTTTACCCTTGTTTCCCATCCCATCCGAGAGTTATAAATATTTATCCTTAAAAAAAATGAAAATGATGGATGAATCGATGTTACAGTACATCTTAGAATGAATATTATTAATCTACTCAGGTTAAAAGAGACTTAACAATTAACAATAAATAAGACGGTTTTTTGGATTTTGTCTTTTTTTTCATGTAACCAAGTATTTTATAACAACAATATACATGATATGAATTAAGTATGTTATTTCTAGGGGATTTGGAGGATAACAATCATTACTCTTAATTATTTGAAATAAATTCAATTGACAATAATTAACAATTAATATTATTAGATTATTTGAAAAAATATTTAAGAGTAGTTGATATAATTTAAATAGTTTTGGAAATAGAAATTTGTGATCCATGGTGGTAGTTGATTCCATTGAGAGGAGTTCTACAATCCAGAAATAGGAAGATGTAGTGATTCATATGAAAAAAACACAATGTTGGCTCAATTGAAAAAGTAATAACAATAATAATTCCATTCAATTCAATTTATTATATTATTTGTAACATAAATTCTCGGATTATCCACGGTGTAATAAGATTCATGTCGATGTTTCAAATCCCAATGGGGATCCATATTTAGGAATAATTGATAAATGATGGATTAAACAATTAGTCCAGAAGATGGATCCACATAGGGATTCAAAGCGTTGACATGATTATTATCACAGTATGGATAATCTGAGAATTTCTATTATAAATGATAACCACAGAAGCCTAAAAACTAACAATATTATATTATTATTTTTTAGCTAAATTTATATTGGTATTACCTCAAAAAATGAAAACATCAAAATATAGTTGTCATATGTTCATGATTTTATTGATTTCACTATAAGCGGACTCAATCTGCCACAAGGGAAACCATATATAATGGCCACCTATGCAGGATACAACCTGAGGAAGATGCAAATAACTAATGGAACTAAACAAGCCTATTAGTTACTTATCACAAATATAAGTGCTATTTTAATACATGACATAAAATCAGGAGTTAGAGGAAATCTTTGGAGCATGATTTTTGGCACTGGTACCTGGAGGAGCAGGAGGATTTTCCTCACACTAGAGATGGCTCTCCAAGTGGGCAATCCCGGCATCAGAAATCTCCAAGAACAAAATATAATACTGCTCGACATGCTTGATGTCATTTAGGGAAGAGAAAATTTTATACTACTCCTCTTATTTCTTCTTCATAATTCTACCTAGGATGGTTTTCAAATGCAAATGAAGGGTAATGGAGTTAAAGCATAGATTTTTTCTTCCCCAGTTGTGACTAGGGTTAGGAACCCAATGGGATACCTCCTCAAGGATGTCACAATCTATGAAAATTTGATGTTATTCAGTAGAGAGGGAATCAAAATCATGAATCTCAACACGAATGTATAAAGGGATAGATAATTGGTACATGGTTGCGACCTCCTGTGCATGTGTATGGGCATGATTTCTTCCTTGGGGTCTATGGCCACCCACCTTTGGCAGTTGCACATGCAGTGCCAAGAAATTATGCTCAAGAGAAGACAAATCCAAAATCCAAGGCTCAATAATTGATACTCTAGGGGAAGAGTGGCAGAGATAGGGGATGCCAAGAAAATCCTAAAATGATAATTGGAGGAAGGAAAACACAAAACAAAAGGGGGGGGAAGGGGGGAGTAAGAGGTCCTCGAGCAAGAAAAAGCTTAAAACCATTTCCTACACACCAAAATTCATGAAGACAAAACCCAACAAACATTGAACAACAACCTAAACTATAACCAACGAATTCAAGACCAAAAGATATGTGAAAAGAGCCAAAAGTCTTAGAAAGTACCTCAATAAAAGCATTCCATAATGTCCCAACCTATGAAAGGTGCTAGATTGAATATGAAAAGGTGGCCAATATAGG
Organism: Pinus albicaulis; assembly: GCA_034641835.2. NCBI lineage: Eukaryota > Viridiplantae > Streptophyta > Pinopsida > Pinales > Pinaceae > Pinus > Pinus albicaulis. Next base: position 1,599,537,185 of record CM076581.1, read on the forward strand.
AGATTGTATCAATAAATTTGGGGCCACATTAGTGAACAACTCCAAAAAATGGGCACAGGATATGCAAGGAAAGGAAATTGCTGGAAGTTGTTTACTTAGCTTGAAAATCAAAGACCTAACGGTATGATATTTTGTCATATATATATATTATTTTCGATGAAGTTATAATGTGTAAGATAAAATTTGTTTGTGAATGTTCTATAAATTCAAGTTGGAATGAGTTCCAACGTATAAATTTAATGATGGGATGATCTATTGTCAATGTCTTCAACACTTTATATTATTTTCATTTATGGCCAAAAAATATGACTTTTAATTAATTTTTAATTTTTTTTAAATAATTTACAAATTACACCAAAGTTTCTATAAAATTAAATATTAAATTTATTATTTTGAAAATAAAAAATTAATTTTTGAATTTTAAAAAAAAATGAATTCTTATTTTTTAATTAATGGATGTACATGAATTGACTAATTTTATATTTTTTTAAATCAAATTGTAAAAATATATATATATATATATATATATATATATATATATATATATATGTTAAAAAAAAAAAAATCTTCACACCACCAAGTGTCCAAAATAATTAATTATCCAACTTGATTTGATGCACTGATTATTTACTTGTTGTATAATGATTTGGTATATTTATGTATGGTATTAAAGGGAGAGAAGCAACATTTCCATGTCAGATAGAATGAGACATGACGAGTAGGGAAGGGGATGATTCCTTGTAGATTTTTCCAATGCCAATTGTGGTTTCCAGGAAGTTTTTTTTGTAGATATTGGATGTCATCGAATGAACAATATGAACAATATGTTAGAGCCTCAGAGCAGTACTACAATATTAACAGGCCTGCAGGGAATAAATTCAATGGAGAAGCACGATGGGGAGCCACACTGTAGCATTTTGGAGAAGATCCCAATTTTCTTAAATCATCAAAGGATGGGTTTTTTTGTCCAAGGAAAAAATGATTGATTGAATTTGAGGTGGGATGATCCTTCATCTCCTTTTCATCAATGGTTTCCATCCGTACATCATTGAATTTTTCCTTATGCTTTAGTGCTAATTTCTCAAGATTGATTTTTCTATTATATATTCTACACATAACCCAATCATCCAACTACAACAAGAAGAGTACTTTTAATTAGTAAAGAAATAAAATGACAGAGAAAACATGGAAAATATAGAATTCTCTATGGAACAAAACTCAACACAGGTGTATAATCACACAAAACCCAACAAAGATAAGACATAATTACTTACTCTTAAGTTGTCTTTCTTCCTTGAAGGACTATAAATATCAGCAAGGCCACTACAAGGTATTTCCTGAAAGGGCTTGCATACACCCTTATATTTCCATATACTATACGTTGTAGGCTTGAGCAAAGTTCCTTTTACACATACATTGACCATGACCAAGTTTCGTGGGACTAGAAGTCCTTAGCTTGTAGGAGTAAACCATGAACCAGCCTTAGGTGTCGTGTGACCAGGCACGAAGGCGAGTGAGACCTTGGTCGTTGAATGTTGCAGCGTTATAGCCCCCCACGTGTCTTGGAGGTTTGGAACCCTAGAGAATTCGATGGAAGACAGGGAAAATCCCTCCATAATTGAAATACATGGACCTCGGAACTTTCGTACGAGGCACCCATGTACTTTGTGAGGGAGCCTTGGGGAGAAATTATTGGGATTTAATCATCGGGGTGAGGCGGAAGTAGTGGAGCCCCAAGCTTTCTACGTTAACCAATGGAATTTTGATGCACTGAGGAGGGACCACTAGGGATCCACACAGCCTGGAAGGTAGTCCCTGATTGTTTCAACGAGGGTTTGTACTAGAACCCACTAGGATTCTATTACCGAGGTGACATGGCCATAAGGGACCCAACACCCACACACTATATATAATGTTATAGTTTGGGCCATGTGATCCATAGAGAGGGGTTAATTCATGACCTAGTATGAGTGGGTTGACAAGTTCCACATGGTATGACATGACGCATGGTGAAATAGCCACATGGTTGCCACGTGGTAGGTTAAGTGACATGGCACTATATGATCGGCCAAACTTTAACAACATATATCTTTTGATCAAGGATCTGATTGAGACAAATTTCATATTGTTAGAAAGGTCTTAATGAAATAGATGTAACAATGGCATCCATTTTTAGTTGAAGATATGGAGAGCCACTTGGGCGCTAGGTGGCAGGGCACCTGTCCATCCCACACGCCTGCACATGGCCACCCAATGCATGATAATACTGGAGCATGGGACATTTATTCGCCAACCTCCCATCAACGTCCTTCGACTACAGCTCATTAACTCGATTCGTCCTGCCTTGGCCAACTCCCATGGCCCTTAAATCCGCCACCCCTGCTCCATCCTCCTCCATTCATCTCTCCCTTAGGTTTTGTGCAGTTGCCTCTGGTATCTCAGTCGTCCCTTAGCCCCTCTACCCTGTTCCTCTTCCCTTTGGTTGTTTCTGCATGAATTTTGGCACCTCAGATCATCTAGAGGTCGCTCCTTCTCCTCATATCTCCTCTCATTTCCTTGGCTAAGCCATGCCGAGAATACATAGGATGAGATGTCGCAAAGCAGGAGGGCGGGGCCTCCCATCCAGACCTCCTACCTCAACCTCCATGAGCAGGGCGGTGAATCTCTCAATGGACTGGGAGGAACCAGACGTGTTTGACCCCATCAATATCACTGTCCATTTGTCCCTCCAACTTCTAACCTATCTGCCTGAACCCTCTAGTTGAGGTTGCCACCCCAAAAAGCAACCTCGTAAATCCACCATTCAGTCTTCTCCAGCCTTATCTCCATGCAAAATGAAGGCCTTGCCAGTGCAGAGTGTTTCCAGCAATGGATGTGGTTCAATCAGCAGTGCAGGTTCAAGCTTGAATGAGGACGGAAAGGATCTTGTTGCGAGCACTCATGCAGACTCCTCCATTTCACCAGACGCCCAAGTGTTGTTTCTCCCTCCGTCAACGGCCCACGTGTCTAAGAATGAGGAGGACGAGTCAAACTATGCATGTAGGATTGAGGAAGAGCCATCCATCCCTCCATAAAAGAATGATATCTCTCCATGAGTTAATTGTTGGGTGCTCGTCTCTTTTTCCAGTTTTCTTTTGGTTTTTTCTAGATTTCTAGTGTTTTGGTACTATCTTCTGTTATGGTTCTATCCCAGACTTATAATTTTTCAAGTTGGTTTCCCGCTCTAGGCACCTCATTATCATCTCTGATCTTGGGCTGGTTTCCCCGTTTGGGGCAGTCCCTTTTTTGAAGTCTTGCTTTTGATACTTCCCTCCGAAATTTCCCTGCCAACTCCAGAGGATGAGAAATGTAATTTTTGGACCTGTATGATATAATATAAGTAGCCTAATTTAGAAAAAAAAAAATGGCATCCATTTTAAGTTTTAATAAGGTTTAAAAGGGTCACAAAATTTAGATCCCATTTCCATAACTGGACTTTGGAGGTTGGTTCAAATCTACCCTTGGTTGGGGCTAGGGATATTAGGGGATATGTTACATTAACTATAGAGCTTGACCCTGAGAATATCAAAAGAATTTAACCTATAACCTATCGATAAAAAAAAAAATTTAATGATGGGGGCTCAATATATATATTTATGTGTGTGTGTGTGTTTGTGTGTGTGTTTCGGCCATGTCAGCCATAAAGAGGGTTTAATTCATGACATAGTATGAATGGGTCAACAACTGCCACCTGGTATGACATGGTGCATGGTTAGATAACCACATGGCTGCCACATGGTAGGTTAGGTGATGTGGCAATCTTTGTTTGGCTAAACTTTAAGCAACCATATCTTTTGAACTAAGTGTGAGATTGAGATAAATTTCATATTGTTATAAAGTTATTGACATAAAAAATGCAAATATGACATCCATTTTAAGTTTTCAGAAGGTTTTAAAAAGGTCAAAAAATTTAGATCCCATTTCCATAACTGGACTTTGTAGGTTGGGTCAACTCTACCTTTAGTTGGGGCTAGGGATAGTAGGGGGTATGTTACATCAACTATGGGGCTTGACCCTGAAAGTGTTGAGATAATTAAACTTGTGACCTCTCAATAGAAAAGGTGTTTTAAAGATGGGGACTCAACAAATTGAGGTAACCCTTGCGACTCAAATTATTATTATTATTATTATAGATTATAAAAATATTTAATATATCACTTGAAAATATATACACTTAAAAAAAGATTTAACAAGATTCCACCATTGAGATTCACCTCTTTACCATGAATATTCTCGACATGTAAACAAGCTTTGTTACAATACCATAAGAATATTCTAAAATATATTATGGAGCTTAAATCCTTCATTCCACCTAATAATTATTGATTAATTAGCACAACCATATAATTTAAATGGCTAGTGTACACCTATACATGTTAAAACACTTACCTCATTATACATCTCACATTTCGAGATTGAAATAAATATATAACTAAATTATAAATTTATTGTAAATTTTCAACCCCACCCTTGATAACCATAATTATCTCTCTTTGTTGTCCAACAATAAGAAAAAAATGAACATCACTAAGATAAGAGCTAATTCCCATGAGCTTCGGAGTGAGACGAGGTGATGGTCTATTCCCAAGACCCCTTGGAACGAAAGAATCTGTCAGATTTGGGATTATAAGCAGGTGGAAGATGAAAAGCACTTCCTTTTAGAGTGCCCGACTCTTACTCACATTCGCTCTCAATTCCCTACCATCTACCACACTTCCAATATTCTTGACCTATTAAGCGAACCCACCTATAGCAATCTTGGAGCACTTATTTCCCTTCTCTTTTACCATAGAAACAAGATTATTTCTCCTCTCTTAAGGTCCGATAGACCGCATTGGTCTTAATGGAGGATAACCACCATCATATGTGTGTGTGTGTGTGTGTGTGTGTGTGTGTGTGTGTGTGTGTGTGTTTATGTGTGTGTGGTAATCATATATACATTTAAAAGAACATGTAATGATTTTTTAACTATGCAGATTCATATTCACACTTTACCATGGAGTTAGTAACTTATAAATAGGCATTGTTACAATACCATGGCTTTCCAATCCCACATGCCCAAAAAACCATAAATAATGTTCATGACATTTTTTTATTAATTACAGAGAAAATGCATAACTAATTCTGAGATAAATCCCAACCTTTGATATGTGAATACTACTATGAATATTCTAGAATATTCTCTAGAAGTTAAATCCCTACCACCCACATATTAATTATTAATAATTAAATTAAAATTATGAAATTTTTTTACAAACCTATGAACATAATTAAATGATAATTTTGGTCATCATTAATATATTCCAGTAAAACCCTTTAAGCCCACCATGAACCCTTGAAAGAAGTTTAAATTAGCCTCAATAATTTATCACCCACAATATATATATATATATATATATATATATATATATATATATATCATGGTTAACATTGTTGAATTTAACTTTAATTCCTACTCAACTATCATGAATTTTAAAGTTTAACCATCTTAAAATAAATCCCAACTAACAAAATTTGACATTCTAATCAAAATATTTATTTATAACTTATAACAAAACTTTTTGAAATTTGAAAAAAAAAAATGTGCTTAAAACTCTTTAAAACCAAGCACTAACATTTGACTTCATATTGAAAATTCTTATTTATAACTTATCACAAAACTCTTGGAGATTTAAAAATAGATAAAAAAATCCATCATTAAATTATAACTAATCTCTTAGAAATTTAAAAATAAAATAAAAATTGTCATAAAATTAATTAAAACTAAGCATTTACATTTCACTTTATATTCAAATACTTATTTATGGCTTATCCCAAAATTCTTAGAAACTAAAATATAAATAAAATATCCACGTTAAAACTCTAGTTAAATTGTTAAAAACAACCATTAACATTTGACTTTATATTCAAAACACTTATTAATAATGTATCACAAATTTCTTCAAAATTTAACAAAACAAAAAACCATCCTTAATATATTTGAGAAAAACTTTTAAACGGACCATGAAGCCCTTAAAGTAGCATGGATTAGCTCAAAAGAGTTTACTAGGCCAATATGAACTCTAATTCAATATGGTAGAAATATTGTAATGTTTAACATTTTGATTAGGTTAAAATCAAATAAAAATAAAATAATTAATAATTATAATTATCAATAAAACATTTTAACTCACTTAAATTAATAAAACCAAAATTAAAAGTAAAATAATATAAAAAATAGATAATTAATGATTATCATTATAATTAATAACTGAATTTCTAATCGTATCTTTAGGATTCAAATCTCTATAATATATATAGTAATAAAATATCTTCATATGTAAATATATTTTATAACTTTTAGTATGAAAAGATATTTGGCTACAAAAATAATATATATATATATATATAACTAGAAATTGCACCTAAAGGTGCAAAGGAACGTAGATAGGAGGAGTGGGAGGAATGTGGAATGCAGAGGAATGCTTTAAAAAATATTGTTGAAGCTCTCTAAAACACCCTAAGTGGTTTTAATTTTATTCCATATGAATTGCTTAGGATGAGGCAAAGATCTCAATGGGCTCAACTAGGGTTCTTGGCGAAGGTGATCCTTTGCCACAATTTAGAATGGATTTGTTACAAACCAACCTAAGAGTTGTATCCTTATGTTTGAGTCCCATATTTCTATGCTCGATCTAAAGTTCATCCAATTGCAATGGTATTTATCTCTTAGCCTCATTTTTTTCTAGATGAACATTGATGAGAAGGGTTTTGATATTCTAGTAAATCTGAAAGGCGTAGAGGTATTGGTTTTGGAATCCTTAGGCATGAATTGGATTGGGGAACCATTCTACAATTGATTTTAATACTAATGTATTGTTGAGTTCGTCTTTGTTTAAAAGAACCTTTGTTGTAGCATGTTCAATTTCTTGTTGAATGTCATTAGGAGTTTGGATTTGATAGCAACGAGTTGCATTGTCGTCATGAATTTGAGCTCGTGCACTCCCTTCCACTCTGCTAGATGAGAAATAGTGGCTTGTGACCCTTTGACGTGAAGGAGTTAGGGATGAGAAAATAAAAATGGGAGAGGATGGATGCATAAGAACTTCAGAATATCTGCAGGGATTTTGTGTGGTATGGGAGGCCATTGCAGGTTGTGATTGATGGGTTCATTCATCAGCTTTTAAAGATATGGGATATATAAATTCTCCGAAAATGGTAGTGGCATGGGTGCCCCCGAATCTGTTCAAGGCCGACGTGGGTGACCTGCAGCACCTAGTGGTCCTCCCATCAAGGTGTTTCCAACAAGATATGTGAGACTCATCTGATTATAATTTCCTTGTTGTCGTAGTGTAGGCATGTAAGGTGTCTATCCATAACGGAAGTTAGGCTCGAGGGAAAAAAACGGGTTTCCCCTAGCATTGTAATTTCCCCCCTGGAAGAACTAAGGTTGAGGGTTTGCCAAAATGGATGCAACAGGACTCAGTTGGGGGATGTTTCTGGCCATATAATTGACAACTGGCACATGATCGACACCCAGAATTTGGCCACTAGGAGGAAATAAATCAATAAGTGAAAAACCATGTTTTCCTATAGAAGGTAACGGTACAAAAATCCCCCCTACTAGTATATTTGTGTTACGAACATTTCCCCTAAGAATTTGAGCCTGGGGATTCGAACTCAGCAAAGGGTTCCAACCAAAAGGGTTTCTGAAAGGGGTCAAGATAGGAGCGCTATTGGGAGGGACATCAGGAGGTCCAGGAGCAAACCTGGACTAGGCATACTCTAACTAACAAGGTGACCAATCACTGATGTAGAACTGACAATAGGTGGGGGAAGTGGTGGCGGAGAAACATTTTCCACAAATGACCATGACTCACTATTCTTCATGTGGATATTGGACGTGGGAATGTACAAAGATATTACAAAAGGGGGGGGGGGGGGGGGTATGATAAAAACCAATCAATCACAGTGTACAATTACATAAAATCAAAATAGAATATAGGCAACTTCTTAGCCCAGGAATTCAGAGGACTCAGTGAATGTTAAGGTTTTGGCTAGATAATGCTTCTCGGGAGAGAAAGTAGAGCGTTAGAAGCTGGACTAATGGCCACATATGAAGGATACAACTTGAGCAAGATAAAACAAAAAATGTAAATAAAAAATACTATTAGTTACTTAATCACAAATATAAGTGTTGTTGTAATACATGACATAAAATCAAGAGTTAGAGGAAATCACAGGAGCATGATCCTTGGCACTGGTACTTAGAGGAGCTGGAGGATTTTCCTCACACTATAGATGGCTCTCCAGGTGGGCTATCCCAGGATCCAAAATCTCAAAGAACAAATTCTAATACCACTCGACATGCTTGATGTCATTTAGGGAAGAGAGAATTTTATACTGCTCCTCTTGTTTCTCCTTCATAACTTTGCCTAGGATGGTTTTCAACTGAAAATGAAGGGTAATGGAGTTAAAGTATAGTTTTTTTCTTCCCCTATTGTGGCTACGGTCAGGAACCCAATGGGATACCTCCTCAAGGATATCACAACCTATGAAAAGTCGATGTTATTCAATAGAGATGAAATCAATATCATGAATCTCAACACGAATGTATAAAGGGGTAAATAATTGTTTGATGGTTGCAACCTCCTATGCTTGTGTCTAGGGATGAGTTCTACCTTGGGTTCTATGGCTACCCCCCTTCGGCAGTTTCACATCTAGTGCCAAGGCATGATGCTCAAGAGAAGACAAATCCAAATACAAGGCTCAAGAATTTATACTCTAGGGGAAGAGTAGTAGAGATAGGAGATGCGAAGAAAAGCCTACAATGATAATTGGAGGAAGGACAAAAACAAAAAAAAGGGGGAGAGGGGGGGGCGGGGAGCGCGGCGGGGAGGAAGAGGTCGTCTGGTAAGAGTATAAAGCTTAGAACCATTTCCTACACACCAAAATTCATGAAGACAAAAACCAACAAACACTGAACACCAACCTAGACTATAACCAACGAATTCAAGACCAAAAGATTAGTGAAAAGAGCTAAGAGTCTCAGAAATTACCTTAATAAAAATGTTCCACAATGTTTGAACCTCTAAAAGGTGCCATACTAAATATGGAAAGGTGGCCAATACAAGAGATTGTATCAATAAAGTTGGGGCCACATTAGTGAACAACTCCAAAAAATGGGCATAAGATATGCAAGGAAAGGTATTGGCACACTCGCTTGAACGAACACAAAGATGTCCTAGGTGACATAACAATGTATTTTTTAGGTGAAAATTTGGAACTTTCTTACCTTCTAGGAGTGTCTAGTATGTGTTGCTGAATTCTAGATTTCTCTTGTACATATGTGAGCACTCTGAAGTCTCGTGCCCATAAGAGTGGAGCACAATGGTCAGTACCATGACTGGAGGTTGGTTGAGGCAGTGTACAACATTATTGGTGTTTCCCTTCTTGTACTTAATGTTCAAGTGGAACTTTTGTAGGTATGTGGACCATTTATTATGGTGATCGTTCTGCAACTTCCCTTGTGTTTGTATGAACTGCAAGGTTTAGTTGTCTATGTGGATGATTGTTTCCTTCCCCATAATGTAATGCTTCCATTTTTGGCAAGCCTACATAATGGAATACATCTCTTTTTCATAGGTGGGATATTTTTCGACCGTGTCACAATTTTTTTGTCATAGTAGAGAAAATACACTGATGTAAAGTCTCTTATTTGGGCCAAAATCCATAAATATGAAAAAAATTGCTCTTGCATAGAAATCAGAGAAGAGATAATTAACCTCAGGAAGGTTGATTGTCAAATATAGTAGGTGGTTTATCTGCTCCAGGATATAAGGACCAGAGAGATTGGGGGATTGTTCTAAAAAATTTTGTGAATCAATCTTCCCTTTCACTGCATCCTTGAAAGAGACTGGACCTTTGGAGCTAGATCTAGGACAACCTCCAAGAAGTCTCATGTTAAGGATGATGGTTGAATATCATACAAGGCCATAGTACTCCAACTTATAGTCCTCTTGCAATTTTTTCCCTTCATAAATCAGATTTTGGAGTCCTACTGGAATACCCATCTATTCTTGAATATTTTGCTTAAGCATTTGTACCCGATCCCAGATCCAGACCCTCATACACACATATTTCCCACTCAGCATTTTAATAAAAAATTGAAGCGGCACTTCTTCAAGCATATCTAAGGATTGATATCCAAGATTCATCCACTTATTGGACTTGACTAGTGAATTCAAGGGTAGATTGGGAATCCAAGAGAGGTTTTCTGAATACTAGTAAGGAGATGAGTTGAGAGCCTCCGAGTCATCGTAAACTCCAAAACTCTAATCCATATAGTTCTCAAAATCCCATATATCTAAAAAACTCCATGAGATAATAACTCAGTGAGGTCCTCAAGATCTATGACACAAGGAGGATCTGTATTTTGTGACCAGGATTCCTCAAATATCAAAATCCTTTAACTTTGTTTTGGGCCCACATGCGATGAAGATTTGGCTCTTTGATGTTGCAGAGTCCACCAATCAGTCTCATCATATGCAGTATGTGAACGAAAGATGCTACAAATCGGTCCTCTTGTAGTAGTCACACACTCTTCATCATCTTTCCAACAAATCCACCAATTCATGCTCCCAGACCTTAGATCGATATGGAAAATCAAGAAAACCAATCTCCGAGATGCATTCCATCTCACTCTCAAGGTAATATGGCCAGATCCAACAGAAAACAGTGTATTTATCCATAGATCCACTCTTTCAAAATCACTATCAGTCTCAAGAAGAGAAAGGGATTCATTATTTACCAAGTTCCCCCGCCAGCTCTTCCTTATGCTGAGAGATATTTGCTTTCCCAAACCCCAATCCTTAAGTTCTAAAATGCGTAGGTTTTAATCTAAAAAATACCCTATTATGTGATCAGATTCGGCTTCATCGGCATCAATTTTGGCTACATGCGATGTTGCAAGTGGAATGGACTTGAAAATAAAAACTAGATCTAGCTTCTACGCTTCCTCCCCCTGGTAGCAGGGAGAAATGAAATTGACATGAGGGAGATCGAAATAGATGTTGGAGATAGAGGGGTTAACTCTCGCACATTCTGTCACAACAATTCCATGCTCATCGCTAATGTTCACCATAAAAACTAGTCCATCGAAATATTGACATTTGGACAGAAGATCTATCTGATAGAGCCATTGTTGTCAATATCTGCATCCATGAGGTCTCCAATGACAACCACTCTCACCTGCCTCATATATATATATATATATATATATAGAGAGAGAGAGAGAGAGAGATATTTATATACATACATACATACATACATACATACATACATACATATATATATATATATATACAAACATTGGCATAATTTTATGTAAGTTAAGCTAAGTGTTACACAACATTTTGTCACTGTCCCTGCAATATATATATATATACACAAACATTGGCATAATTTTATTTAAGTTAAGCTAAGTGTTACACAACATTTTGTCATTGTCCCTGCAATCCCCAACTCGTACATTGGAGGGTCATTTCTATGACCAATGCACAGTGTCATGCTTTTCAAATTACATCCTTGCATCCCTTTTGATTAAGGCAACATTCTTCTTGTTGACATTTGCCTGAGCAGAGCTGTGGAAATCCATATTTTTGCCTTGGCGCAAGTAGCCCCTTATCTCCTAGCATCGTCCTGGGAATTTTACACTAAGCCCGTGCCACTTAGCGCTTTGTCCCAGTGTAATGCCCGCGCCAAGCTATTTATTAAAAAAATTTTTAAAATATAGGTGAAGGTTCCATTCCAACCACCTCGGGGATGAGTCATTGGGAGTGGTTGAACTGAAACAACCACGGGCCTCCTCCTTTAGCTAGTAGTTTCAACCTCCCTTGGAACACTCCTAAAGGATTGGCCTCCCTTCCACATTTGTAGGGATCCCAACCTCCTCCTTTGCCTCTATATAAACAAGCCTTCTCTCTTGATGAAAACTAGTTGTAGCTGAAGCTGAACAAAGAGAATTATACAGCTGAACTAGTTGTAGATGAAGTGTTGAACTTGAGAGACTAAGCTATAGTTGAATAACTGAGTTATGAGAAGGTAGAACGAGGAGAAATCCATCGGGAGGTCCCTTATCCCATCTGAATTCCCTGACGATTTTGAGACGTGCTTCACTCGAACCCCGCTGGAGGAGACCACAACATCAGAGCATGGTTGTATCTCTTCTTTCTACCTTTTAATATAAGTGACTATTGTCTGGTTCCCGTCTTGCGTTTTATCTCTATTGAATGCAATACGCTAATCTTCTCTGACTGATTAGTAGATTTTGTATGAAATTAGTATGTGGGATATGGTTATCATTTTCTGATCTTTGTGCAAGTGTCTAAGTGCGATAAGCGAAGGGATTGTGACTTGCTGAATCAGGAGCGAGCAGTTCTCATCACCACTACGTTTGCTGACAACAGCATTGGACCACAGGTAGGCTATATTATCACATCCTCTTCCATTCGAATATCTAGGAACGTACACCTTAGCATGATTCCTTGTTACTAGACCCATCCTAGGGTTAAAGGGATCATCTCTGTCCACAAAGAGGATTTACCTACATAACAAGTTGGCAACTCCATTGGGGATCAGTGTGAGTTTGTCTTTGATCTTGTTGGGTCGTTTTTGGGTTTTTGGTCTTGTTGTTTACCTTTCTGGTTGGTTAATTGTGCTTCAAACACTTGTTCAGCCCCAGAGTGTCAAGATTGACCTCTTCTCTATTGAGCTTTTTCCCCTTTCATTAGTTAACTAGATTGGCGTGGTTTTCCCTTGAATATTCATGCCGATTGGCGCATGTTGCTTTTGTAGCACTCGCACCATCGCTTGTTCGGCACTGATCACCACCTCACAGACGCGCCGACCCATGTGATTTTTTGGGTGAGAGCTTTGCATGAGTGTTTGGTTGATTGTACTTGTTTCTGGGTTATTCTTTGGAGTAATTGAAGTGTTTTGGACTGTCTTTGATTGCTGGAAGCTCATTTTCTTCAGTTTTTTGTCCATTTCTTATTAGTGTGACTTGAGGTCTTAGGATTTTTGAGTGCTTTGGTGCACTGAGCCTTATGTTTGAAGATTGAGTTTCTTGATAGTTGTCAAATTCGTTCACTGTTTAATTTCTCTTGATCTCTTTTATCCTATTGAGTATGTTCATTGGTTGAATGATCATTTCCTTGCTTGTTTGATTTTTCTTCCTCTTACTCCAAGCACTGATTACATTGCTTGTATGGGTCATTTTCGAGATTCCTCTTTGATTTGAAAATTTTGTAGCAGTGGTATGGGTCTTGTTGTGTTTGTTTTATGTTGGAGAAGTATTTCCGTTCCAACTTCCGTTTAGTTTTGTTTTTTATGTCATTTAGTGCATTGTTTGCTCTATTGCATTGAAAAAACAAAAAATTGCATTTCTTTTGCTTTGAAAATGAAACGTTCTTTCGCATAACTAGCATTGCATCGACTAGGAAAGTTTTTTTTTCTATAAAATTGTATTAGATGCATTAGTGGATGTTTTCGCATGATTTTAGTATTCGCTATTGCTTAAAAGATTTCTTTCCTTCTCCTAGATAGCTTTCATTGAACGAAAATGGTATCCTTCTACATATAGTTTTTCATTTAAGAAGATTTCAGATCCGACATACGTTAAGGCCTGGAAATTGAAACTTAATCCAAGATCAATGTTAGTATGAATCCTTTGTCGAAGTGTACGAAAAAGGACCACTTTAGCTATGCATAACTAATAGCCCTAACAACAAAAGTGGCTGCCAATATCTTCAGATCTGCAGTTAGTTGATCAGAAAAAGAGCTGCAAAAACCCAGATCTATGCATAGAAAGACATTAAGCAGTAAAAATAGGGGTTTGCTCCATATACCAATAGACAGGACAAGAACAATTTTTGAAAGAATTTTTTGTATTAAGGGCACCTGGGAGGAAAACAAGAAGGCGTATCCAATTCTCCTCAATGGGATGGGTTCTTGGAAGTCCTCAGCACTTCAGATCTAGAATCTCTCTCTCTTGTTGGTGTAGAAAACCCAGACAAAGAATGGAACTCAAAGGGAGCTCACACAGCAAATAGTGGAAAAATGTGACCAAATGTATAGATCCAGAGTGATCTAATAGGCAACAAAAGGTGAAGAATGGTAGGAAAAACCCTCCTATTTATAACAAAATATTGGGTCATTCTAGATCTTGGTGCATGATTAAAATAATGCTAACCAAATCTAGATCCACCTTTTATGGAATATTTTATTATATTTGTTGGAGGGAAAAAGTATTTGACTTGGGTCAAATCCCTTTATTTGTTAATAATAAATAAATAAATGATTTATTTATCTTTTTAAGGAAGTGGTTGAAGGATAATTAAATAAATAATGATTTATTTAATTATTTGTGGGTGATTTGGTCATATTTAACACGGAATATTATCTAAATAAGATTTAAATAATTATTCCTAGAAAATAATAAGATAAATAAAGGTTTATCTAATTAATTTCTTTGTTTTGAGTTAAACATGACTAGGAATAATAATTAAATTATGGTTTAATTAATTATTCCATGAGGAAAATTAAACAAAATAGGTTTGTTTAATATTTCCTTTTGGGGTTTCCCGTTTAGACCATAAACAACCTAATAAATGTGGTTTATTAAGTTATTTTACATAGTGAAAGAAATTTTACTTAGGGTAAAATTGGTCTTACATGGTGTACTTGGGTCTATCTAATGATAATAGGTTAGATGACCAAAAAATGGTGTAACAGATTGCCCCCCAACGTGCGAGTGTTAGGAGAAAATCGTATGACCGAAGTACGTTGTAAGAACTCAATCACCAGACATCAAGAGGGAAGTTAGAGAGAGAAATGTAAGGTAGACGAGTGTGCTGAAGAACTAGACCCTGAGGAGATGAGACTCGCAGGTGCAACAAGTCTCTTTTTATGAGAGGGTACCTGTGCTAAAGGCGACGGGGGAGGCATACCTATGCCCGCCGAGACAAAGTACAAAATAATAGTGTGTCCAGTGAACAAGGGACCGAACCATAAAGTACAACCGGCATAAACATGAGCCAGATAATAATACAATGAGGAATCCCACATACATGTTGTGCCTGGGATAACAGCCAGGACTTATACAATAATATCTGAGTACATGAGATACAAATACAACCCAAATGCCCCCTATAAGTGGGGAAGGGCTCACAAAATCTGACTGATACATGCAAATCAAAGAGGCGCTGCAAGCGGCTAAGGCCGACATCATCAAATATATGGAGCTGCATCGAAGGCTGCAATGAAGAGGTCATCCGGGCATGTGGGGGGCTACCTGCAGGGCCACCCACTCATGAGGGCTGAGACATCTCACACACACCCGGAGTCACCACAGCCGCCGCCGCATCATCAACCATCAAGCAGATCGATCTCTGATCATGCTGAAAGAAGCCGAGTGGAGAGAACAATAAAGCCGGGGGAAGCGGTAATGAGAGACCCTTGCCTGTATCCGAGGCACCGAACAAGAGGAAGATGGACCAGCGTGTACACCGCCCTCTAGACTCGGTTTCCGGGAACGAATGAGTCATGTTTCCATGGGGAGGAGGTCCGCCATAGTAAGAGGGGCAGTCGAGAGACCTCACCAAGGCACGAGAGAAAAAGAAAAGCCACGACAGACTGACACTAATGATGATGGTGAGTCAAGGGACCTGGTATAATGGACGACTTCCCTTGTTAGAGCATAAAGGGCATGAATGACATGGCAGCGACTGACGCAATATCATAAGGGATAGGAGACAGTGGGACTGAAGGCCATAATGTGCGACACAAGAGAGAGATCAAGCAATGAAGGATGGAGGGCTATAGCGGGGTACAAAGGGACTCGGGATAGACTCCATGAATGCGATGACGACTCAACTTGGATGCTCTAAACAAGGGCAACTCGATGGTGCTACCACACAGTAAAGGCCCAATGGGGGACCATGAAAACATGAGTACAAGATGGTAACTCATGACGAAAATCAACACGAACAAAGACAAGTAAGGAGGAAAAATGTTGCCCCAAGTACAAGTGTCGTAAGTGAAGAAATGATATTTTAAGGAGAGGTGAAGTGACCCTTCTTGGACAAAATGGGTCCTGGTGAAGTATCAAATCACAAAACACTAACAGATACCCATTTGAGGGCTCGGTGAGAGCTTTCCAATGGTGCAGACGGTTTTTCAAACGGGGCTACGGTATGGTTGCAGCAGGCGAAAGAAGAAACAAGGGTTCTCTTTTAATAAGGCAGTTTTCCCTCCAAATTCACTCATTTGCTAGTGTTGTTGTGGTGAATGTAGAGAGGAGAGAAGGCCCTAATTCTTGCGGTGAGTGTAGCGGACAAACTGACCGTTGGAATCGAGATTCGTCAGTGGCAGGTAAGAGGCCTAACTTTACTCTTTCATTTTGATGGATTGAAAGTTCAAATTAAGGCCCAGAATCTCAGGAACAGCCCCCTTAGCATCTTTTCGGCCGGGTCGCACTTTTTGGGCCAAAAAGTGCGACCTGGGAAGCAGGTTTTAGGGAAAAAACTGCGACCTGTCCCAGAATTGGGCAGAAAAGTGTGACCTGGAAGATGAGGGGGTTTTAGTGTTGTTTTATGGCTGAGAGTTGGGTTTTTGTGTTTGGTTATGGTATTCCCTATCTGTATGCTGACAAAGATGATGTCTTTGTGCAGATATGGCAGATATATGGGTTAACTGGAGACAGAGAGACCTGGGTACATTACGGGCAGAGATCCAGGCAGATCAGGGTGTCCGTCATGTGTTGGCCATGTTTGGGGTTCTAAAGTTTTTGGAGAACCCTTTGATGAGAGCGGGAGAGCCTTTGCTGGCCCTTGATTATCGGCCATCGGGGATCTGTGAGCATGAGGTCTTTGTAGTGCAAAGGGTCAGGATCGAACCGATACCAGATGGCTTCGATCAAGTCTCCCGCCACCGGGGATGGTGGGAAACACGTACCCAGTATTACCGTATCGCGGGGGCGGCATATCATGGAGTTTGTAGCGATATTGTCGACCGTGGCCCAAGTCAAGGGGACC
Source organism: Pinus albicaulis (assembly GCA_034641835.2). Classification (NCBI taxonomy): domain Eukaryota; kingdom Viridiplantae; phylum Streptophyta; class Pinopsida; order Pinales; family Pinaceae; genus Pinus; species Pinus albicaulis. Next base: position 1,599,554,296 of record CM076581.1, read on the forward strand.
CTGACACCGACTGGGACCTGTAGAGATTAGAGACCTGCAGCAAAGGGGTTTCGGCAGCTAAAGGTCGGCGATCCTGGGCAACCATGCACTCCATCACATCACTGGGGGGCAGATGATGCTAGTGGAAAGTGTGCTGGGTGGGACCTACTATGGGTGGGCCCAAATGATGTTGGTGTCGCTAAAGCGACAGTTGTCACTATGCAGGCGGCAGGTGAACCATGACTACTCATATGGGACTTTGTTGTGCACCTTCTTCTTTGAGAAGATCCCGACCTTGAGGCCTCGTGTACAGCTTCCAGATGGGGGCCTGAGAGAGCCCAGGATGCGCCGGTGGGGGCGGCTACTGTGCAGAGGAGGAGGAGGGGCAGTCGGGCGAGTGTTTCGACCTGAGTTCTTTGCCCATTGGGATCAGATGTCGTTATACATAGACGACTATCCCTATAGTGGGATGAGTTATTGTGGGGATCCGGACCTACCACTTCCGCCTGGTCGAGTATGGGGGCCCGATGGTAAGTGATAAGTAACTATTCTTGTATGGGCATGTTAAATTTATTGAATAGTAGATATGGTACTGATTCATGTACTTTTGGTATGCAGATATAGCTCCGGTAAAACCGGCCGGATATATGGGACGCCCGACAGCCTCTGGAGCTGCAGGGTCGAGTGGGTCGAGAGCAGCGCGCAATGAGGATGCGGCCACCCTTCTGGAGGACATCTGTCGTAGATGCTAGACGTTGCTGACCGGAGTTTCAGAGCGCGGGTGGCAAGACTTAGACGACTAGTACGTGGAGGCATGCATTGGTCTGCCCTCGGAATGGCGAGGTGTCATGCGGCGCATGGCGATGGCTGGTCAAGGCATACATGTTCTACTGGCTGCAGGGGCAGAGCCATTGGCTCGGGATCCACCAGATAGTGAGTAGGTGTGGGGCATGTGGTGCCCCCTAGTGTGTATGTAGGGGCAGGTGGTGCCCCCAGTTTTGAGTTTTTTGTAACATGCTATGGGCATGTCATATGTATCAGAGTAGATGGACTCTAAACACATGTTTTTGCGACACATATTATGGATATGCATCATTTTTAATGATTATGAATGTTATTTTCTTGTATGAAATGCATGTGATAAATGCCAATCTAGAACATGGTTTGCAATACTATCTACATAGTGATTCTGTTCTCGAGGTACATGATTGAAAGTTATGGTTTAAAATTCACGTATCAAGAGTTTCACTCGTAAATATCGTCTAAACAGCACAGGGTTATGCACACGATAAACACCATTTAGTTGCATGACAAGAAGTAGGGAATCCAAACTAACATGCAGATGGAGGATGTGATGAAAGAGGGCATCGGCTAAGAGACCACGCACTGCATCATATTCGGCCTGATTGTTGGTGGCAGTACCAATGCAGACCCCGTTTGAGAGAACAAGGGCATGCAAGGGGGTGAAAATGGCCCAACCTGCCGAGGCTAGATTCCGAGAGTAACGACTTGCACCATCGGCGTAACCGATAAAGGGTGGGGACGGGAGGTCCTGCGGAATGGTGTTACAAGACAACAAATGGGGGGAGGAGATACAATGACGGTAGCGTGAGTGTACAGAAGACATCGAGCGGAAACTGCGAGAGGGAGTGCAATGAGCAGGATGGCTATGGCTCATATACAAACTAGAGGGTGGTATATGAGGGCTATAGGAGGTATGGCGGGGACTCGAGCTGCGGAGGGAAATAGAGATACGGGTGGAGTGATCTCGTGTATCGGTAGAAAAGAGGGGGTCAGGCGAAATAATAGGGGAGGATGCAAGGGGACTGGGCTCCAAAAGTCGCACAGAGGAGGATAGGTAAAGAATGGTCGTAGTAGACTCCATCATCTGAACATGAGGGGGGGAATGTCGATGGGAGCGGGGAGATCCTCAGGCTGGCCCGAAGCATACTGCGCGAGTATGGGAGAAGCGGATTGATTTTGTTCAACCTCATACTCTCGGACTACTTCTAAAGAGGCGCGGTAATGCGTCAAGTGAGGACAATGGTGGGAGTAATGGCCATGGACGCCGCACAAAGCACAGGGTTTGCTAGTGCGAATAGTTTTGGGGTTCTTGGTTACGGACGAGGATGGAAGAGAAGGGTCAGAGACCGTAGACTCAGGAAACGCGACTTTAACCATGGGTTGAATGCGGGGTAACTCAGGACAAGTATGGGTGGCGTGAGCGATGACATCACACAAGGCGCAAGGCTTTGCGGGCGGAGGAGGAGCTGGGCCAGTCGGGGTGGCCTTGTCTTTGGATCCCCCCTTGCGAGCTTTGACTTTTTTTCCTGGAGCTATCACCACAAGGGTAAGGTCTTGGGGAGGTGCAGGGGGCAACGTAGCAACGGAGGAAGCAAGGGGGACCGGTTGAACCAGTGTCAAAGCAAGATAGGGTTTGGGGTGACCAGGAGGGGTAGCGGCTGGAGGGTCAAGGTACCAGACGGGTATACCCAGGGTCAGGTTAGGGAGAGAGAGGGTGGCCATGACAGGGACCGAATAGACTCTGGGAGGGGGAGCCAGGAACGGTATCTGACCAGCGAGATAATGACCAGGAGGGACGGCTCCGAGATGATTAAGGCCTAGGGGAACCGTTCCAAGGGGATAAAGGGGTTCAAGGATACCAGCTGTAGGACCAGGGCCAGAAGGAGGAGGTCTGGCTGGCGGAGATGAAGGGCTAGGAGCAGGTTGCGGTGGGTGAGGTTGAGTCTGAGGTTTCTGACTAGCCGAAGCGGGTCACTTAAGGGCAGCTCGAGACGATTGCATCATGCAAAAATTCGACAAGCTGGGATCAGAAATATGAGGAGGGGGAAGACCAGGAAAAGTTCCAAGCAAGGAGGAATCTTTGTAGACACCAGGGGAGACACTGGTCAAGGAATTGACAGTTTTCTTATTGGCTACAGAAGAGATGGTCGTCTCGGGGGAGGTCCGAGATGGTGGCTCATGGTAAGACAACTGGTCAATGGTGACTATCTTTCCATTGTGAGGGAAAGACATCTTGCGAAAAACCGTGGATGGGACAGCAGACATGGCATAGGTGTAGCTTCGCCCCAATAGAATGTTGTAGTCTAGAGGGGTGTCAATGACTTCGACGTCAACGCAAACGGTCTTACCGGCGAGGGTGATGGGACAGTTACGAAACAGGCCAATGGGCTGGGAGGCATGACCGTCCCACGCTCAAAGGGTGATCGTGGACGGGGCCAGCTCAGGGGATCCGAGTTGCTTCCAAACTGAAGCACATCACACAGGTAGATGCCCCCTCATCAATTATACACCGAGAAACGTTGGCGTTCCGGATTTTGACTGGGATTTGGAAGGCGACGGAAGCAGGAAGAGGAGGATGGTCTGATTGATGGGCGTCGAACATAATCATTTGGTCATCAGCAGGATCTACAGCGCCCATGGAAAATAGTAGAGCCTTCTTTTGGGAAGGGCACAACTGGAGGAGTTCCAGTGTGGAAATGGCAGCAGGAGATTGCGCCAAATCATCTACTATGCTATACGAATGAGAAGCTCAACCAGAAGCAGCATTTCGATGTAACGGTCCTTTAGGAATCTTGGGATGGACCTCAACTTTGGGTTGAGGGATATGTAAGGGACCATTGGTTGTCGAAAGAGGCTCTGTAGAACCGGAAGAAGGGGACTCGGGGGCAGACTGAGCGGGAGGCTTGGGGTACTGGCGAGACCGAGTTTGAAGGTGAAGTTCGACGGTTGGGGAAGGATCAGAGTTCATCATAAGGATCTGGTAATCGGAGGAACCAGAAAGGGAAGGTGGAGTGGCGACCTGGCTGTTAAGCGGTTGGGTAGCCACGAATCCTTGCTGAGGGAAAGGATCAGTAAACACAGCTGGTTGGGTAGTGGCCACATTAGGAGGAGCATGAGGGGAGGTGTGTTGTCCACGCAATGTGGCTTGAGACTCCCACATCTGCCGCATCTGGGGTAAGAGGGGACAATCGTGGGTGTAATGACCATAAACACCGCAACACGAACAAGGCTTATTTGTGCGAAGCGGCCTGTCTGGCTTGGGTTGAGTGCCCTGTTGCTGGTTGGCAGTGTTAGGGTCAACACTTTGAGGATTGGGTCTACGAGTACCAGGGGTAGATTGGTTTGGATTGCCTCTCCGACTTCTTTGAGAAGAAGGGGGATTAGTCGCGCCCTGCTGTGCAAATAATTGTCCAGAAGGGGGCTGTAGGTGTTGTTGCGGGTTTGGAGGAGGCAAGGGAGATGGAAGCGCATATGCTGGAGGAGCTGGCGCACCAGGCTGCAGATAAAGGTAATGGTTAGGTTGGAAAACATGGAGGTAAGCAGGAGGTTGGGCAAAAGGAGGAGGCATGCCATATCCTGGATACATGCTACCGGGAGGGGGAAGAGTGCTAGAGGTGCTGGCCCCTCCCTGAGGGAGACCATAGCCCATAGGAGGTTGAGCGTACGGATGGGAAAGGGCTCCAACGATACCGTCGGCAGAATGAGATGCCCCCAGGGCGTTAGCGCCACCAGGCCTGGGGAGGTCAGGAAGAACGGTATAAACATAACCAGACTGAGCATATATCAGGTCATATTTCAAGGCTATTTGGAGGGCGGCTTCTTTGGTTTGAGGAAAATGGGAGGCTACATCTTTGCCAATGGGAGCTAAGAGAGAGCGAAGGAACCAGTCCATATAGATCCGATCTTCGAAGGGGGGAGCTTGACATAAGCTTCGTCTTCGTCGCCATTCCTGGACATGAGCGGAAAGGCGGGTCGAAGAGGTTTGCTTGAAAGAGGTCAAGAGCTTCGTACTAGTATCGTATTGGAGAGGGAGCTGGAAGTAAGATAAAAAGGCTTGGGCAATGGTCGCAAAGGTGGTATGGGAAGAGGTGGCTTGGTCGACATACCATTTAGAAGCTTCACCGGTAAGCGTGCGTTGGAACAATCAAAGACGGATGGAGTCAACGGTAATGGAATTGGAGGAACACCACATGTGGAAAGATCGGACATGATTGGTTGGATCTTCTCCAACAAGGCCTTCGAACTTAGGGATATCGGAGGGGAGCTTGGTTGGCATAGCAAGCCAACCAACATCGTGGCAGATAGGGTCATTGATCAACTGATTGAAATCGGGGAGGCTGAGGCCTGCGATGTACGGCAGCAAGGGTATGGCCGAGGTAGTTCCTGTGGCGGTTCCGCTAGTAGTAGTGCCGGCATTAGGGTCGGGAGCACCGCTAGCGTTAGGCCCTGGACCAGACATAGTGAAGGTGACAGGGGGAGAACCAGAAGGAGAAGGAGAACCCAATGAATCAGAAGAGGAGTCGGAGTGTGGACTCGGAGGAGGACTGGCTCGACGATGGCGAGACGGAGTAGGTCGATCGACTGAAAACTAAGGGTGAAGGCCAAGAAGTCTCTGGGAAGTGTGCCTTGGGGGCGCAATGATGACAACACAAACACGGCACAAGGGGAAGAAGAATGACCACAAGGGCAAGGAGGTGCAGAATCAAGTGATTACAATGTCGAAACAAGGGCAGATAGGTGCAGTGTCAATTGATTTTAAAGTCTTTGCCTGGCGGTGTAAACCAGGCTCTTCTTTGCTTAGGGTGAGTGTGTGGCGTGCGTTAATTTTAATTTTTAAACCCTTTTCATTTTGAGAGCAAGAGAAAAAGTGTGCTGCGTAACTGAAAATAAATCTGCAGAGAACAATATATAATGCTGAAATAACAGAAAATTAACAGCTACTTATGCATCGATTCAACCCAAAAAGGCGGGTCTCTCAAAACTAATCTAAAAGAGGGAAAAAAATCTAGTCAAAACACACTTAAAAAGAGGCCAATAGATCTAGGGTCAAAAGGGACAGGGATCTAAAGGATAAAGCTGCTGAAAAGAGGTGTAGATCACAGCCAAGAGGCAGAGGCAAGGTGGCTGGAAAAAAGGAGGAAATCAGCAAAAGGCAGAAGGGGCAAATGGGGAGGCCCTAAAAGTAGATCCAAACAAATCTTCAGGAGGTGATTTGAGAGGGAGAAGAGCTGATTAAAAGGGATCTGAAAAGGAGGTATCAGATCTGGAAAAGGGGAGGTTGAAACTCTGAAAAAGCAGACACCTGAAGCAGCTAAAACTCTTCCACCAAAAGTGGAGAGTACTGAAGCCCTAGGGGGCTATGTTCCCACTTAGATGAGAAAAACAGATCAGGAACAGGTTGAAACGGGCTGAGACAGAGGCTGGAAAACCCTGACAGAAGCTTCAGAAAAACCCAGAAAAATTGCAGAAAAACAGCTGAAAAATTGGTGTGTCGCGTGCCCGACTGCTTTCGCAAAGGTCGCAGTAAAAGAGAGCCGGGTGCGATCGAGGTCCGTGTTGCAGCTTTTGCTAAAGGCGATGCATCCCGGCCCGGTTGTCTCAAGGTGACGGCGGAAAAGTTGTCATCTCGCCATATCGGATGTCGCTTGCTCACATTAGGCCGTAAATTGAACATTTTAGTTAGAAATTTTAATGTTTTAGGGTTTTATGTGAGAAAAACAACATAAAAATAAGAAAAATAAACAGCTGAAAAGAAACCCTAGGGCCTGGAGTAGCTGGATATGCAGGAATATGAAAAACGACAGCGGTTGTAATTTAAAACCCGTGTGGAGTCGCCATTTGTTAGTATGAATCCTTTGTCGAAGTGTACGAAAAAAGACCATTTTAGCTACGCATAACTAATAGCCCTAACATCAAAAGTGGCTGCCAATATCTTCAGATCTGCAGTTAGTTGATCAAGAAAAGAGCTGCAAAAAACCATATCTATGCATAGAAAGACATTAAGCAGTAAAAAGAAGGGTTTGCTCCATATATCCAATAGACAAGACAAGAACAATTTTTGAAAGAATTTTTGTATTAAGGGCACCTGGGAGGAAAACAAGAAGATGTTTCCAATTCTTCTCAATGGGATGGGTTCTTGGAAGTCCTCAGCACTTCAGATCTAGCATTTCTCTCTCCTGTTGGTGTAGAAAACCCAGACAAAGATAGAACTCAAAGGGAGCTCACACAACAAATAGTGGAAAATATGACAATGATAATGGCTCAAAGTCAGACCAAGAGTTTAGATCCAGAGTGATCTAATAGGCAACAAAAGGTGAAGAATGGTAGGAAAACCCTCCTATTTATAACAAAATATTGGGTCATTCTAGATCTTGGTGCATGATTAAAATAATGTTAACCAAATCTAGATCCACCTTTTATGGAATATTTTATTATATTTGTTGGAGGGAAAAAGTATTTGACTTGGGTCAAATCCCTTTATTTGTCAATAATAAATAAATAAATGATTTATTTATCTTTTAAGGAAGTGGTTGAAGGATAATCAAATAAATAATGATTTATTTAATTATTTGTGGATGATTTGGTCATATTTAACAAGGAATATTATCTAAATAAGATTTAAATAATTATTCCTAGAAAATAATAAGATAAATAAAGGTTTATCTAATTAATTTCTTTTTTTTTGGGTTAAACATGACTAGGAATAATAATTAAATTATGGTTTAATTAATTATACCATGAGGAAAATTAAACAAAATAGGTTTTTTTAATGTTTCCTTTTGGGGTTTCCTGTTTTGGCCATAAACAACCTAATAAATGTGGTTTATTAAGTTATTTTACATAGTGAAAGCAATTTTACTTAGGGTAAAATTGGTCTTACATGGTGTACTTGGGTCCATCTAATGATAATAGGTTAGATGACCAAAAAATGGTGTAACAATGGGCAGGGAAAATTAAAGGTACAATGCAGATGGATCTTACTTATGCTACCATTCCTGTTTTTGGGGAGCAAAGAAGATTATATTGAGAGACAAGAATGGCCTACATGGTGAGCAGTAAAGACAAACCCCAAATTTTTCCAAT